>JARHVA010004937.1:375000-545000 GCA_037957365.1 Torreya grandis
CCCAAGAGCACTCAAATTAGAAGGCCCAAACAAATATTAACATGTATATATTATGTTATATCAATCGATGATGAGCATGGAGCATGATGAATTGGAAGGAGATTATATGAATCACAATTGATAAAATGAGAAACACTAATTTAGGAAGCTAAAAGGAAGTGAGTCATTAGGCATGTCATTATTAACAAAAACCATTACATAAAATGGTATTCAATGGAGCTATAATAACTTTGCATCAATCTAGGAATTTTTTAGTCACATTAAATAAATGTAAAGTAGTTAAAAGCTACTAAAATTAGACACTAATGAGAAAAATGGGTTAGAATCTTATGATGGAGAACAATTCTACTTCAACTTGGACTAACATGGGAATGGCCTAAGGCCTATGGGTGACATTATAACTAGACCAGACCTCTATATTATGGGGATATCTCCCACAATACATCACTTTGAATTAGTTTACTAAAACCTACTTTGCTTCATGGGTGAAAAGAGTTAGAAAGATAACTTAAAAGGAAATTTTATACTAGTGATGGTGATCCACCTAATGTAATCATTCATCCAGTCAATTTGGACTTCAACTAACACTAGTAAGAAATACAAATCACTAAATCTTTGAAATCCAAGGACTCTTATGCAAAAGTGATTGACATAAATGTTTCACTTAGTGATCATAACATGAGGGTAACAATGTAAGACATAATTAAAGGTAGTAACCAATCAATATCTCCACTCCAAGCTCAACCACTTAAAATTAAAACACTATATATGACCTGAATAAGATAATATGCTAGTAAGTAGGTGATATTAAGAAATGTGAGAGGAAGGTATAATTAAATGTTATATAGGTTAAGGTGATATATATTATTTATGTTTTAAAGAGTCTTGAAGAATTCATCAGCTCTTATTGGTGGAGTTTGACCAATAACAATGCCTAAATCCTTGCTCCAGAACCCTATATACTAGGTCTTATGTCTTTATTGTAGAATTGGTCCTTATCCTTTGAAATAAGACTTAATTACCTTTTATTATTCATTTATAAATTATTATATGACATTTATTATGTTCCTCCATGATCCATGGGTTGTTATAATCCTTCAGGTGCAAGTTTGACTCCTTCAACAAGCTTAGGCATTGGAAGGAAAGAAAGCATTTTTGGAGTCTTTGGACTTTTTTAGACCTTGAAAATTTATTAAAAATGATATTTTAATTTTTATCTCTTCATTTTTTTTGTGTTTAATGTGTATTAAACTTTAAAAAGTCTATTATAAGTCTTATTCCATGATTTAGTCTTTTAGGCTCCTTGGAAAGCTCATTCTCATTATGGTGTAGAAGAAAAAAGTGAGGACTGTATTCAATAATAAAAATTGATTAAATTTATGGTCTCATAATATCATATTAGACCTGTAAAAATTCCTTTCAAGACATAAAACACTCATAAATACTCAACTTTGCACCAAAACCATGAATTTCTTCTCAAATCCTTATAGCCCTAAAACAAGTAAAGCTTCTTACCTGGAAGAATATGGAGATGAATATGGAAAAGTGGGAGTATTTTTATATATAACATGTCCCCTTTCATCACCACACAAAATTTTGTAATCAGATCTTGAGTATAGGTTACTTTATAGGTCATTTTTTATCCCAAATTAGGTGTAATTAGCCCTTCTAGGCCTAGAAAGAGTAATCTTGCTATTGGGAGATCCCACACGTGTGAAACTAACAAAAAAAATTTATTAACTTTAAATATTATATCACCATGGCCCATATCAAATTTGGTGATCTGGGACACTTCAGAAGTATGAAAACCTTGAAATGGCCATTGGCAAGGTTGCCTTTTTGAAGCATTTTCAAAATGGCATTAAATATTTGAATGATTTAGGAACTTCTAATAAATTTTATATATATATATATATATATATTTTATCTTGTAAATGTAAAATAAGTATTGAAACACCTCTCTCATTGATTGGAATCAACTCATACTCTCAAAAACCATATTTTAGGGTAAAAACCTTGAAAAAATACAATTTTGTACAAATATCTGCAACTAAAGGTACAACCAAATTGCATGTGGAGGATCCTCAGAGAGTATACAAAAACCCATGGTATAGTTTACTGATAGGTTATGGAATTTTATGTGATTTTGAGCTCTTTTTCAGTAAATTGATCATAACTATTATTTTAGGAGGGTTTAAGACATGTTTAAATTATTAGCAATTGTTCATAAATATGGGAAATATAATTAACATAATTAAACTTAATTAAAATTATTTATATACCCCCTAAAATATCCCAAAATTATCAAATACCCATGAAAATTTTGAGAAATGGTATGGGCATCTGAAGTTGATCCTTGGGTGACTTGCTTAGCTTTCGTGAGGTTGGAGAAAGGTCAACTTTGAGTTGTGATTCTCAAAAATCCTTATCACTATTATAAATAGATCATAATATCTCAAAATTCCATCTCCATGTTTCTAAATGCTCTGAAATTATTCATTACCCTTTTGTATGCTCAATGTACACTAGTCATTGTCTATCCTTACTAGCCCTCATTGTCTCTTAGATTGAAACTTGAATGTTGTTATGACCTTGAAGTGTTTTGAGACCCTAATCATAAATATAAATTCCATAAGGATACATTCATGATTCTAATAACTTGATTCATGCTCAGGTGGATATATAGGTCTCATAGTTACCCTTACCCAAGGAGTGGACCTAGTCTAAGACAAAACAATAGATATGTCCACTATTGGTATGATCTTGGATTTTGTATGAATTTCATAAAACACTGATGAACATGTTTTGTACCAAATTTTATAGCATAATCATACCTATATATCCCAAACACACATTCCTAAGACTGACTATACAACTACCTGCGTGCAAAAGGCTTAGGAAAGTTATTTTGGATCAAAAGACCATATAAGTGAATTTACCAAAAAATTTAAATCCTTATCTTGTTTTAGTAACCTCCATTTATTCACTCATGATTATTATCCATAATCACTTATCTCCCAAGAGGGTCTAGGACATCATGCCTCACATTGAGGGTTTCGATGGTAACAGGCATTGTTGACCCTAGAGGTTAGTAGAATGAGTTTGTCCTCCTTATTTACTCTATGAAAATTGATGAAAAACTTAATCAAAGTCATAATAAATTAATCCATACTCTCCTTTAACATATATCATTCCAACTTAGTGAAAACATTTTTCATACCTAGTTTATAAGTGGGCTGGTAGCTTTTCAAAGGGGACTGCAAATGAGTTTAATAAACTTAAAACATCACCTAACACATTTTCTCTCCTTCTTTCTGGCTTATAACTACCTCATCTTTACTTACATCCTATACGTGATATCAGGATATTTGATAGTTTATAGGTTATTAAGTTTATGTCCATCTCCTTCACATCACTTTAATATAAAACATATAGGAACCTATTTTTATTCCTCAACTATATTTCAAGCCCTTAATGACCTCTGTCAACACTCTTTACCACCTCTGTCATTTCTCTTCAAGTACACAGTAGAAAGAGGTTATTTAGGTATATACAAACTGTAGAAAGAGGTTAGATGTTATAGTTTCATAATTTGATCATAATATATTTTATATACAAACCAAGTCATATTTTACCTTGAATATTCATCCCATAGTTCTCTTATAACATCTTTGACCCACTATACAATAAGTTCATGTCTCATATAGACTTGATTGTAGGTCTATTAACAGTAACTTGTGCTGACTATAGGTAAACTTTAGGTGTTACGAGACCTTAAGAAGGTAATTAATAATAATTATTAACTTTTAATATATTTTGAGATAATTCAAAAACCTTTAAAACCTCCATTTCTACTCATAACTCTTCAAGCCACCTCAAGCTTGCTTACTAATCTGACTTGGTTATAGATGGCCATTTTGCATTCTTGGCTAGGTGAGAGGTTTGTTTTCTTCTATATAGGAATCATTAACTTATAAAATTTAATATTATATTGAAATTGTCCTCATGATATCTAACATATCCACCATTCATTCTTGCCTAAGGTCAAATATTTGTTTTTCATTCAACCATTCAACTATTAAAAAATGTCAATCCTATTGTACAAATTGAGACAATTCAAATATGACACATGAGGTGAATGCTTCAGGAAGGGTTCATGATGATTATCTATAATTTGAAACTTGATTTATGATACCTTACAATTCTTACTCCACTTACTACTTTGATCTTCAAGAGACTCATCAACCACACTTCAACCTTTCTTCTTAATGCATGTTGAGGTGGTTATTAGACCCATGTACTAACTGAGAAGAGATGGGGAAGTAGTCTCAAGACACAAAATGTACCTAAGACCCTCATTAACCCTTTATTGTTCAAATTATCTTGTAGAGGCACCAATTATGCCATAAGTTTTATTGGGTGGAGTGGAAACAAGTAACTCAAGTTACCTTAAACTTTATGAAATTACCTTAAAGGCTAAAAATAAGGGAAACTTGAATATTTTTTTGACTTGTAAACTTTTCCCTTATGTTGAGTTACATACTTGAAAGATGTGATTGGTTTCTAATCAACTTATACATTGAGTATTTATGTTTTTAACATGTTTTAATTTTGATACCTTGTCATTCTTCTGACCTAAGGCTTATTTACTCCATTAGCCACCTATAGGTGATTATTATGTGGTCACTTGATTGTGTAACATGAATAGGCCTATGTGAATTTGAGAATATGCATTTATTTTTGGTTAAATAGTAAAATTTTGGATATTATATTAATTCTTATAAACTCTCAATATATCAATAACCATGTATAAATCTTTACAAATCATTAGGACACTTCAATCTTATTCATTCACTTGTACAGACAGTGTTGGCAATGGTTCATACACCATACTTTGTTTATGAGAGATCGGGAGCCTTTGGTTTCTCATTATTTTATAGAGTATTTAATAAAGTTGATAGGATTTCTATGATTTTTAATGTGTAACTCTATATTTTTAAAACACTCTTAGCGAATATTTGAATTCATTAATGCGTGTTAATAGGTTTGCAGGCCTATAGGTTCTTGAAGTATTTGTAAAGCCTTTTCTTTGATGATGAATTTGAAATATCACCATACCTATTCAATATCCTAATGGTTAAATAGTGTTTAATTCATGTGACTATGACTTATCATTTCCATTCAAATCTAATATGATGTTCATGCATGTAGAAAGTCATTCACATGCCATACAAGTTCTCCACAAAGAAAAACACTTTAAGAAATATGAACAATAACCACATATAAAAAAATAGAGAATGAATATATGAAACTAAGAGTTCTTCAATTAGTTATGAGGTCTTAGATACCTCTCAGAATCACTACCATAAAGAATAAACAAGAACTTACTTCATAACTCACTGAAATATTCTATACACTAAGGCCTTCTCTCTCTAGGTGAAAGTAACTCATAGAGATTAATAAGATGATGAAAACAAAATTAAAGGGATATAAAATAAATATACAAAATACCCTAAATAAATTACTCTCTGTAGAGTTCTTAGCTTGAGAAATAGGAGCAAGAACAGACCCATCTTGAATGAATAGGCCATAGTGACCTAATATCACTATTAGTGATTGTTCATAAATTAGAAGTAACCAATATACAAATCAATGCCATAGATTTAAAGATGACATGGACCAATAATAGTGGACATTATTTCAAATCCTAAAACTCTCTCCTCTTTTTGTACCGATCATTTGAAAACTGACCTTCTAGATTTTCCAAGGAGTTTGATTTAAGAGATAAAACAAATTTCTCCATTTTTAGACCTAAAATCTCTTCCAAACCAATTAGTTGATCTTCTCATGGAAATATAAGGTCTTTAATATATCTTATTCTCAATTTGACTGGAAGAACTATATGGATGGCATCAAAGTAGGCCTTTTGGCACTATAACTTCTAGAATCACTTGAGAGGCTTGTTGAAACTTATATAAAACATATCCATTAGATATTTTCATGCCTAAATGAGTAAACAATGTCTTAAAAATCAATTTTTTTGATTATAGGGTTTGGAATTTGGCCTTGGGAGGCCAAATTACCAACATTTTTCGGTGACTCACAAGGGTTGACTAGCTTTCTAGTCAAGGGAAACCACTCATATTTATGAAAATGATGATTGAATAGGAATCATGACTTATGAAAGAACACCTTGTTAGATTTTCAAACATATTTATTACTTTGAGACCTCTTATAATCTCAAAAAACTAACAAGACATAAATAAAATAATAAAAGAAACACATCTAAGCCTAAGAAACACACCTAACCTAAGAAACACAACAAGACAAGATAGATAAACAATAAATCAACAAACTAAACTTGTTCTAGACACTTATTAAAACAAAACAAAAATACTAAAACAACTAATCTGAGATCAAAATCTTCCCCTAGGATCAAATGGAATTTTTTTTTGCTTACTATGGCATCATGAGGACTGATTGCCATATCTTAGTTTCAATCCAACCAAGAATTTCTCCTTGTATGAGAATTCCCACTTGAAATTAGGGGCATGAGCATGTTCATGTCCTCTTGGCAAATTATTTGGACTTCCTTGTTCTACCTCCAGATGCATGGGTTGGTTATATGACTCAAGCAACCAATCATACTCATTCCACACTTATTTTCCTTGCATCAACAATCTAAATTTTGCCTCAGTCATGAATTGTTAATGATTTGTCATTCTCTCATATAATGATTTTCTTGACAACTAAACTTATGGGATTTGATTAGCGTCTTCATTTTTCTCATGAGACTAAAAATGATCAGCTGATATAATGCTCCTTAAAAGACCCTCCTTAAGCTCCTTATGGGGTAGATATGGACTATCAAACCTTAAAAAAAAGTCTTCCAAGTCTTCCCAAAAGTCCATTTATTCATGATCATTTAAGGTATGGGATTCACTACCATCCTTACCATTTTATTATGAACCATCATGTTGATCAATCATATCGAATTCTATTTTAACATGGTCATCTTCATCTTCAATTCAAAATTCCATCTTATTAACCCACTCAAGCTCTAGCTCATCTTATTGTCATGTCTCTAAACTTGCATTTCCTTCTTCAATATCTAAAGCATTAGTGGTACCTTAATCTTTGATGAAAATATAAGCTTCTGGATCACATAATTTTTCATAGATGTTTGAATAGATATCTCACTTTCATACTCATACTCATACTCTCATACTCATGTCTCACTCTCATACTCATGAGGGCTCTCATGAGAAAAATTTGTTTCCATATCATCAAGGAGATCCTGAGAACCATCTTCCTCTTGTCCAATTGAAGTGTCTTCTTCTTACAACTTATTTTACACCCAAGTAACCTCTTGGAGTTTATCCTCTTTTGCATTGTGAAAGATTGATTCGCACCTATCTTTGGCAAGGGGTGTCCCAATAATAATTTTCTCTTCTTCCTCACTCAAATCACTTTCATCTTCTTTCACTATAGCTAGATTTCCTTCAATTTTATCAAAAAGGATATTCTCCTTCTCAAGGAGTGGCATGCATGGTGGATCCTTGTAAGATCTCAAGAAGATGAGTTAAATCCAATGGTGTTGTAGATGCTTCATTAGGCTCATTGGGATACTTAACTTTAACAACCATCTCTTCCTCTCCCTATTCCGTATTGTCATGAATATATTTCCATGAAGGAAATGCCTTGGACTTTGGAGGAGGGAGTGGTGGGGATTGAATGATTTTTTATTTATCCTTAGATTCAACACCTTGGTATGTACTTGACTGCTCTTCTTTCTCCTTTGATTGTAACATTTATTTCTAAGTTATAAAATTAGATGTAGGAACTTCTTCTTTTGCACTTCTTGTAGCTTTGGGCATGAATGTAGAAACCTACTGATGGGAGGGGATTTCTTTTTCAGTTTCCATTGATGGATATATGAGTTGGTTTGCAAGCTCAACCTATTTAGCAAGGTGAGACTCAAAATCAAGCACCATTTGATTGGAGGTCTCATTGTATGGATCAGAAAGTGAAGTCCCTTGAAAAGTCTCCTATGAAACATGTAACTCATCCATCTCAAGACACACTTATCCTTCCTTTTGAACTCTCTCTTAGATATACTTATAAGTAGGAAATGTTGGCAAGGATTGTGAGGAAATTTGAGGGTTATAACACACATTTATTTGAGATTATTGAGGGGGAAAGGGAAGTTCAATTTAAGACTTATGTGGAATGAATTAGGGATCATGATGTTGATAATGATGAATTTGTTGCCCCCATATGTTAGTAATTATTGTTTAACCTTTGAAAAAAAAAACCCTTATATCTAATATGTCACTACTGACCTTTGAATGACTTCGTATTATGAAAAATGCCAACTCTTCTTTAGCTTGTTGTAGTAAATTCTTCATGTTTTTAAATATCATGCCTAGGGATTTATTGTCCATAGATTCTCAAGGTGTCAATGCTCACCATGTGATTTTCATAACCCAATAAAGTCTTTTTGAGGCTTGATATTGATTATTTTAGGACATAATTTTGGTTGATTAGGAACATCATGAGATAGACATAATTTATTAGGTTGATAACCAGGATGTGAAGGAGGTGGATAAGGCTCACAATGAGGTTGGTAATATTGGTATTGAAAAGGATCATAGACCTGATATGAGCTATAATATTGTTGAAAATGGTGGATGTAGTATTGGTAATGGTAAACATAGGATTGATATGGATCATATTGGAATTGGAATGGATCATAAGGCTATTGATAAGGAAGTGTGTGATATTAATCTACCCCATATGTAGACATAACACATCATATTGTAAATGAAAATCAATGAACTATGAGAAAGAACCTTCCTTACCTCTAAGATGATGACCATATGAATGTTTGAAGCTTATTTTAAAGACTAAGATGCTGATGTTAATGCTCTATGCTTGAATTTGTCCCACTAAGCATGTCAAAAATGTTAGCAACCCAAGTTGCACCTTGTGAAGTAGAGTGCTCAATCCTACTTCAACTTGGACTAACATGGGAATGGCCTAAAGGCTTTGGATCACCTTATAACTATACTAGACCTCTAGATTATAACTTTACTAAAACCTAATTTGCTTTTAGGGTGAAAAGAGTTAGAAATATAAATTAAAAGGAAAATATATAATAGTGATGATGATTCACCTAATGTAATCATTCATCCACTCAATTTGGACTTCAACTAACACAACTAATAAATACAAATCATTAAATGTTCCAACTCCAAGGACTCATATATAAAGTGATTCACATAAAGGTTTCACTAACTGATCAAAAAATGAGGGAAATGATGGAATCCCTAATTTAAGGAACTAACCAATCAATATATCCACTCCAAGATCAACCAATTAATATTCAAACAATATATATGACCTACATAAGATGATATACAAGTAACTAGGTGAGATTCAGACCTATCAAGGGAGAAAACACTACCACATGTGCTAAAAACACACTAAACCTTTATTAATAAATCTAAAAATAGTCATTTATATTCATTTAAAAGGTTAAAAAGTTCATTCTTGTGAAAGTTTCCACATGCCCAAGGGAGAGATAAAAAATCAAGGCCTTAAGGCCTAAATATATAGCAAAATTGGAATGGATATATATATATATATATATATATATATATATATATATATATATATATATATATAGAGAGAGAGAGAGAGAGAGAGAGAGAGAGAGAGAGAGAGAGAGAGAGAGAGAGAGAGAGAGAGAGAGCCCCAAAACCAAAAAAAGTGACCTTTACTTAGTTTTCCTCAAATTACAATGTAACATTTCATGATTAATATCTTCTCCACCTTTGGAAAATGTAAGAGAGGTTAAGGTGAAATATATTTAGGAATTTTGAAAGAGTCATTAAGAGGTAGGTCATTAGTCCTGATTGGTGGAGTTTGACCAATAACAATGCCTAAATACTTGCTCAAAAACCCTATATACTAGGTCCTCTATTTTTATTACACAATTGATCCTTATCCTTGGAAATATCACTTTAGTTTCCCATTTATTATTCATTTAAAACTTTTTATATGATATTTATGAGGTCTTTCCATGACCCATGGGCTGTTAGAAGCCTTCAAGTGTAGGTTTGACTCCTTCAACAAGCCTAGGCATTGGAAGGAAAGAAAGAATTTTTAGAGTCCTGAGACCTTTTAAAACCTTAAAACTTTATTAAAACTTATATTTTAATTTTTATATCTTCATTTTTTGCATGGTTAATGTGTATTATACTTTACAAAGTCTAGTATAAGTCTCATTCCATGACTTAGTGTTTGAGGCTCCTTAGAAAGCTCATTCTCACTATGGCATATAAGATAAAAGTGGAGATTGTATTCAATAATAAAAATTTATTAAATGGAAGGTAATAAAATATAATATAATAATTTTAACAATGACTTTTAATACATCAAACATTCACAAATACTCAACTTTGCACTAAAACCACGAATTTCTTCTTAAATCCTTGTAGCCCTAAAACAACTAAAGTTCCTTGCCCAGAAGAATATGGAGATGAAAACGGAAAAGTGGTAGTATTTTTATATATATCCTATCCCCTTACATATAAATACAAAATTTGGTTATCATATATTGAGTGTAGATATACTTTCTAGCTCATTATCTTTCCCAAATTAGGCCTAATTATCCCTTGTAGGCCTAGAAATAAAAATCTTTCTATTGGTAGATCCCACACATGTGAAACTTTGATATTTTTTTTTTAATTTTACCTATGATATCACCATTCTCTATGTCAAATTTGGTGATCTTAAACACTGTGGAAGTATGAAAATGCCATTAGCAAGCTTGCACTTTTAAAGAATTTTCAGACTAGCATGAAAGATTTGAATGGTTTGGGAACTTTTGAGAATTTATTTATTTATTTATTTATGATCTTTTACAGGTAAAATAAGTCTTTAAAAACCTCTCCCATTAATTGTAATCAACTCATACTCTCCAAAACCCTATTTTAGGCCAAAAACCTTGAAAAAGTATAGTTTTGTACAAATTTGTACAAGCAAAGGTACAACCAAATTGAATTTGAGGGATCCTTAGAGATTTTAAAATAAACTCTATTAGTTTTTACTTATAATTTATTGCATTTAATGTTATTTTGATCTATTTTTTGCAAATTGGTCACACCTAAGCTTTTAGGAGGCCTTAAGACATATTTACGGTCTTAACAATTATTCATAAATATGAGATATCCAATTGACATAATTACAATTGTAATACATTATCTATATACTCCCTTAAATATCCTAAATTTTCCATACTGCCATTAAAATTTTGAGATATGGTATGAGCATCTAAAGTTACTCCTTTGGTGACTTGCGTAGCTTTCTTAAGGCTTGAAAGAGGTAGAACTTTAGTTATGGGTCTCAAAACTCATTCCAAATATTTTAAATAGATAAAAAACTCTAAAAAACCAATCTTCATGATTCTCAATTATTTTCAAGTCTTCATTAACCTTATATATGGTCAGCGTACATTGGTTAGGTTGTTAGGGTTTAAGAGTTTATCTCTCCTTACTAGCTCTCAATGGATATTGGATTTAAACTTGAATGTTTATGATATATTGAAGTGTTTTGAGACCATATTAATAACATTCACTACCATAAGGATCATTTATGAGGTCTTATAACTTGATTCATGCTCTTAGAGCTTAGGGGGATCTCTAGGTCTCATGGTTTCCCTTACCCAAGGTGTGGGCCTAGTTTGAGACAAAATAGTGGATATATCAACTATTAGTATGTCATGAAAATTTTATTTACCAAATTTTAGAGCCTAATCATACATTTATAGCCCTCAAAATTCCAATTCTTAAGAGTGACTATAAGACTACCTGCATGCAAAAGGCTTAGGAAAGTTATTTTCATTCAAAATACCATATAAGTGAATTTAAAATAACATAAAACTCTTTATAATGTTTTATTAACCTCCATGTAATTACTAATGGTTATTATTCATCATCACTTACCTCCCAAGAGGGTATAGGACTTCATGTCTCACACTAAGGGTTTATATGCTAACAAGCATTGTTGACCTTAGAGGTTAGTAGACTGAGTTTCTCTTCCTTGTTTACTATATAAAACTTGATGAAAAACTTAATGTAAGTCATAATATATTCATCCATACTCTCCTTAAACATATATCATGCTTAATTAGTGAAAACATGCTTCTCATACCTACATTGTAAGTGGGCTAATAGCTCTCCAAAGGGGATTGTATTGTTTGACTATATATGTTTGACTGAATTCTTATGTTTAGGATTAAATCTTACGTAAATGATATTCTTATATTCTAATTATCTTTATTAAAGTCCAAAAATTAGTTCAATAACTTTCAAACATCACCTAACACCTCTACTCTCCCTCTCTTAGGCTTATAACTAACTCATCTTTACTTGAAGCCTATAGGTGATCTTACGGTATTTGATAGTTTGTAGGTGCTAAAGTTTATGTCCCTCTCATTCACATCATTTTTCTCTCAAAAATATATGAACCTAGTTTGAGTCCTCAACTATATTTCAAACCCTTAATAACCTCTATCAACACTCTTTATCGCCTCTCTCATTTCTCCTCAAGTGCACAGTATTGTAGGTGGCCTATAGGTGGTTATTTAGGTCTGTACAGATTCTAGAAAGAGGTTAGATGATATAATTTTCTCATGTCATCCTGTAATGTGAATATTCATCCCATAATTCCCTTATAACCTCTTTTACCCAATATACAAGAAGGTCATGTCTCATATACACTTGATTGTACGTATATCAGGAGTAACTTGTATGGACTGTAGGTGAACATTAGTTGATACAAGACCTTATTAAAGAATGTCATTAAAAAGAATTAAGAAATTTTAATAAATTATGAGAGAATTCAAAAACCTTTCAAACTTCCATTCCACCTTAGGCCCCTTCACTCTACCTCAGGTTTGCCTACTAATTTAACTTAGCTATAGATGGCTATTTTGCATTCTTGGGTGGGTGAGAGTTTTGTTTTCATTTATATAGGCATCCTTAACATTTAAAATTTAATATTAAATTTAAAGGATCCTCATTATCTCTTCTTTATCCACAATTCATTCTTTCCTAAGGTCAAATCTTTGTTTTTCATTCAACTATTAAGAAACCTCAACCTTGTTGTACGGATTGAGATAGTCCAAATATGGCACATCAGGTGAATGCCTTGGGATGGGTTCATGATGATTATCTAGATTTTTACCCTTGATTCATGATACCTTAAAATTCTTCCCTCATTCACTATTTTTATCTTCAAGATACTCTTCAACCATAATTCAACCTTTCTTCTTAATGCCAATTATAGGTGGTTATCAGACCCCTGTACAGACTAAGAAGAGATGGGGAACTAGTCTTAAGACACAAAATGTCCCTAAGACCCTCATTAACCCTTTATTAGTCACAATTATATTGGAGAGACACCAGTTCTTCCATGATGTTGATTGTGTGGAGTGGAAACAAGCAACTCAAGTTACCTTAAATTTTATGAAATTACCTTAAAAGTTGTTAATAATGGAACCCTAACTATTATTTTGACCTATAAACTTACCCTTTATGCCAAGTTCCACACTTTAAATATGCTAGTATATTCCAATCCATTTATCCATTAATTCTTTAGGGTTTGATCATGTTTTAATATTTATACCTCCAAGGCATGTTTACTCCATTAGCCACTTGTAGGTGACTATTTTGGGGTCACTTAACTATGTAGCTTGAGTAGGCCTAACTGATTTTGAGCACTTGCATTGAATTTTAGCTCAAAGGTATAATTTTGACCATTGTATTCATTCCCCTAGACTCTAAATATCTAAATAACCATGTAGACCTCCTTAAAAGTTACTAGGCTACTTCAAGCTTATTGATTCACTTATACAAACTGTGTGAGCAATGATTCATACACTTGGATTTGTGTATGAGATATTGGGAGCCTTAGGCTTCTCATAATTTATTTTATTTTTTAATGGAGTTTATATAAGTTATATTAGTTTTAAATTTCAAGTCCATATTTTTAAAACACTCTTAGCATAAAATTGAGTTAATGAATGCATGTTAATAGGCTTGCATGCTTGTAGGTGCTTGAAGCATTTCTAAAGCCTTTTATTTGAAGATATATTTGAACTATCACCATCCTTATCCAAGATTTCAATGGTTTAATATTATTTCATTCATTTCACTATGTCTTTTAATTTCCATTCAAATCTAATATGATTTTTAGGCCTAGAGAAAGTCATTCACATGCCATACATGTTCTCCAAAGAACAAAAGACTTTGAGAAATATGAACAAGAACCACATTTAATAAAATTAACACATATACCTATGAAACTAAGAGTTATTACATGAATTATGTTGTATTATATACCTCTAATAATCACTACCATGAATAAGAAACATGGACTTGTAGCAAAATTCACTTAAATAGTTTGTACACCAAGGCGTTTTCTCTCTAAGTGAAAGTAATGCATATCAATTGATTGGATGATAAAAAAAATATTAAAGGTAGATAAAATACCTATAAAAAAACACCCTAAGAATTATTCCTCTCTATTAAATTCTTATCTTGATAAATAGTTACAAGAACAGACCCGTCTCAGATGAATAGGCCATAGTGACCTATTGTCACTCTTAGTATTTGTTTAATAAATAATAAGTAACCAATATAAAAATAAATTACATTAATTTAAATATTTTTTGTTCCCTTAATAATTTCCAAATATTTAGCTCCTAACTCTCTCTCCTCTTTTTGTACTAAGCATTTGGAAATTACACTTGTAGAGCTGCCAAGGAGGTCGATATAAGAGATAAAATGGTTTTATTTATTTTAAGACCTAAAACCCTTTAAAACCCACTTTTTGGCCCTATCATGGAAAAATAATGTCTTGAATATTCTTTATTTTCAATTTCACCTAAATAAATATACATATTACATCAAAACAACCATTTTTGGCACTAAAACTGCTAGAATCACTTGAAAGGCCTATTAAAACTGATATAAAATGTATCCATTGGGCATTTTAATGATTTAATGAGTTAATAATTTATTTAAAATTAAATTTTGTGGTTATATGGCTTGAGAGGTCAAATTTCCAATGTTTTAAGTGATTCACAAGGATTGACCAGCCTACTGGTCAAGAAAACCCACTCATCTTTATGAAAATGATGCCTGAACATGACTCATGAATTATTAAATACCACCATTTTATACTACCAAATATATTTATTAATTTGACACCTCTTAGGACAACAACAAACTAAAAAGACACACACCTAAGCCTAAGAAACACAACAAGACAAGACAATAAAACAATAAAGAATCAAAATAATCTTTGCTAACCAATTATTAAAACAAGAAAAATATACTTAAACAACTAACATGAGAATAAAATCTTTCCTTCAGGATCAAATGGAAAATGATTTTGGTCACTATGGCACCAAGAGGACTGATTGCCATGTCTTCATTTGAGTCCAACCAAACATTACTCACTATATGAGAATTCTCACTTACAGTTAGGGGCATGAAAATGTTCATGGCTTCTTGTGAAAGTAGCTAGGATTTCTTTTTATACCTCTAGATGCATGGGTTGGTTATATGAGTCCAGCACCCAATCATACTCATTCCACAGTTGCCTTCTTTGCAACAATAATCTAATTTATGCCTCTGTCATGAGCTGTTAATGATCTGTCATGATCTCATGTAATGATTGTCTTGACAACTCAACTAATGGGATTTTATTAGTGTCTTCATTATGCTCATGAGACTAAAAATGATCAGTTGCTATAAATTGCTCGTTACAAGACCCTCCTCAAGCTCCTTATGGGGTAGAGATGGACTATCAAACCTTGAACAAAAGTCCTCAAAGTCTTCCCACAAGGCCATTTATTCATGATTAGTTGGAAAGATATGAGATTCACTACCATCCTTACCATTTACTTGTGAAGCATCAAGTTTATCAGTCATCTCCAATTCTGCTACAACTTTGTCATCTGCATCTTCTATGGAGAATGACATCTCATCAACTCACTCAAGATATAGCTCATCTTGTCTTGGTGTCTCTAGATTTGCATTTCCTTCTTCAAGATCCAAAACATTAGTGGTACCTTTATTTTTGATGAAATTAGAAGCTTATTAAACACATATCATTTCTTAGATGTTTGAAAACTTTGGAAGGTTATCACCTTGCCTTACAGCTGTTGTAAGTTAAATAGATGTCTCACTGTCATACTCCTCAGGGCTCTCATGACAAAGAGTGGCTTCCATATCATCAAGGAGCTATTGGGAACCATCTTATTCTTGTCCAATTGAATTTTCTTCTTCCTGTAGCTTATTTTTCACCCAAGTAACGTCTTTTATTTCATCCTTTTTTTAATTGTGAAAGACTAAATCACACCTATCCTTGGCAAGGGGTGTCTTAATAGTAATTTTTTCTTCTTGCTCACTCAAATCACTCTCATCCTCTATCACTACAATTGGATCTCTTTCACTTTTATCACAAAGGAAAGGCTCCTTCTTAAGGAATGGCATGGTGGATCCTTGAAATATCTTAGTAATATGAGTCAAATCCAAAGGTGTTTTAGATGCTTCATTATGCTCATTGTGTTGCTCAACTTTGACAACCATCACTTCTTCTCTCTACTGCATATTGTCCTAAATAGTTTTCCATGAAGGAAAAGCCTTAAAATTTTGAGGAGGGAGGGGTGGGGATTGAATGATTTCTGATTTGTCCTTATATTCATAACCTTTTCTTGTACGTGATTTTTATTCTCTCCTTTGACTATTACATTTGTTTCCATGTTATAAACCAGGATGTAGTAAATTCTTATTTTTCACTTATTTTAGCCTAGGGCATGAATGGAGAAACCTCCTATTGGTATGGGATTTATTTTATAGCTGTCACTGACTAATATAAGATTTTGTTTTTAGGCTCAACATGCTTAGCAAGGTGAGACTCAAATTCAAGCACCATCTGATTGGAGGTCTCATCATGTTGATTAGAAGGTGAAGGCCATTGTAAGGTATATTGTGAAGCATGTAAATTAGCCTTGTCAACATATAATTCTCCTTCAATTTGAACTCTCTCTTGGATATACCTCAAAGTAGGAAAAGTTTTCAAGGCTTGCAAGAAAGTTTGAAGGCTATGACACACATTTGTTTCAAACTCTTGAGGGGGAAAGGGTAGTTCAATTGAGGACTGATCTAGAATGAAGGAGGGAACATGTTGTTGATAATGGTGAACTCTCTACCCCTCATATGCTACTAATTTCTCCTCAATATTTGAAACAAAACCCTTTGTATCCAACATGTCATTACTAACCTTTAATGACCTTATATTATGAAAAATGCCCACTCTTCTTTAGCTTAGTATAGTAAATTCTTCATGTTTCTCAATCTCATGCCTTGAGATTTCTTGCCATAGCTTATCAAGGTGTCAATGTTGACCATGTGTTTTTCATAACCCAATAAGGTATTTTTTAAGCTTGATATGTATGATTTTGGGACATAGTTGGGCTTATCAAGAATGTATGAGATTACCATAATTGATTGGGTTGATAAGTAGGCTATGAAGGAGGTGGATGAGGCTCATAATGAGGTTGGTAATCATGGTATTGAAAACCATCATGGGCCTGATCAAAGATATCATATTGTTGACAAGGGTGGATGTTAGGTTAGTAGGGGTCAACATATGACTGATAGGGATCATATTGGAATTAGAATGGATAATAGGGTTGTTGATAAGGATGTGTGTGATAATAATCTTCCCCATATGCAGCCATAACTCATCATGATGTAAATTAAAATAAATTAACTATGAACAAGAACCTTCCTTACCTTTGATATGATAACCATATGCATGATTGAAGCTACTTACAAAAACCAAGATGATGAAGTGATTTCTATAAATTTTGAATCTATCCTACTAGGCATGTCAAAACTATTAACAACCTGTGTTGTACCCTGTGAAGTAGAGTGTTCAATCCTACATCGACTTGGACTAACATGGGAATGGCATATAGGCTATGTGTGAGCTTATAAATAGATTATACCTCTAGATTATGGGGTTATCTCCCTTGGTATATTACTTTATATCAGTTTACTAAAACCTACTTAGTTTTGGAGGTGAAAAGAGTTAGAAAGATAACTTAAAAGGAAAGTATATAATAGTGATGTTCATCCACTCAATTTCAACTTCAAATAACACTAGTAAGAAATACAAATCACTAAATCTTCTAAATCCAAGGACTCCTATGAAAAAGTGATTCACATAAAGGTTTCACTAAGCAATCAAAACATGAGGGAAATGATGGAAGGCCTAATTAAAATCACTAACCAATCAATATCTCCACTCCAATCTCAACCACTTAACATTCAATCACTATATATGACATTCATAAGATGATATACTAGTAACTAGGTGAGATTAGGACCTGCCAATAGAATAAACACAACCACATGTGCAAATCAAAATAATAAAAACACACTAAACCTATAATAATTAATCTAAATGCATTCATTTTTATTCACTTAAGAGTTTATGAAGTTCATTCTTGGTATATTTTCCTCATTCATAAGAGAAGTATTTTAAATCAAGGCCATAGGGCCTAAATATATATCAGAATGGGAATGGAGAGATAGAGAGTCAAGAACCCTAAAGCAAATAAAATGTGACCTTTACTTAGTCTTCCTCAAATTCCAACGTAGAATTTTATGATTAATATCTTCTTCACCTTTGTAAAATGTCATAAGGTTAATGTGGCATATATTTGGGAAGTTTTAAAGAGTCTTGAAGAGGTCATCATCCCTAATCAGTGGATTTTGACCAATAACAATGCCTAAATCCTTACTCAAAAACCCTATATACTAGGTCATGTGTCTTTATTTCAAAATTGGTCCTTCTCCTTGGAAATAGGATTTTAATTCTCCCTTTATTATTCATCAAAAATTTCTTATAGGACATTGATGAGGTCCTTCCATGATCCATGGGTTGTTATAAGCCTTCAACAAGCCTAGATGTTGGAAGGAATGAAAGCATTTTTTGAGTCTATGGACCTTTTCAAACCTTGAAACTTTCTTCCAATTGTTGGAAATATTATCATTGATTTCAAAGGTTTATCATTCGTGATAAAGTCCCCATGTAATTTAAAGAGGGCCCATGGATAAGTCAAAGAGTCACGGGGTAAAGAGAAAAGAGGAATAGGACACATTTTCCCATGAAGAGTCATCTTGAGGAATTCTTAGAGTCACCAAGTGAAGACAAAAGATGGTATGGTGCATTTTTATATGAAGAGTCACCTTAAGGAATTCAAAAGGTCACCAAGATAAATATAAAAGGGGAAAGGACACATTTTCTCATGAAGGGTCACCATGTGACTTTTCAAATACAAGGATATGAAGGGTCATACAAGTTTGGCACCATTTTTCATGAGTATTGAAGGGATACAAAGGTTTAATGCCAAGGGTATTTTGGAAAGCTATAAATAAGGGCCTGAGAAGACATTTGTAATATGCAATAGAGTGCATGGTTTGTATTTGTTTTATATAAGAAAAGAGGAGAGAATAGAATATAAAGATAAATTATAGAGTTATATTCTTTATTTAGTAAGAAATATTGATATATAGTTGTGTTTTATACACAAGAGGGGTTGGTTCTCCTGTGGGTTGGTGCTCATATATAATTTTTGTGTTGGTGCTTAGTAAAGAGGTTGGTTCTCCTACAAGTTGGTGCTTGCGCACTTTGAAATTTGAGTTGGTGATCTTTAATATACTTGAGATTATTCTCCGTGGTTTTTCACATTTTAAATTTCCAATAAAAAATCTGGTGTCTCTCTCTCTCTCTCTCTCTCTCTTGTGTGGTGCATATTTCTTTCAGTTTTATTGCATATCTTGATTGAATGCTTAAGTGGAATTTGATTAAGTAAAATATTTATAAGATATATGATATATTGATTCACCCCCCAATCTAATTATATCCCATGCTTAACACCAACTAATATTTGACTTCTTTTCTCTCCATTTTTGGCATGGTGAATTTGTATTAGAATTTACAAACTCTATTATAAGTCTTATTCCATGATTTAGTGTTTTAGGCTTCTTTAAAAGCTAATTCTCACTATGGTGTAGAAGAGAAAAGTGGATCTTGTCTTCAATACTACAAATTTATTCAATGGATGATCTCTCAATAGCATATTAAACCTAGAAAAATGCCTTTTAATACATAAAACACTCATAACTACTCAACTTAGCACCCAAACCATGAATTTCTTCTTAAATCCTTGTAGCCCTAATGTTAGGAATAAAGCTCCTACAATGCAAGTAAATTAATTTGGAAAACAAACTACTAAAAAAGAGAAGACAAAGAGGGAACACATTACATAGAGATTATGTGTAAAACCATTGAAAATAAGCAAAGGAAAAAAATATGGGTAAAATGGCAGCTTCATACTTCATTAATTCAACAATTCCTCTCTTACACTACAACTCCTCCAATAACTCAATTAGTGATAACATAAAATCAATAAATCATTTCAGCTGAAGCATTCAGGTTGTGAAGAAAGATACATTAGTCGATAAGATCTAACCTCAAAGCATGCAAGAAAAATCTATCATGGATCCATTAAATGGATGAGAAAGATAAAGAGAAAGAATGTTATTAATAACCTTTATAACATGAAAGAGAGATTGATAAATAAACATCACTGGTGGCCCAAAAAATTTGACCCACACATAAGTGGGTGTATTATTAAACAATATGAACAATTGTCTCCCCATGTGTCTTGGTCTCCCACATGTGCCAAAGGTCTCCCACATGTGCCTTGGTATCCCACATGTACCTAAGGTCTCCCACATGTGCCAAAGGTCTCCCACATGTGCCTTGGTCTTCCACATGTGCCAAATGTCTCCCACATGTTCCTTAGTCTCTCACATGTGTTAAAGGTCTCTCACATGTACCTTGATCTCCCACATGTGCCAAAGGGCTCATCATGTTTACAACATGGAAGATCCTCCATGGGCCATGTCATATCACACACAAGCCACATTACTAACCATCCACATCACCAACAAACCACATAATCATGAATGGTGACCTGAATAGTACTTGTGAATAGTGATTCGTAAATAGTCATTATGAATAGTGACTTCACATCATAACATTATCCCACTTCAACTCAATATACATAGGGTTTTACCACAACTAAGTATTTTTCAACCAACTGCTCATCGAAGCCCTCTACTAACCTAACACAAACTTAGTATAAGTTTTCTTAAACTACTAAAACTTCTCTGCCCTAATTAGTTTTGTCAATTTTTACTCTTCCATAATAGATTGTAGCACTAAATTGAAAAATCACTTCTTCACACATAGACCATTCCTCTAATGGGATTTTGCCATGAACTGTTCATAATTCCCATTGCTTGGGAATATCAAGTTTAATGCTCACCATTAAATTATGAGGCTTCTTACTCCTAATGAATCTAATACATAGTACATAACATGTCTTCTCCTCTTTCGAGACATTCATGGGAAGATATCTCAAAATGCAAGAAGTGGGGTACTTCCTTGTTCTCATTTCCTTATGCATCTTCATCCTTGGTTTGCTCCACCATACCACCCTCATTCCATGTGTCCCTATAGATCCATCACACCAGTGATCATGATGGGGCCTACATCCAACATGTCACAATAAATATCATCTTCTATCTACTTAGGCTCTCCATAAAGGTACTAAATATCCTATACTACATGTTTGGTACTAACACCAACTCATAAAGTGATTTATTTAAAATGAAAACAATCACATTTTGGTCTCATTTTTTTATTTATCTCTCTCTAAAAGAGATTAGTATGTAGAAATAATGTTGCTCTAACTCCATGAGGATAAATTAGTGCACATAACACTCTTAATAGTAGTGAGGAGAGAAAATATCATAGAATTCAAAACCAAACTTCTCTACATAGATTCCAAGCTATCAACATGATGCAAGTGGACCAATCACAACTTCAAAGAAGTCATCATGATACTTGATGCATAACTACACCTAATGAGTTTTCAATCCTCAATAATGCATCTAAAATGCATCATTCTCTACCAAATGTTTCCAAGAATACCAACTCATGTGCATAGAGTGTTAGTCCATTCATCAATTTACTTCGTCAATCACCAAAACTATCTACACAACACTTTAGCACCCAAAGTCATATGGTCAACACCATCCTTATCCTTTTGAGAACACCAAGGCTCAATTATTTATATGCATCTTAATCTAACTCTTCCTCAACCAGTTGAAAATAGTTACATCTTCAGGTTTATCTATACTTGCTTCCTTTTCATGGATTTTTCTTCTTCTATAACAACTTAGCTAACAACCTATGGTCAATAGGATACCACATCGATACCCCTTATATTTATTTCCAATAACCATAATAACGTAATTTCTTGTATACACCTCCTCCAAAGTATTACAAATTGCTCCTTAATATGTATATTTGCTCCATCTTAAAAATAAATGTTGTGTAGGTTATTGACTTGTCTAGAAAAAAATTTCCATCTTTCTTTTCAACTCTCTTGTAGGCTTCCCCTCATCAACATAAAAAGATCAGGATCTTCACTAAGAGATCCTCCACCATGCTCCACAGAGAGATACCTAAAAAATAAAACTTTGTTTTCTTTTTTAATCTCCACTTAGTCTCTCCTCCTGTCATAGTAGATTACCTAGCACACAACCAGCCAATAACAAACAACACTCTCACACATGGAGTTTTTAACCATGGATTTGAACCAAATGTTGGGAATAAAAATTCTATAGTGAAAGTAAATTACTGTATAAAATAAGCTACTAAAAACATGAGATAAAGAGTGAACACATTGCATAGGTATTACGTGGAAAACCCTTGCAAATAATCAAGGGAAAAATCAATGAGTAAAATGTCAACTTAAAATTTCATTAATTTAGAAATTCCTCTCTTACAACATAAGTCCTCCAATAAATCCTTCAGTGATAACATTAAAGAACTCAATGCTCCCATCTGAAGCATTCAAGTTGTGAACCAAGCTATACTAGCCTACATGATCCAACCTCTAATCATGCAAGCACAAGCTTGCATTAATCAACTAATTGGATGAGAAATACAAAGAGAAAACATAATATTAATAACATTTATAACATAAAAGAGAAAGGGATAAAGAAAAATCATAGGTGGCCTATAACATTTGACACACACATGAGTGGGTGTACTATTAAAAAATAGTAACAATTATCTCACCATGTGCGAAGGTCTCCCACATGTGCTAAAGATCTCTCGCATGTGTTGAGGGTCTCCCACATGTGCCTTGGTCTCCAACATGTGCCTAAGGTCTCCCACATGTGTCAAAGGTATCCCACATGTGCCTTGGTATCCCACATGTGCCAAATGTATCTGACATGTGCCAAAGGTCTCCTACATGTGCCAAAGGTCCCCCACATGTGCCTTGGTCTCCCATATGTGCCTTGGTCTCCCACATGTGCCAAAGGTCTCATCATCCTTATAACTTGGAAGATCCTTCATGGGCCATGCCGAATCACCCACAATCCACATCACTAAGCATACACATAACCAAAATACCACATCATGATGAATAGTGACCATGATAGTGCCTGTAAATAGCGATTCATGAATAATTGTGAATAGTGACTTCACATTCTAACACACAAAATAGCTAAATCTCCTTGCATAGAAGAATCTAGAGATGACTATGGAAAACTAGGAGCATTTTTGGATATCCCCTATCTTCTTATAGTTCCACACAAAATTTGGTGATCAGATCCTGAGTTTCGATTTACTTTCTCAGTCATTTTCTCTCCCAAATTAGGCTTAGTTAGCCCTTCTAGGCTTTGAAAGAAAAATATTGATACTAGGAGCTCTCACACATGTGAAAATCCCTAAAAACACTTGATTCACTATAATTATGATATCACCATGATCCATGTCAAATTTTGTGATTTGGAACACTATGGAAGTATGAAAACCTTGAAATGGCCATTGACAAGCTTGCCCTTTTGAAGCATTTTTAGACTGGCTTGAAATATTTAAATTGTTTGGGCACTTCTAATAAATTCTGTCTACATTTTTAATCCTAAAAAGTTAAAATAATTCTTCAAACAACTCTTCTATTTATTTGAATCAACTTATAATCTCCAAAACCCTATTTTAGGCTAAAAATATTGAAAAAGAACTAACTCATTTTTGGGTCACTTGACTATGTAGCTTGAGTAGCCCTGAGTGAGTTTGAGAACTTGCATTGATTTTTATCTCAATGGTATAATTTTGGTCATTTTATTCATTCTCCCACACTCTCAAGAGCTCAATAACCATGTAGACCTCTTTACCAAGCACTAGGCTACTTCAATGTTATTCATTCACTTGTACGGACTATGTAGGCGATGGTTCATACATCAAGCTTTGTGTATGAGAGACTAGGAGACTTAGGTTGTTAATGATTTAATATATTATTTAATTGATTTCATAGTAGTTATATGAGTGTTAATTTGAAACTCCATATTGTCAAAACACTCTTAGCACAATCATGAATGCATGTTAATAGTCGTGCAGGCCTATAGGTGCTTGAAGTATTTGTATTTATTTGAAGATGCATTTGAACTATCACCATAATTATCCAAGATTATAATGTTTTAATATTTTTTAATTCATATCACTATGGCTTCTCATTTCCATTCAAACCTAATATGTTGTTCAGGGGTGGAGAAAGTCATTCACATTCTATACAATTTTTCCAAAGATCAAGACACTTTGAGAAATATGAAAAAGAAACACATATTAGATAAATATAAGATGAATATATAAAACCAAGAGTTATTTAATAAATTATTAGGTATTATAGACCTATGAGAATCACTACCATGAATAATAAATAGGAAATTTTAGTAGAACTCACTGAAACTATCTGTATATCAAGTCCTTCTCTCTCCAAGTGAAAGTAACACATAGAGATTAATTGGATGATTAAACCACCATGAAAAGGATATACAATACCTACAGGAAACTCCCTCAACATAGTTATTCTCCATCAAATTTTGAGCTTTATAAATAGGTGAAAGAACAAACCCCTCTCATATGAATAGGTCATAGTGACCTTCTATCACTCTTATAAATTATTCATAAATAATAATTAACCAATATAAAAACCAAGTAAATTCATTTCTATTTTACTTGGACCTCGAATAATGTCTAAAGTTTCATTTCCTAACTCTCTCTTCTTTATGCGTACCAAGCATTTGAAAATTGCCCTTCGAAAGCTGCCAAGGAGGTTGATAAAGGAGATAAAATGGTTTCATTCATTTTAAGACATGAAACCTATAAAAATTCACTTATTTTACCTTTTCATATACAAATAAGGTCCTGAGTATTCTTTATTCTTAATTTCATCTCAAGATTTGTATGGATGGCCTCAAAACAGGTTTTTTAGCACTAAAACTATTAGAATCACTTGAGAAGCCTATTGAAAATGATATAAAACATATCAATTGGATATTTTCATGCCTAAAATAGTACATAATTTATTGAAAACTAATTATTTTGATTATATGGGTTGGCATTTGGCTTTGGGAGGCCAAATTACCAACATAACCCTATGAGCATGTGGAACCATATGGTAGATGAAGAGCCCACGCATAACCTACCTAAAGTGAAAAATCATGTACTTATTTATTATATAGAAGGAACCGAATGGAATCATATGCATTTTTCTCAAATAACAAATTTTATTAGATAAGGGGTAAAAAATAAAATTTTATGATAAGTAATACCATCTAAACCCTTATAACTAGTAGCAACACCACCAAAAAAGTCTAAGAGCCTATTCATGTTGTGTATAAAACAAACCAAGGGTGTTAATCCACCCATGTAAGCTAGTAGTAATACATTATGAGGGATTATGATTGTGATCACAATAGCAGATAACCCATGTACAAATCAAACCTCAATACAACCAAGTATTAGAGTTGGTTCGGGACTATGCCCACATTAGGAGGAAATATGGGTGGCACAGGTGTAATCATCCCTGGATGGAATTAGATTTAACGTGTGTAGGTCATAAGCAGCACATCTATTATACAAATGCTTATCCAAAAATATTTTATTATGATATTTCTAAAAGTCTAACAAGAGTAAAGAGGAGAGGAAATTTTTGTTAAGTGTGTCCAATAATGTGTAGTGATATGAAAATAAATGATTTCACTGCACCAAAGTAAAATGTAAGCTAATTTATGACTATGCTTTTATATCATATACTTGAGAAAAGGAAGATGGTTTAGTCATAGTTCTTGGGAGTTTGGCTTCAAGGGATTTTAGAAGAAGGAGAAGAAAAGAGAAAGTAAGAAATATTAAATTTTTTCTTTTGCATATGGTTTTTTTATTTTAATAGTGTTTACATTTCTATAAATTTTAAATTATATTTATTGACCAAAAATTAAATTAAGTGTATCATATTGAAAAGGAAATCAATAAATTTTCTAATAAATTATGGTATAAAATTATTAAAAAGAATGTTAATATTAAATTATCAAAATGAAAGTATATTAGTACTAATATTATATTGAACTTATTATTGTAAAAACTATGAAATTTTGTATTTTATTATATTTAATATTATAATTTTTACATAAAATTATGTTAGAACATTTTAAATCACTATCCATAATTATTTATAAAAAATAATATAAAATAAAATAAGATATATTATATTATCAAATATTATAAATCTGTATTTCATATTTTGATGATCATAACACTTCATATATTTTTAAAATTCTTTAATATTTTTTTGATAAATTAATTTTTTATTTAATAAAAGGGAACAAAACACAAAGGACTATCTTGACAAATCACCACTCCACATTGACCAAGTAAACAATAAAATCTAATAGACACTTAACGTCCTACCACTTTTCTACTTTTCAATACATACAAACCAACTTGCATCTTATTAGTCACGAAGGGATAATTAAAGGAATAATTTTCCTCTGACCTTTGATTAAATTATCCCTTCTCCACCAATCAAAACTTATTATTTTTTATGTATTGAAAAAATTAAAATTTTGTAATAGTTAATTTGTACATTTAAAAATAGATAAAAAAATCATTTAACTATATTTCATTTGGTATAAATTATGAAGATGTTATTAAAGTCCCAATCGTTGATGTCATCAACATTAACTACATATGCTAAAAATGTTGGAAGAAATGGTTTTATGGTTATTATAATAAATACTAGTGATAGGGTTTTCCATGTAAAAGAGTCACATTATTTGAGGGTTGTTACTTGTTTTTATAAATTATCACATGAAGATTTTAATGTAACTATTTTTTTTGGTTTATGATTTTTTAGATGCAGTTTTATTTTGAAAATATGTATATTATTTCTCATGGTGGTTGTCTTGGGCTTATTCTTTTCTTTTTTAACTTTTTTCGGCATGTTTGGGATTGCTTGTTCTAGATTTGCGCTAAAGCTTTTATATGCTATATATTTTGAAAAAGTAGTGTAACAAATTAAAGCTTTTACATGGCTTTTTTATTTTAATTACATTGTCTTTATACTTTCGATGTTGTCTTTAGTTTGAGCAGATTTTATGTTTATTTTTATGTCAAATTTTGACTCTATTTATTTTTATTTTATATCTTTGTTTGATGTGAATTCAACCTTGCTTCAGCAATTGAGTATGGCTTTCATCATATTTTTAATTTTTTTTATATAATGCATGTTTTCAGTTCTCATTGTATGAGTTTGGATTTTTTATTTTCTTTCATCTCAAATTATTTTTTGGCCATTATATAAACATTTTTGTTTAAAATTATAGTTATCTATGAACAATTTTTATAGATACATTTTACGAAAACAAGTGTGTTCAACACTGTACAGAAAAGTTAGCTTAATTTTTCATTTTACCACCATTGAATTCAGAAGTAGGGAAACTGTTGTTAATGGAAAATGTAAGTGAAAAGTTTTAAATAATTTGTTAATTTCATTTTGTTTTAAATGAAATATTATATCAGATCTGAAGGTGGTCAACATATATGTCTCAAGTCAAATCAATATAGATATTTCTCCCATAATAATTCAATCAAAACATTAAAATTGGATTCTAGTGTAATAATTATGGACTATGGTGCACTCAATTTGATTGAATTTAAGAGACTATTGTAAGAGTTTTTTTTGGAGTTACAACAAATGTTGTTTGTTTGTTCAGAAAAATAGCTTTTAAACCTTGAAAATATGGTGGATTGTATCTTTATTTAACAACATAGTGTTAGAATTCTATATGTTTGGTCATTTTTGTTTCCTGCTTTATCTGTAAATTATCTAAGCATTTGAGGAGCCCACTCATCATGTAGATTCAAAACATAGTATGAAGAAATTTAGTTACACTTACATGAAAAATAAAATAAAAGTATTCATGAATTATTAGAAAAAATATTATATTTATTTTAGCCTTATAAATAAAGCTAAAATGATCTTCCACTAGTTTTTTTTTCAATTTCCTGAACTTGCCTAATTGTTAATTACTATTTTTGTTTAAATATTTGTAATTTTGTACCAATAAATTTATTTATCAATTACATATAACTTCTCATTAGGTTAATGTGTATACATTTATTTTTATGTGCATTGATTCAATATGAGGATATTAAATGCTTCTGACTAATCTGCATTACTGGCTGGCTACATCTTCTTCCTACTCCTTAGGTCATATGGTTGAAGTCCTAAACACAATAAATGAATAGTCATTCCTAAATCTTAATTGTGTGACTTGTATTTTAATTTAACCATTCCCTTTAAATAAAACTTTCTCATTCAAAGTATGTATCCCATCCAGAATGTTGACACCAATTTTGAGCTTAATTTTTCATTGAAAATATGGGACATGGCTGGATAGGAAAGGTTTTAGAGTCTTGGAGATGAATTTTATAGAGGACCAAAATGTTGTGTCCTTGTGTATGATGTGATTACATTGAAATTAATTGAGTTCTTGACCAATTGGTATTACAAATTTCAAAACTAGGTTTGTTTATTTTTGTTATTTTAACTTCATTTGTCGAACGCATTTCTATTAAATTAAATTTTATTTCAAATGGTCAACACTCTACGTATCCATGTTCTTAAAATGTCTTTGCAGCACAATATTTATAGATACATTTAGAATTAATTCTACATAGAATAATTATATCTGATTTAGAGTGTGTTAGTTGAATTATCTAAGAATAATTATGTATATTTTTTTGGAGAAGGTAGTGTTTAATGAATTACCTAAAATATGTGGATTGCCTTCAACTATTTAACAATTCTAAACATGAGTTTCAGCAAGCTAGGGTTTGTAAACTAGCTTCAAGCTATATTATGAAACTCTTTATGATTTTATGTACCAAGGTAATAGACTTCTTTTGGGGGTTGTTTGTCTATTCATTGCAAGTAAAATGCAATTTTTTTTTGTTTATAGTGCCAAAATCTATACATGTACCACTTTTGCTAGTGATTAAAGAATATTTTTGGTAGGGGTAATGTATTGTTTAAATAAATTTCACTTTTTCATGTAGGCAAGCCTAGAATATCCTCAAAATTTCCCCTTCTTGGTGGGAAACAAAATTGATGTGGATGGGGGAAATAGTAGAGTGGTACATTTAGTCTTTTGTACTTTTAATTTGACATTGTTGTATATGGTAATGATTGAATTTCCTTTTAGGAATTTAGAATCGATTATCTCAATTTGGAATTTTATGACTTATTTTTTCAAATTTTTAAGGCTTTTGAGAAGAAAGTAAATCAATGGTGTGCATCAAGAGGAATAACGTATTATTTTTAATTTTTAACTAAAGAGGATAAAAATATAGATACAACATTAAATTAAGATAATAAAAAATTGTAACCAATTTTTAATTTGTCTTATTATTAAATTTGGTCACTAAATAATGACTTTAAATATTTCTATTATTTTCAGTATAAATCTCCCATCAATTGGGTGATATTTACACTGATTTAAATGTTTAACTTTCAGATATATAAATATTTCACTATAAAATCATGCCAAATTTATTGGTGGTGATTCAAATTCATGTATATTTTATAACATTGTTTGGGAATTTGTCACATCTTACTATTTTATTCTCATATTGATAATGTTTTCTCTTGTAGTGAGCAAGAGTCATCTCTATAATCAATACTTAAATCAGATTTTAGAAATATTCTCACTTGTTATAAAGACTTGGCGCATGGAGCCATTGTTTGTCTTGTGCTCTCCTACCACTATAATTTATCACATGTAACGGAAAAATAAAAAGACATACGAAAAAAAATTAATATAAAAATATAATTATATTTTAAGCATAAGATAGACATAAGACATAAGTAAAAGTATATGTATACATCACTTAATTTGTATTTTATTTTACTATTATCTTTTAAATGTAATTTTAAAAAAATTAAAGACAAAATATACGTGTAAAGTTATATACACTTATGTGTGAGTATAGATCAAATTGTATATTTTTTTTTGCCCTGATATATTTATCACTATTGTCCATTAAATTAAAGCTAAAAAAGATTTAAAGTGAAAATATCCTTTACTTATTTTCTATATGAAATAGAATGAAATACATGCAAAGTTGTATATATAGACTAATTTATATTTATTTTGTCTTTGTTCTTACATGTCACTATTATATATCAAATTTAACATTAAAAAAGTTTAAAATAAAAATGTTCGTATGTATTTTAATTATGAAATAGGTATGACAAGATTTATATATATATATATATATATATATATATATATATATATATATATATATAGACACACACACACACATACACACACACACGCACACACACGCACACACACACACACACACACATAGATAAAGTAATATTTATATGAGGATAGTAGTTCTTCGCTTTAATCTTGTTAAGATTTATTTTTTATTATTACTAACATTAAATAGGTCCAATCAATTTACAAATATCCCCTAATCTTTGAAGTAAAGTTCCTTGACAGACACATCGTAAATAGGGAGGCAAGTCCACTACTACTACATCTTGTTGAATGGTAACATTGGGGCAAGCATGTAATGTTAAATATAGGTCCTTGATTATGCCCACTATAATTTTTGGTGACCTATCTAATTATAATACTCCTTTGGTATTTGGCTCATATACAAGATAGAGCTTATCTGCAATCTGTTTAGGTATGACATTGATAATAGCTCCACTATCTACCATACAATTATGGACTAAGAAATCACCAATTATTAAAGAGAGATAAAAGGGAATGGAGACTTGGTGACCTGCTCCTCTTGTCTACCACCTCGATCGGCTTGCATATGAGTGGATCAGAATCAAACATGCTCCCAACATATATGTACTTTTATTGTCCTTGGAAGCTTGTCGAATGTTGGTCCTTCATGCTATTGTGTTTCTCCAAGAAATCAACCCCATGAACCTCTTTGTAAAATTTAATTTTATATAATTATAAAGCAAAATTAGAACCAATATGCTAATGCATAAACCCTGTCTCGTTGCAAGCTTATTTCACCCAATTGCAAATAGGATGAAATAATGAGATAACATGCTAAGGAAATCATAGTTATCACTAATCAAGATCAATCATCCAAGTAAAACAGACTATAAAAATGTTGGGTATATATCAGAATCAAACATGCTCTCAACATATATGTACTTTTATTGTCCTTGGAAGCTTTTCGAATGTTGGTCCTTCATGCTAGTGTGTTTCTCCAAGAAATCAACCCCATGAACCTCTTTGTATACACACACACACATATAAAATTATATTTATATATATATATATATATATATATATATATATATATATATATATATATATATATATATATATATATATATATAAATATAAAGATAAAGTAATAAATTAAAATTATATATAAATATGATAAGATTTTAAATTGATAAAATATTTTTTCATGATGATAATAATTTTTTACAAAAGATAAAAATCATTCTATTGATTATTATAAACTTTAAAAATATTAAAATTCTTATTTGAATATGTAATATTTTAACTTTAAAATAAATGTAACATAAATTTTTATTTTTAATATATATTGAAGTAAAAAAAAATTATAAATTTTTTAATTTTTCTATTTATTTTATTAATAAATTATAATATTTTTAAAATAAAAAAACTAAAATTTAATAATATTAAAATTTTACTAGTTAAAAAAATCATTATATATCATTGATAATAACTAAATAAAATATTACTTTTATAAAATAATAATTCTTTATATTTAAATTATATAATAAAAATATAAAAACGCTAACATATTGGTTAGACATGATTAAAGATTTCCAAAAAATTAGACTCCACATTGATAAAAATTATAATTTTGATATGACTAAAAGTTTACCAATTTAAAGTGGGGAATATAATATGTATATTGAATAATAATAATTATGTATATATTTTATATTATATTATATTATTTACTTGTTATATCAAGTTTGTAAAATGTTTAAGTTTTATTTTATTATTAATTTTCTAATTTAAAAATCTTCAATTCAGCATATTATTCTATATATATAGTAACTTACATTTAGATTCCTTTTTAAGGGAAAAGAAATGGAAAGATCGACAGTCGGAACGATCACATATTCCCTGTAAAACAATTAGATATACTGATATACCTGAAGAGATCTTTAATGTGGAGCATTTGATGTAACTGAAAACCTGTAATAAAAATTGATTGAAGAGATTTGTAACTACCATTAATGTGATGTGATGTAATCTAACATTCTCCCATGAATAAAACACAGTAATACAAATTGCCCGAGTGCAAACTCGTAAATTTCACTGCGCAGTAAAGAATGGTGAATGTTTAATTTACGTCAACCCTCAGACGCGTGAGAAATTGTAAACTTCAGACGCCTTTTTTCTTACGTCAGCTCTCTAGACCCAAAAACAAACTGGTTGTCGGGGGCATCTGTATGCGTTTTAAGATTTCTATATAAACACGCTCTGTAAAGTTCTGTTCCCCATTCCACCAGCCCAAAGGAATTCAGCCTCCATTGTTACTTTTGGTTTCTGTGTATTTTGCAAATGGAGAAGGAGCACATCATGAAGAAGGTGATACCACTTCCACCGCAGCGTGGGAATATTAAGAGGAAAATATTTGCTTCCATGTTGGTAAAATGGCTGCTGCTGTCTCTCCCATTTTCTGCTGCTGTATGAAGGGTAACCCAATGGCCCCTTGTCTGGAGTTTTGTCGCTGCGTGCAACCCTAAGATGAAAATACAGACTTCCTGGGTTTCGAACACGAGACTTCTCTTTGTTGGTTGTAAGGTCTTGTATATTGGGTGTAGTGATGTCATGGGCGTAATAGGCTTGCTTTATGGTTGTATAGTGGATGCTTATGAATAAATATTCTTGGTGTTTAAATACCATGTTATGATTCTGTCTATCATGGTGAGGATGGTGGTGGATTTCTAGTATAATTATGATCGTGAAGAAGTATTTTTAATTGTATATGAGCAAGCCTGTGTGAATGCTTTCTATATTTTTTCTGCGAGTTTTAAAATGAAATGAGATGGGTCTAAACGGCGGCTTTCTGCTAACAAGTCCTTACATGCCTTCAGTTCACCTGTTCTAGAAGTTGTGGGGTTGAGCAACTGATTGTTTGGAGAAATGGGGAGCCCAAGTCTTAGTTAATCTACAAACCTTGATGAATTAATTGAAGCTTCTGAATTTCGTATCCCAAATAATGTCGCACTGCTAAAAATCTATCCGTTTCAATCTAAAAACATTAATGAATGAAAGCTTCTTAAGGTTTTACTCTTTGTAGCACTACTAAAATCTATCCATTCAATTTACAAACCTTAATTAATAAAAACTTCTGAATTTATTACATAAATTAATACTGTGGCACTGCTAAAAATCTATTCGTTTCAATCTATAAACCTTAATTACTGGAAGCTTCTGAATTTTTATCCATTTCCTTTCAAACTAATAAGTTTTTTGAGCAAAAAATAAAATAAAAAGATTATATATAAAAAGATTTTTGGATATATTTTGCACAGAATTTTTATGTGCATTTCAGATTATATTTCTAAAAAGAGACTTTTACATATATATTCGATAATTTTTTTTTTTTTATAAATGTTTTTAACTATATTCTTTGATTTATTATACTGCACACATTTTTTTATAAACATTTCAAATCAAAATCTCTAATCTATCATTAAGAGGAAAAAAAAAAAAAAACTATGCCAACATAAAATTTACGAACCTTCTCATAAAATCTGGTAAAGACCGTAATTTCCATTTCTTCTCAACCTGTAGAAATGTCTTAAATGTCGCTTAAATTAACATAAATGATGGATGTTTGTCCATTAATAGTATTTTTATCTTTTTCAAAAAAACCAAAAAGGTGATGAGACTCAGTTATGTATGTCCACATTTTGTCACAAGGTTTGGTATTTAACTATTGAATACCTGGCGTGCAAAGAATGCTAAATGTCATGTCTCTTCAATTTATTCTTCTTTATTATTTTATTAATATATTTATATTTATTATTTCAAATATTTATTAAATTTTAAATTTTAATAAAAATTTAAATAAAATAAAAAATATTTTAACAAAAAATTAAAATAATTAATATTTTTTTTTGTGAATAAACAAATAAATATTAAATAATTAATGTATATAATAAGAAATAAAAATAATTTTAATCCAATTTTAAAAACATAAAAATCGTCCCTCCATAATATTGATATGGAATAATTAACTAATGTGCAGTCAAACAACTAATTGCAAGCATGGCTAACATAGAACAAAGGAGAGGCAATCTTAGATAAACCAAAACAAATCCAACAACTCCAAGTACTTATCGAATGACTTCTAATAATCTAAAAGATACATGTGTAAACCACCTAAGACTTTGATACCTACGATGAAAATGATTACCACTTATATAGATAAAGAGGGTATTGTTTGTATGTGTGGTGTTTGTCGTTTTAGTTTTTTTTTTTTAATTATTTATTTTTATTTATGAAAGAATGTAATATTTTTTATTTAGGGAAAAAATTAATATATGTTTAATAAAAAAGGTAGTAAGATGAATATATACTTAAAGTGATTATAAAAATTAAATTAGGATGAAAGTATAGTATAAACTGAAAAGTATTAAGGTTCAAAGTCAACTAAAAATAAAATTATATGATTATATAGGTATGTGTCATAAGTGTCAAGGAAAAAATCAGAACAAAAAAAATTATAGATAAAATACTTTTTATATAATCTAGTCTATCGATGCAGGATTTAATTTATAAATAGACATGGATATAAATGTTTCCAAACTTTTTCTATTTTCATTCTCAATAATACTAACAACTATTTTATTCATATGAATATTGTTAATTTCTTTTTATTTAGTGAATGGAAGAAAGGAAAAATTATCTCCAAGAACAGAAGCATTGTCAATTTTGAGTAATCTCTTAGATCTGTGTAGGAATCCCTATTAGTGTATGCATATGTTTTCAAAGTGCTACGGTGGCCTGATGTATTTCAAATTAAGCATCACATCTGCTATTATATTTTTCTCTGTGAAAGCTGTAACTGCCATACTAAAGACGTCCAATTAAAAATTCTATAATAAACCACAAAATGAAAAAAAACATCAAATGTTATTAATTTTTTTTATTTATAATATTATATTTTATATGAAAAAAATATAAAATTTACTATACTATTTCTTAATTTATTATACAAAATATATACTATATAAATGTATTTTATATAAAGTCTCTCCATACTATTTTATATTTTATTAATAATATATTGTTCATGTATATAAGATTCATTTCCAAATAATATCCACTCTAAAGTATAATGTTTTGAAGTGCCCTCTTATGCATATGGGATTACAATTTAGCCGGATCTTCACCGGTTAGAGACATACATGTGTTTAATTCTTTGATCTTAGGATTTTTTTCAAATTCCCCTTTGTCTTCAAATAATTGATTGTCACATGTATCCCTATGCAAATACTTCCTATTTTTTCAAAGAAAAAAATTAATCAAACAATGGCACATATTGATAGGTAGATATTATCTAAACAACATAACATAGATTAAAATAAATATCTGTGTTTATAATAGAACATCTCCACGATGAAACCCATTGCCTAAATTCAAATGGCTCTTTTTAATTATATACTTTAATTGGTAAAAGTTTTCTCCTTTTAAAAAAAGGACCACAGAATACAGCATAAAGTTTTATTTATGTGCTATAAATATCCATACTCTTAACCACTCAGTAGGCATAAATTTTTATTTATGTTCAACAAATATCCATATTCTTTGAAAAACCTTTGAGCCACAAAATCACAAGTATTGTTTTCATAATTATTTATGTAACAATTTACCTTCAATAATTTAAAAATAGTAGATTACACTTTAAATTACATGGAAGAAATGTAAAAAATATAGCAGATTACACTCTAAATCACATGGAACAAAAATGAATGACCTGAATCTATCAAAAATCATTTTGAAAAACTATTACATTTTGACAGATTCCACAAAAAAATTTGCTTAACATTAGTACCCAGCTCTTTCCAAGAGTGTAGAAAATTCGAAGTCTCCAAGATTGACAACAATGGTAATACTAGTCAAAAAAATATTCTCTAGTTTCTAATCTATATGCATTATTCCTTTGGCATAGCAACAATGAATGTTTTTAATAATTTATTTGTAATTTTTTTCACTTTTAGATTCAGCAAAAAAACCTCTTTCAGAAATCATGTAAAACTGATCTTCTCAACTTAAAATATCCATAATTATATTATCATACTCTGAGTCCTCAAACAATTTAAATTGTATGATCCCCTTGTTACCAACATCATTTTCATTGTCTCAATTTCATTTTAACATAAATTATATTTATTTTTCTAACAGTTTTATCCACAAAATAAAACAAAATCAATCTTGTATATTTTTTAATGCAAATGTTGATTTTATTGTTTACCAGATCTCTAATAATTTTGAATCAGTTCTATGTTAATCCAACATAGAATTTAGGTAGTCCTAAAAAAACACAGTATACTTTTTTCGTGGTGTATTTTATTGCCTAACATGTTGAGTAGTAAAAAGAATAGTGGATACCACATTTCATGTAGTATATACGTAGCATGAAAGGTATATTGATAATTTTAAAATAAACATTAATAAATATTAATCAAATAAAAATTTTATATATTTTTAATATTTTTATGCTTTTTATTGAAAATGTTTGGTAGAAGCTACATATTACATTGACAAATATCACATGTCATAGAAATTTATATATGTATTTATTTGAACTTTTTCGAGCCATCCACTAAATAAATTTGTCATTCTTTTTACTATCATCGTCTAACACACATTGAAATATTTTACCACTTGCATATTTTGTATGGCCTTGCGCTTTCTTCTAGGTGATCAAGTATGGTATTTCCCTATGTCTTTAATTTTGATGTAATTGCTCCACGGGTTAATATATTGGCAACATGGATAAACAAAATCCACAAGATAGACTCTAAGACTCTAATGCTTTATCCCTATATTAATGACATTGTATCACTAATTCAATCCACATCAAATGTGGAACCTTGTGACAATCACATCAAATTTTACATCGTTGTCGTCCATCCTTAACAATAAAAAATATTAAGATGATATTTAAATTTAAATGACCAATGCCTATTGAAATGGGTCCATAGCTTACAAGGTGGTGTTATTAATGTATTAGCTTTAATATTATATATATCAAACCATGAACAAAAAATTATAGATCAAATAGGAAGATGCATTGAAAAAATGTTTAGTAAATTAAGAAACTAAAAATTTGAACATGATTCATTTTGTATAATATATTATATTAAATGATCGGTGGTAAGATTAAATTGTATAATATTATATCATACAATAATAATATAGTATGTATGATTATAATATTAAATGGAGTGAATGAACGTACTAATTTACACTTCCTTGTTTATTACATTGCTTCTACTAATTTGATTGTGAGTTGTTTTTAATACTTTGTACAAAGTTAGTAGCAATGATTTTTGAGTTACGTATAACTGTGGATATACACTCTTTCATTTTATAAAATCGTGCTTTATCAAAATAGAAAATCACATCATTTTCAACATAACTTGTATTTTTGGAAAAAAGACATTGTAAGATCTAAAACATGTCATTATTATTAAATATAAAAATATTATAATCACCTAAAAATTTAATAATTAATATTGAAATAATATTATTATATAAAAAATTGAATTATTAATTTTAAAAAACACATATATATTTAAAAAAAATCTTTATTTAACAGTTTAGTTTCTAAAATAGAATCTATTAATATAAATATTATAAAATAAATTTTAAACATTGATGTTATATCATGACACCATTTACATACCAAAAATAAATATCCTATTTTAATAAAATATATTAATATAAATATTATAAAATAAATTTCAAACATTGATGTTATACCATGACACCATTTAGATACCTTCCAAATTAGAATGCTCCGCTTCTAATGCCTTTCCCTTACTCCCTATAAACCAATTAAACTTACCTAAAGCAATTTGATATAGAACATTGATGTAATGGAAAATCAGTTATAAACTCTGATTGAACTGACTCGCATTCTTCTATGAATAAAAGCCAGTAATAAAAATTGCCCAAGTGCAAACTTGTGAACTTCATTGCGCAATAAAGAGTGGTGAATGTTTGATTGACATCAACCTGAAGGAGAAAAAATGCTTTTCCTTGCATAAACTCTGTAGAACCAAAAAAAACTCGTTTTTCTCGGAAATCTGGTTTTCTTTAAATGGGTGGGCGTCTGTCTGCGTTTTACATTTTCCTTTATAAACAGCTTTTTAGAGTTCTTGTCCATTGTTGTTGTGGGTTTCTGTGGGTTTTGGAAAGCGTGGGAATATTAAGAGGAAAATATTTGCTTCCTTTGTTGGCGGAATGGCTGCAGCCGTCTCTCCCATTTTCTGCTGCTGTATGAAGTATAATCCCATGGCCCCTTGGCTGGAGCTTTTCTCGCTGCGTGCAACCCTAAGACGAAAATACAGACAGCCTGAGTTTCGAACCTGAGACTTCTCTTTGCTGGTTGTGAGGTCTTTGTATATTGGGTGTAGTGATTTCATGGGCCTAATAGGCTTGTTTTATAGTTGTACAGTGGATTCTTTTGAATAAATATGCTCGGGGTTTAAATACTCACAAGGCATGTTATGGTCATGATTATTATGGCAAAGATGGTGGTGGCTTCCTAATTATGATTGTGATAATAAAAAAAAATTAATTGTATATGAGCAAGCGCGTGGGAATGCTTTCTATTTTTTCCCTCCAATTCAACTGATTGGTTGGCGAAATGAGGAACGTAAGTGTTAGTAAATCTACAAACCCTAATTATTAGAAGCTTCTGAAAAATTTTAACCCGAATTGATACTGTCGCACTGTTAGAAATCTATCCTTTTCTTTTTGAATCTGCAAACTTTTTTCAGCCTAAAAAATAAAGGTCATAATGTAAAATAAGATTTTTGAATATATTTTGCGTAAATTTTTTATCCTTTTTCAAGATTATATATCTTGATCAATATCAAGAAGCAGCTTTTGGATATATTATGTAATTTGATGGATGTTCCAAATTACATCCGGGAACCATTTTCAGAAAGAGACTTTTGGATGTACTGTGTATAAATTTTTTAATAAGCATTTCAAAGTAGTTGAGCTTAACCACCAAGCACAAATTACGTTTTTGTTGGTGCTAGCGATTTATTTTTATTTTTATACTTTTTAACGATTACAAGATTTCTCATAACCACTTCTGTTGTTAAATCAAAGATGCTAAAACCTTCATTGACTTGATCGCTATTGTGCAGACCGCCAATGTTAATTGTGACCATCAACTATCGACCATTAGGTCAAACATCACTAATCAACAAAATGGCATCGCTCTTGCTGTTACACCATCCAACATGTCCAATACCCACCTACGTGGCACAAGCATCTACGTGGCATGGAGATTGACATAATAGTCAACGACCTAAAGGATAGGGGATTTCCCTCCAAACCACTTTTCATTTTCATTAAATTTCCAGTAGTCATTGATTCTCTCCCATTTCCATTTTTCCCATCTCGCTCCTAGCCCTACCAAGCACTTGCAGATTTGAAAGACTTATTTTTGAATCCACAACCCCACATTTTGATGCACCCAGAGTCCATGACTCCATAATGTAACAATAACACAGAGCTCTGTATGTAAATTACAAAGATTTTGAATACATTTTGTGCATCTCGCTCCTAGCCCTACCAAGAACTTGCAGATTTGGGGGACATTTTTTGAATTTGTGACCCCACACTACGATGCAACCATAGTCCACAACTCCATAATGCAATAGTAACACCAAGGTCTATATGTAAATTATAAAGATTTTGAATATCGAGAAGTTATTTTTGTATGATCATGGGTGTTCTTTATTGCCACTGTTACATGTTTCAAAGTGACTATTAGTGTTTGAAATTTGTGTATGTGCAATCCTATCTAAAAGAGTTTTACATACTTTTATATGCATGAGGAGCATTGAATGATTGAATGTATGAGACAAGTAATAATAATAATAATAATAATAATAATAATAATAATAATAATAATAATAATAATAATAATAATAATAATAATAATAATAATAATAATAATAATAATAATAATAATAATAATAATAATAATAATAATTGGTCAAAAGAAGAAGAGTCTCTAATTGTGCATAAATCAAGTATTATCACAAATTCTTTGCTCTCAGACTGCACATACTCATAGTTGTGACAGTCATGAGAACAAGTAGTTTGTTGTGTCTTTAGGTTTATAAAAGGTATAACCATGTATTATAGAGGTAAGGCATGTATGTTTAATGTATGTTCAACCCACAATAACTCCATGAAAGACCCCAACATTCAAATCAATCCTTCTATTAACTCTCAGGTATGAGAAACTATCACAATCCATGACAACCCTGTTAAAGATTGTTGTTTAGGGTATTTGATTGTATAAGAATCCCCAAAGCTTATTTTCATTGGTGCATGGAGGATAATAGGTCATGATGCAATTGGAATCAAATCATAACAATGCCTAGGATACAAAATAACTAATTTAGTTTGCTCTTGGTTAATGAAATCTGCAGAAACCTTAGGGTAAGGGTTTTGGAACTTGAAAGCTTATAACTTGAAATTAAACTATGTAAAATGTTTTAAAGTATGTAGAATGCTAGTCTTGGGTGAATGACATGTTTTGAAGGTGACCTAAAAAATTTAGGAGGTCCGTAAGGAAGTTCTAGTCCAAAACTTAGTCAAACCCTAGTCAAAGGCCTAGAAACCCTATTTGGGAGCTCAAGAACAAGTGTAAATGAAAGAGGGGATCAAAGTAGAGGTATGGAAGCTTGAGACAATTTGTAGGCCTAATTACATCTAGGCTTAGTAGTCCAATCATAAAGAAAGGTAGATATTTTACAAGAGACAATGTTTGTAGCCTACAAGTTGAGTTGATTCTTGTTGAATGTGTTGTAAGGGAGATAAAATAGTGAGGTGGATCATTAAAAGAACCTTGGTGTCGAGAAAGAGCCTTGAGAATGTGTACTAAGCCTTGTATCCCTATAGAAGGGTAAGTGAACTTGCAAGAAGAAAACAAATTGGAATCATTTAGTAACCTTGTTGAAAGTTAAAGAATAATCTCATTGGCCTTGAGAAGACCAATATAAGAAGATTTGTAGATCTATAGTAACAAACCTATAGAGAAGAGACATAGTGAGACCTAATTGAAGGCCTATAAGAGGCCTATGCTAGTTAATATTTGATATAGAGAGAGTGATAGATAGTAAACACAAGAGACCATACGAGGCATAAGAGATTAGGATAGAGAGAGTGATAGATAGTAATCACAAAAGACCATAAAAGGATTAAGAGATTAGGATAGATCCGTGGCAAGCAAGTAGTTGTCTACTTGCATCATATACAAAGAAATGTGTGTATGACTATCATTGCATATATGCTTTTTATTATGATATATACTATTTAAAATTATAAGAAATATCTAAATGGGTTTTTCCATGTTATTTGAATGGTTTTATTTTTTAAATGAATGCATGTCAGAGTAGTAAGGATACATTGTTTCATAAGAGATATAAGGGTCAGCTCGACCATATATGGGTCAGCTTGCCCATATACAACTTTTCAAACCGTAGGATCTTATCGGTCAAAACCAGTATGCATAACCATCTCGTCACTGCCAAACTTACCACAACGGCCAACATCACCCGAACATCGCTTCCTCATTGCAACGTCACCGTAACCATTATCAACAGTTTAGCAGACATGACTATAGATACATGTGTGGCACTCATCTAAGGTGGCATGGATCATGATCGAATCCTACGTGGCACATATTAATTTCACCATTTGAATGTAGGTGAGCTTGAATGTTGGCAAGTTCCTATGCAGTTTTACGTCCAAGTCCCCATCTGGGCATCCCCATCTCCCCTTGTTTGACTGAAGACTGTTCTGGTTGAGGACTTCGGAGTAGGGCTAGTGGAGGAAGGAACCAGTCAGAGATTGGCAATGTAGTGCATGCACATCACACAGATTAAGGAGTATGAATATTTTATATTATGATTAACCATGTTTAAATGTTATGTTGTTCATAACTTATTAGAATTTGTTAACATTTACTGGTTTACAAAAAATTTATATAGGATTAGACGTTTGGATTGCGGAATGTCTCATCATTTTATCTCCATATTTTGTGGCTTGCAAAATGGTCTGAAATGGACTCGGCAGTTTATGCCTGTATGAATAAATGTATGCATCTATATATTTATCCTTAAATGTTAACACAGATCAAACAAATATAAAATTCCATACAAAAAAACTAAACTCGGGTGCTTGGTGAGGAGATTAATTGTTTTTTATTTCTAAATATCTTAATCCCAATGAGGTTCAGAGTTTGTGTCTCTTATTATGTCAATAGATAAATAAATATACCCACTTAAATTGCAGTATTAAAGGTCTCCAAAAATAAAATAACTTAATTTATCTAACAACATGGCTATAAAATCATATAATTAATACTAGCCCAGATTTGTATTCATAACTATGTTTAGATTACTAGCTCATAAACAATATGAAAATTATATAATGGATGTAAAACATACAAGAAGTTGTGTCATTGTTAGCGATTACCACTTTGGATAAAGTTATTGATCATGGTTTTGATGATGTTACCATGAGGAAGCGGTGTTATGGTAATGTTGGCAGTTGCAGTGAGATTAAAGAGACTTTGGAACTCTTTGTTCTCTATACTGAAGATCCTCTGGCCTATAAGACTGCACACATTGACAGAACAATAATTTTTCCGGTTGCAACTTTGTCCTATCCCATATGATACCATATAATCTTAGGTGAATTCCAAAAGTTTTATGCAATGGAGATGAAAAATTGCATAGCAGGGGTTACAAGAACATATTTCTGCATTATGTCCCACTGCCTCATAGCAAATCATGCATTCTACCTTACCTTTTTGAAGCCTATATTCAATTATCTGGACAAGGTATGGTTAATTTGCATTTGACCTCTCCAAATGGATAACCTCGTCACTTTCTTTAGCTTGTCATAAATATAATGGCATTCCTCCATTTTCAATATTTTTTATAATTTTTATTTTTATTTATTATTTTTTATTTTTTTAATTAAGTATTATTCTATATTAAAAATATGTACCATGTGAATATGTCATCAAATATGATGAAATAATAGCATAAATCAACTAAGTCAATTTCATAAAAAGTTTACATGATAATTATAAATTTATATATGCATAACCAAGTTGCCATCAAAATCATATGTTAAGTCTATATGTTCATATTTCCAAAATTTTGTATAAAGTTTTATTTTCGAAAGATTATATTAGAACAAATTTCAGAGAGAGAATTATGATTAATAAAATAATTATTATAACATTTGTTATTAATTATATTAACATTTTAATGAAAATTTGAGCAGATAGTTATTAATAAAATTTCATAATAGGCATGGTTGATTTCTAAAATGCATATGCTTAATTTATTGGATGAGTCAATTTATGCTAATTTTGTCCTAAAAATATGAAGACAAATTTTGAGCAGCGCCCAATGAGTTTGTTGAGATTTAAAGCATGGTGCTTAGGTGTTGGATGAGTGTAACAACAAATTGTAGGAAGATCTGATTTAATAAATCTATATATATATATATATATATATATATATATATATATATATATATATATATATGAAAATATAAATAAAATAATATTGAAAATGGAGAAATGTTTCTACATTATGTATTCCACCTCATAACAAATCACGCATTTTGCCTTACCTTTGTGAAGCCTCTATTCAATTTTCTACACAAGTTATGGTACATTTACATTTGATCTCTTCAAATGGACAACCTCCTAAACTTCATCTTTCAATGGTGGCAAAGAATGGACCTATGAAGTTGGATTATGTATTCTCCAATTCTGGTTGATCATTATGTTCCTACGCATGAGATCTTTCATATTTGGTCTCTGATACTGAATGGCTTTTATGGGGCACTTTATATTATTAAAGGGGCCTTTAAAATTATTATTTGTAGAATTTAATCAAGTTTTAGATGGCCAATTATCTATTCCTTAAATTTAATCTTCATTAAGGTAATTGACAAGGTCATTTGAATATTTATTTGTAAAATTTTGTTCAAAAATTGTATGACACATCCTTGTCTTTAAAAAAAAAAAACCAAACAAACTCACAATTGTTGTCAAATAAAATTGAAAGATACCAAAGAAAACTTCATTAAGAATAAAAGATAGTTGGAGGGTTTCAACAACAAACTTCATGAAGTTGGACTTGGTTTAGTTGGCCTAATAAATGAATGGAACTCCATAAATAGGGAAGCCACCAAAATGCTACAGACCCTTTCATAGCACACCAAGGCTAAGGTTCCTATTCATAAATAGGTTGTTGAGTCAATAGAGTTCCATAATTGAAAACCCTCTTTCAAACCACCCCTCAAAACGTCGTTGGAGAAGAAGCTACCTTGAAAGAAGCCAAGAATGATTATACCAAAAGACGTCATAGAAGGACCGAGTAACACCAGACTCAAGCATAGATAACTAGAAACATGTTAATGGAGAAGTAGAGGACAACGACACCAGTAAGGCACTCATAGAGGATACTATCCTCCCTAAGTAATTTATTTACTTTGTCTTATTCTATTTTGTCTTCTATTTTGGTATTCTGCTAGTTATTTTTTTCTATCATACTGTGTTTCTCATCCTTTGTGGCTTCATTTTATTCTACTTTTGTTTAAACTCAGGGTGAAGTTCCTTGTAAAACTTGCTAATTTTACTTTATCAAATTAAATAAAATTAAATACATCACAATAATAAATTTATAATAAGGATAAGAGAGAGACGGGGTGAGTAGGGGGGAGGTAGCGGGAGGGGGTAGACAAACTTTTCATTTTAAATTGCTCTTTATGTTAAATAAACTGTTGGTTGGGATAAGAGAGTGAGTTATTTTAAATAAATAAATATCCAAAACCAACACTGCATCTTACCCTTCCTCATTTACCCAACCTGGTGCAAAACACTCAAAGTATAATGGAACAAAAATGATTGATGATCCTCTGGTCTAGAAGACTGCACACATGATTATGACTTTTTTAAATGTTTTAGATGGTTTGAATGTTATTAAATTCATTAATATCAATGTTTCAGATTACATCAAATTATCTATCATTAAAATGTACTTCAATTTATTATTTAACATGAAATTGGATATTCTCAATGTTCAATTTGACAACAAAGAATAGTATTTGACACTCAAGTCCTCTTTATTTAAAATATAGAGCAAAAGTGTTTTTATATTTTTTTCTAAAAGGATCTATTGTTAAGAAAATTCTAAGATGAAAGGTTTTTATTTAACATATTTATGAAGAGTAGCTTAAGCCCAAACCTTCATGTCTATTCCAATTAAGGAATTATTTCTCTCTCTTCATAATTTATGTTTGAAGTAATAATCTAATATTTTTCTATCTCCATAACTTAAATTCAAAATATTAATCACCTACAACATTGGTTTCCTTTTTGTAAAAGGGATACTTTTTATAATGGATATTTATGAAATAACTTCATTAATTGCAAATGATAATAAATATTTGTATGTGATTTCATGGATCATTGTGAGGTGCACCTTTAAGGCTAAAGTTAAAACACGTCAAGTGATGTCACCTCATATATTCATGACAAGCACATACCACTAAAAAATGTCCAAATTTAGGTTATGTTGTTCTCAAGGCTCCAATTTAGATAACCTAATGTGTCTCCATTTCAGCTCATCACATGCTATTCAAATTATACCATTTTTTGTACCCTAAATCAATATGGGTTATGCCATGAATTTATTCAAAAGCCTATAAAAGTTTAACCCTTTCTATAATCTATGGACTTATTATCAATAACACATTCTGGTGCTTCATCGACATGCATGCAGTTAGTGTGTACCGATGATGATCATCTATGAATGTGACCCCATATAGGTTTGACATGCTAACCTGAGGCCCAATTTGTAATGCACACATGTCATATAACTTTTTTATGTCACCTACTATAATTTACTTTCACACAGTTTCCATAAATGTCAGCATGCCATCATCTTAAATTCAATATATTGGATGATTAGTTTATGTACAAGATGATCGAATATTTGAATGCCTTTCATTCTATATAACGTAAAGTGCTAAAATAATGTGGATTTACATAGTTATTCCAAATAAAATGCCATCATATATGGCCACATGATGAATGTGATAGGCTCCATATCCACATAAGCTTCATCAAGATTATGTATAGGAGAGATTACAATGTTAGATTTTATGCATTTATTGGTGAAATTTATTATTGAAACCTAGATTTTTTGATATCTTGCATTTTCAAAGAGGAATGGCATTCACACATAAGTAGGAGAAAAAAGTTAATGTAACACTATAAAAATTGGATAAATTATGCTATTCTCTTAACCTATAGTGCATGTAGGGATATGTGTGGCTAATTTGTGTCTTACCCACCATCTTATATTCTTGTATTTCTCTACGTTCTTAGTATGATCAGCCCATGGGATAACCATGGCTAAGTAGAGTATATATAAAAGGTAGTGGTTAGTCTTTTAGGATCATATTGTTAATTTTGTTCTTATTGTATTACTGTGAAGGTTGTACCCTCAAAGTGGCTCAGTCATAATATTCAAGTATTCTACTCTTTCACCAATTATTATTGTGGATCTGCTTATTCTACTATTAGTTATATGAGATATAATTCTATTGTTGAAAATTATTTAAGTAATTTATTTACAAATTGCATTCCCATGAGGTTCATATAGGTAAGCATGCCCTTGTATTGGAGCTATCCTTGATCTTATTTCCTTCACATGAGGTTCACTACACACTTTTTAATACATTGTATCTCTCATACCTCAATATGGATGATTCCCTGACCTTATTCATTGGACTAAGGATGTTTAACCCATTTTTTAATATATGAGATCCATAACAACACATTACAATGCTACGATGACATGCCTATAGTTAGTGCATGCTAGTGAAGCTCATATATGAATGTAACCCAGACTTGCTTGTAGATGCTACCCTAAGGCATAATTTGTAATTCACACATGTTGTATAACTTTTTTCTTTCTCAAATATAAACATTTCCTTTCATGTAGTGTCCATAAACATCAGCATGCCCTCACCTCAGATCCTATATATCAAATGAATATTTTATTCATTCATTAGGATGTACAGTGTTAAACCAACATGGTTTTAGATATTTATTCAAAACAAAAGGCTAGCATACATGGCCATTAATGGTGAATGTGGCGACCTCATTATCCACATAAGCTCATAGACATTACATATAGGATATTTTACATTGTGGGGTTTTATACATTCATTGGTGAAATTTATAATTAAAAGATGCATTGTTCGATACCATGCATTTTTAAAGAGGAATGGGCTTCCTGCATAAGTGGGAGTGAAAAAGTAATGTAACACTACATAAATGGGATAAATTGTATTCCCATGAGGTTCATATAGGTAAGCATGACCTTATGTTAGAGTTGTCCTACATCTTCTTTAATTCACATGTGTTAGAGGTACACTCACTGAGAGGGGGGCATGAATCAGTAATGCACGATAATCCAATTCAATTCACAACTCTTAAATATTCAACACATATAATCATGATGCATATAATTTAACCAATGCAATGAATAAGGAAGATATAGCAAGATCAAGCACATAACACATGATATATGTGGGAAACCCTCTTGAGGGATAAAATCCACTGAACCTTACAAGATGGACTATAGTCATATAAAATAATATCCAACACAAGAAACACCCATCCCTTAGTTTAGTGAGACACCAATCCCACAAGGAGATGTTACCCCTATCTAGCTGAGCACCCACAACAACTAGACCTTTAGAAAGCTTTATCTTGCAAGGATGAATCAACCCCCTAGGCAAATAAGCACCCACTCATCTACCTTGCGCACATCATCTCAACTAATGATGACCACCTTTGTTTTCACTTTTCACCTTCAATATTTTCACGCTACTTTTAGGACTAACTCGCTCGAATTGCCTCTTTTAGGCTCATTAGGCCAATGACCTATGTGTTTACCTACATCAACTTGATTAGATAAGTGTGACTAATCTTGTTCACTCTCTATTGGTCCTCAATGACCTGTACCTTCTCTTTCAAAGGATCTCTCTTTTTCTTGAATCAATACTACCACAACACACATGTAATTAGTCTAATTAGACCTTGTACTTATACAACTCTCTTCCTTTAACCCATCTTGGTCAGCTAAGATACTTTACATATTTGAACCAAACTTATCATAGGTCCATACACATGTTACATGTGGGAATTAAACTCTTCATAGGTCTCTCATTACCTCATTATCTCCAAACAACTGTTAGGTCTTGGTGAGACCTAAAACAATTAGGCCTTCATACTCACACGTTACATGTGAGACTACTTAGACCACCCTCATCCTTTACCAATGATTCAAACATATTAAAAATATCTAAAATATCCCATTTATCACTCTCATATGGTTTTATATCACTTGTAACACTAACTCAACACATGAACCTACCAATTCTCCTTGCTCTTTAGGCCTTCATACATAGATAACAAAGTTTAAGACTTCTGAATTAAACACTCGAATATTTCACATATCCATATGATTATATCACATGGATGAAACCTTAAATACCTCTTCAAAACCTCCATGTGCTTTAGATGCTTTATCACAAGCTCTAAGCACTTAAATCAACTCTCTCAATGACCACTTAGATTGGTCGTATACAATCAAAGTATAGTTATACTATTTTGACTCTCCATAACTAATCAAGGGGAAACTATGACAACTAATTCCTTCTCATAAGCCTTAGATAACTATAGAACAACTCCATACTCATTTTATTACTTAACTATGGAAAACCTTCAAATCACTTCTGCAACATGGTCACTTAATCTATCAATGTATTCAACAAACACAATCAACTTCTATACAATTATTCATCTTGAATATGGATTGTTCAAACCTCCAAAATTTATAAAAATAGTTTTAATGGAGTCTAAAATAGTCTCCAATAGTTATTTCATGTTTAAATATCAAAATACTATCAATAACATCTTAACTATCCTTCTCAGGTCACTTGCAGAAGATGATCAAACACACAATCAAATCTAGAGCTCAATAAATGCAATTGTAAGAACATTAAAATCTTCTAAAAAATAAATTGAATGTGCCTTGAATTCATTTAAAAATACTTAGCACTAGTTTCTTCTTTGTTAATTTCAAATACCAACAGTCACTAGTAAATGCAAATATTGTAGATACATGTCTTCATCTGATGCTACCTAAAAGTTATATCAATTTAAATCCATTGATATCCTTACTATCCTCCTAAATTTTACCTACATCACTCATAGTTGATCTTATATTTGTACTTATATGATTAAGACACTTGGCATCCTTGTGTGCTTTCATTGTTGTCAGTACCTGCTCTTGTTGCACTTGGTAGTCTAGAATGCCTTATGAGCACTCTATTGACTTATTGACTTAATACGATCCATTGGATCATAATCTGCATGATCACATGCTCATCATTGATCTCTATCTGACATGTTTCACACTCATCATTAGATCTTTATCCCCTGATTAAATGCTCACCATAGATCTATCTTGTCTAGTTGACCCTAGACTTCAACGTAGTTAGACTTGACAGTCTCTGGCACATCATAGTCTATAAGAGAAAATTTTAAAGTTTATAACTAGATCTATAAAACACTTCAAGAGTCCAAATCTTTAAGGAACCTTCTTGGCACTATAGAGAACATCTCCATGAAAACCTTTGACCATTGTTGACTTTCTATGTACCTGAATTAAACACACAAACTTTCTAGTCCATTCATATCTTCATGACATGCAGTAATTGTCTGGCTTCTCTTAAGATATAATATGCATGTTTCTATTTTCACATGATCAAAGGACACACCAAAACTTCACCAAAACATCTATAGATTCCTCACAACTTCTTCTTTGTCCTTACAAACCTACACATGTGCCATATATCTCCAAGCTATCAAACATAACTTCTTTGTCATTCATTCACTATTACCACATAATCTCTTTGAAATCAATCAAAACCTAAGACATCAATGACCATGCCTAAAGACATAAGGTTCACTACACATCTTTGGGTATATTTTAGCTCTCATACCTTAATATGGGTGACGCCATGACCTTATTGTCTAGCCTATAGATGTTTAACCCATTATAAAACCTATGGGATTCATAGTAACAAAACATTATGCTTCCATGCAGACATGTGCACAAATAGTACATGTTGGTCAAGTTCATCTATGAAACTGACCCACACAGTGAGGTATAATTTTTAATCCACACATGTCATACAATTTTTTTTGTGTTTCCTATCATCATTTCCTTTCATGTGGTGTCTATAAATGTCATCATGCCCTCTCGTCAAATTCAATACATCGAATGACTAGTTTATGTACAAGCTAATTGAATATTAAGATGTTTCACCCTAGTCTAACATACAATATCATTAATGATGAATGTGTCAGGTACCTTATCCACTTAATATTTGTTGATATTTAATACTAAAGAGATTACAATGTGTGCATTTATGCTATTATTAGTAAAATATATACTTTAAAGTGGTTTTATTTGATACCATTCATTTTGAAATAAGAATGGCTTCTCACATAACTCTGGTTCATAAGACAATATACCATTATAGATGAATGCGATAAATTACATCCTCATGAGATTCATGAAGGTTAGCATGCCCTTATGTCAAAGTTGCCCTGCTTCATCTGTAGTTTGAAATCTATTTCTCTACAGCTCTAATACCTTCATATGAGTGATGCCCCCACCTTTTTCATTACCTTGTGGGCATTTAACCCTTTTTGGAATGTATGGGCTTCGTATCAATCCCACATTCTATAACCATGCCTACATGTATGTAGTTAGTATGTGCCAATTAAGCTTGTCTATAAATGTGACCCCCTCCCACATGCACTAGTTTCTCCATTTCTATGGTTTTATGCTTTGATTTTCATATGTTTTATCATGGGTTTTATATTGATTTCAACAAGGTATTGTATATTATTTTTACCTTTTTGTTGATATTTTATTTCATCTTGTTTGAATTAATTTCAATTCTCAAATTTTAATTTTTACATGCTATTCATGGCTTGTGTTTGTGATATGTTTGACCAACACATGCATTTATTGGTTACTTATGAATGGAAAGGAATACATATTTATATCAAAAAATCATGTTATTTACTGCTGAAAATGAAATCATATGATAATATGGCACTTTTCTATTTGATGAAGTGTCTTTACATCATTCCTCTTACATTGATTTAATAGATGCATTGAGTTTATATTTGTATTTTCATGATGAAAGATGTGTCTATGTGGAGGTTGATTTTGAAGATGTTTTTCATGAAATGACAAGGGATAGGGATGTGCTTGGAGGTCTTCTCAGTGAGTTACATGATGACATGACTTTATTTTATTGGTTTTTTCAAGATATTCACGTTCATTTCACAAATGGATGTCTTCAAAAAGCATCATTAGGGTAGGAACTAAATTAAATTTGAGAAATCACTATATATGCATTAGATGTGCCTGATTTAGAAGAGGTGGTTGTCTATGAATTTTTTGATACTTTGTCTAATTTTCCTTTAATCAACATCATTGCCAACATGCACCCATTGTAACTTACTCATTGTATAATGTTCACATTTGTTGATGTCATAATATTCTCCATTGTCTTCCCTAACTCGATGTAATGTCGAATGGATGCCATGGATTTTTTTTTGTACATATGTTATAATTTTATCAAAAGCCAACAAGATTTATACATCTCCTTATAAAAACTTTATTTTGACTATTTATATGATGCCTATATTTTTTTTGAATGCTCTTTTGATTATCATAATGTATTATGTAATTATTATAGTTGTAATGATATTTTTATTGTGGATCACTTAAAGTTTAGAAATTCAAAAATAGTTAAGAGTCTGATGTGTTTACAATATCAAAATTCACTCATGAATTTACTAATGTTTTTGTATGCACCTAAATCCACTAGTCTAAATAATCCTAATAAACCTACTAATTTAACCCAAACCCATAACTTTAACCAATTAACTAATATATTAATTTCCTACACAATATTCCCTACACACCATAAACCCTTATAACTAATTAATTATCCCATTAGCCTACTAACTAGCCTACTTAACCAATAATCTATTCATTAACTCACTTGCCAATTTAAAATTCCTATCTATTCAACTACCTCCTAACTACCCTAACACCCTAGCCTCTCATACATCCCTATGAACCCTAAATCTCATTAATTCCCATCTAATCCCTTATTATACCATAAACTAATCAAGAAACCTTTGGAACTAGGTAAGTCCTCAAAGATTCTACAAGCCTCTAAACTAGAGGCTTCTAAATAATTTAAAATTTCCTAAAAATCTCTTCCACCTTCCTATAAAAGCCATACTTGAGCCATGGCCAATCTAAATTGAAAATCAATAATCCCTCATTATAATCTCATAATCACCCATTCTTAAGTATCCTCACACTCTTTCCAAGCCATTCAACAATCGAAAGAATACATTAGAGTCATGTTGAAGCTCAAAGCAAGCAATACACACTCAATCAATTTGGTATTGAAATCTGCTTTAAGATCTTGGAGAGAAGTTGTAAGGGGTAAAGTTATTTTAAGAATCCATGTTTAATTAACTAATTTTTCCTTTATTCCCTCCCTTTGATGTTATTTGTGTTATTGGGTTTTAATTTCTAAATATATTAGTTTTTATAAATAACTCAAAATATGATCACACATTGGTGACCATGATGGGAGAACCCCTTTATTCTAACCCTCTTTATTATTATTATAAGGGTTTATATAGCCTTTAGGACTGACTAGATGAATAACACGATCTTAAATTTCTCAAATTTTCACATACAAGTAATAAGCAATTTTGCCCTGTAAATCACAATATTGTAGCTACAATTTTGCCGAAAAAGTATTAATATTTCACTAACTACCATTTTAACTGCTAACAATTTTCCTTTTTACATGTTTTTTAGACTTTTTCAATATCAAAGATTCATAAATTGAGATTTTGCATAAAATCTACAATTTTGCACTTTGACTTATGATTTTATAGGCTATAATTTTAAACCAAAGTTAACTAGTATTTGCATAAATCTTTAATCTCCTATAGGTCTATATAAAAATATTTTATCTTATAGGGGTAGAAAAATTATTTACTGTGCATATGAAAGTACATACATTAGCCTTAGATTGCCTCAGTATCTACACATAAAATTATAGAAGCACAGTTGTTATTTTGCCTCAAAAGTGGTGAATTTACCTTCAAAAGTAGCAATTTTGCATTTCCAGTTAAAACTATCAAGCTAACCTGCTAACCATGAACTATTAGACCTCTCTCTATCTCTATTTGATCACTCTATATCTATATGAAAGGAGAGGCACCAATCTTAGAATGTTTCCCACTCTTTACACAAAATTGTAGATATACAGTTACAATATATCTTAAGAGTCACAACATTGCCATCGATAATCATGGTTTTGATCGAGAATCTAATTTAGTAGGGTATTTTGGCTAATAGGCTCTAGTTTTTTTCTATTTTTTCTATTTATATATAAAATATAGGGGCTATTTATGAAACTTCCATCCTTTCCCTTTAGGCTATTTTCTACAAAATTGCCATTTCTGATGTAGCGATTTTGTGTAGAATCAATGATTTTGTCTTTAAATAAGTGATTTTGACTAATAGTAGTAAAACACTATATTAATAAATAAAATTATTCTAGTAAAAGTCTAAATCAATATCTTTCACAACTAATATCAATTTATTTCCTCAACTTTTGTGTACAAATCTTATATTTTCACAATAACGTTTAGTCAAAAATCTTATACCATTTAGTTAAATCTTGTATTTTTACAATAGTGTTTTGATAAATACACTTCACATCTAAATTTTAGTCCAAGGTTCAAAAGTGTAATGTTTTTTATTTTTTTGCAATATTGTAGATTACGAGTTATGATTTTGTATTAGAAGTTACAATTTTGTCTAACTACTCATGACTTTGTAGAGTCTATAAATTTCCATCACAGTTAGCAGATGATCAATAACACTACAAATCTATAGTAATGATTTTTCATAAAACATGTGGTTGTGTAGTTTATGGAAGCAATTTTATTTTACACTAACTGTGTATTTGGATTTTTGTAGGAAATAAACAGTTTTGCCTAATTTCAAACTACTAATCCATTATCTGTAGGACCTTTCAAGGAGAAAGCACTAGATTAATTTTATAACTTGTTTACTTATAAGAGGAGTTCTTATTTTCTTTTTTTAATCTTTTTATTTTATATATCTTTTGTGTGTGACTTATTTTCTTGTTTTAAATTTCCTCACATAAGTAATTAATCAAGTAAAGTAATATTGCTTGCCTATGCGTTAACTTGTTTTGTCTAGGATATCACATGATATTAAATTCATCCCCATGAATTTTCTTAGTCACTAGAGGTTGGTGTCATGAATTTCATCACCTTGCATTAAATCAAACTCCATGTTTTGGTATATCAGGGACAACTATCATTAGGCTAAGCAGTTAACCCCATATAGGTCATTTGTGAAGGGGAAGAGTTCATTCTCTGAACTAGGAATTAGATACACCGTATTTGGATTTGGACCCCATGTACTTTCACATATTTTAGAAATCCCTTAGATACCCTTGTGTAAACCTATCCTAGGACCTATCTACCATAATAGGCATTCTGCTACCAGAGTGAAGATCATCTCCCAAGTGACCATAAAGTACAAATGGGGTTAAGAGGGTTGGTATATTTTGTAACGGGTCACCATCTTATAATCTCACCTATAAATTTGTAATATAGTGCAATCATTGGGTTACAAACCTATTTGGTTGACTAAAATTAAGTCTCATGATTGGGCATGTTGTGTGTGTGTGTGTGTTGTGATAAAATCCCATATTATTTATGAGTTGATTCATCCTATCCCATTTTATGAAAAACACCTAGAGACCCCTAGGATAAAATAACATCTTAGAGCCAAGAAACTAGTCATTTTATATCACTATTCACACCTTTTGGATATAAGCCTTTGTCTTGAAACCAAAGTTTAGTGATCACTCATCATTATCTATCATAGTGATCACTCTTATCCTTAAGTAAACACTATTAAAATTTGAAACCTTTTTTGGTTTTAGTCTACCACCCATCATTTCATTTCTTCATATCTATCACCCATCTAATCCTCACCTTGTTAGTCTGAAGGGCATCTAGTCATCTTATCATCTTTATCTCTTTCCTATATTGAATCCTTATAGGGTGCTTACTTTGGTAATATTTGATTATTCTAATCTTTATATCTTCTCAAATCAAATCCAAGTCATATCTAAGTCACCTCCCTTGACCATTTTTAGTTTATGGTTTTATATAGAATTAGTATCCAAAATCACCTTCTCTCTCATCATCTTATATCAAATCACACATAATCACTCTTCTTCCAACACCCTCATCATCCATCACTGTTATCCAAAACCATTCCCAAATTCTAAGAATGGGACAAGGATCCAATAAAAAAATTAATATCTTTCAGAATCTAGGTGCATGAATCCAAGATAATGACAACACTCATAGTGACATGCATTTCCTTAAAGAGGAAGATAGGTTTACAAATGAATTCTTCCATAGTGATGAGGTTATGACCCACTTTAGCCTATATATCTATGAAAATCATGATCAAGTTCTATCCCAAGTCATTGGAATGGGGGAAACATTACCCTCTACCTTTGACTCAAACCTCATACATCTTACCCACCCATACATTAGACCTAACACTCCACCCCATCAAAATAATGTCAACCAAAAATAATATAATCTTATGGATTATGAACAAGAACTTGAAAAAGAACCATAACCCTTACAAACTAATCACATTGAGGCTAATAGGAGAAGAACCACATTAGAGGATTGATTAGACCAATTGACCCAGTAAATCAATTCCATTGCCTCTCAATTTCATGCCCAAAATCAAAGACCTATCTCACCAAGACAAAATGTTAGAAACACCAACCCTGACTATTCAAGTCCTAGAACTAGTTAGGCACAAGCCTTTAATCCACTAATAGACCCCTCATTCGTTCAAGAGTGGAGAATGATGAAGGAGACTCTTCAATAGATTTATCCTCACATCCAAGAAATGAGATATAAATATGAGGACTTTTGCACATCTCATTTGGACATGAGTATCTTTCAAGTGCCTTTCCTAGCATACTTTGAGATCTCAAAATTTGATAAATATAGAGGGAAAGAGGATTCACCAGACCATACATATTAATTATATGTAGAATATTATGAGGTTTTTTATGATGATGCATACCTTCTCAAACTCTTCCCCAAAATTATTATGGGGACCATATTAGAATGGTTTATTCATTTACCCAAAGTCTCCATATCTAGCTTCAAGGAGTTAATAGAAAAAATTTGTAAGACATGTCACCTTCAACATTGAGCATGACATCTCTATCATATATATATATATATATATATATATATATATATATATAGAAAAAGCTTAGCTTCATTTCTACAATGTTGGAAAAGCCTTGTCAGTCAATTTCATTCATAATTCATGAGAAGAAGGTGGCTAAAATATTCATTGATAATCTCAACACTGAATTGAAATATCAATTAAAGCTACAATATGCCAAGTATTTTTATGAGATCATAAAGAAGGGGATTCAAATTGAAAAGGCACTCATTAAGAAAGGCAAAACTAAATTGTACACCCAAAATGAACAAAGTCATAATCAAGATAACTCTTTTTAAAATAAGCTTAATATATTTAATAAGAAAAAAAATGTCATAGAGGATGGAGTAATAGATTCTAAGCATGTTTAGATAGTGCATAAAGCTTCCCCTAATAACAAACAAAATGTCTCCACTATAAGGTTACCATTAGGAAAGCCAAGAACCCAAATGGGTAAAAGGCCTCTAACTAGTCTTGGTATACCCACCAAAATGGTCTTGCAATAGTTAAAAGCTACAAATATTATTACTCTCCATCAAATATGACCATTGGATGATAATAATCCCTTACCAGATTGGTATCAAGAAGATGGATTTTATCAATATCACATAGTCAAAGTACATGGTACTAAAAGATGCATGTAGTTGAAACACTACATCCAAGATCTAATTGAGAAGGGGGATATAGAAGTAGAAGGGGAGAGTCCAATCAGTCAATCCAAGAATCAATAGTTGAGAATCTATTAGTGCCCCTAACCTAAGAATGATAAGAGGTAAAAGAAACCCCTCAAGAACTAGGGTCAAGCGTCCACATCCAATCAAACTGATTACCATGCCATTCCATAGCATTATATCAATAACATTAAAATATGGAGCCCTCAAGAGCCCAAACAACCACCATTCACCATCCTCAATATTAATAGATCAACAAATGACTATGTATTAACTACATGGCATAGCAAAATAATAGTTCCTGGAGCACCACCAACAGAGCCATCCACTTTAGCATCTCAAATAGTTAATATCTCTAGAAAATTATATAGATCTTCTAACAAACCATATGACATCATCTAATATATTTAGAATACTCCAGCCCATATATCTCTTATGGATATTCTTAAAATGTCATAGGTACATCAATAAATTCTCAATCAATTTGTTAACTAACTCAAATTACCTAGAGATATTGAGACTAACCAATTTAAGGCATTGATGGGTCATTTTTCCCCTTCCCAAAAAATCACTTTCAATGCTCAAGACATGCCACCTATAGGCACAAACATAATTACCCTTTATTCATTTAGATTTCCATTTTCAATCATAATTTCCTATGGGTACTCATAGACAGATGGTCTACATTAAAATTATGCAATCTAGACTTTTTCAATAAATTAGGGCCTAATCTCATAATGATCAAAGTGTATGATGATAATAAAAGGCCATCTACAATAAGTATTTATCTTCCTATCACTGTGTGACCCATCATTCACAAGAATTTAATTCATGTAATGGATGTTGATCTTCCATATAATTTACTTTTAGGACATCCATGGATCCATGAAATGCAAGTAGTTCCTTCCACCCTCCATCAATGCTTGAAATTCCCTCATTTAGGAATGGAAGTTACCATCCCAGGGGAAATACAACACTTTTATATCTATCAAATAGACCAATCCCATCCCACTTATTATTGCCCTAGCACTAATAGTCCAAAAATTAAGAAGTATATCCACCCTAATATTTTAATACATACTTCAAATGACCCCCTAAACATCATTAATTTTAATATCACTTCCATAGGTTGTGGAATGTATGAATACAAAACCTTTTGTGTTAGAGACCTACCACTCTCCCCACATAGCTATAGGTCCCCATCCATGAAGAAAGATAATCCAATTAGTTATCAGTTTGGATCCATGGACTTTACTAGTGCAGGCATGGTATAAAAATAATATTTTGATGAAATTGATGATTCATGGCTTATTCCAGATGATGAGGCCTTATATTTTCATGAATAGAAGTACCCCCAGCTTTAAAAGATGTTGTAGAATATGAACTATAAGGGGAAATGACTAGGAAGAGATGAACAAGGTAGGATTGAGCCTATAGGGTTGTAAGAACATCAAAAACATCTTGGTTTAGGGTATAAAATTCTTGGCATCAACCTAATCACTATCATTTTAGACACTTCTTCAGTTCTTAAGGAGTCTACCTATGATGAAGAAAACAAATTAGGTTTTGTTTATAGCTTTTGTGAAGATCAGGCTACCACCAATCTCTTCCATGCCACCACCATCTTCACTATCAATATCTCCCTTTGTTATCCACCTTGATAGAATAGGATCCAAATAATGACCCTTACTTTGATACATTCTATAATGATGAAGCCGTTATAAAATATCTAGGGGAACATGATTTTATACCATTAGGAGACTATAATAAAGGGTTCTATATTAGTATTAATGAGTTTGCCTATTTTGGAGAGAAACAAACATCTCTAAACCACAATAATGAAGAAGTTTATGAAGATTAATATCCCTCTCCAAATTTAGAAGACCTTCAACACACTCCTGAAGAGTTAGAATTCTATACAAAATTCAATATGAAGTTTTTAGATGAATTTTATTCATAAATCGAGGAATTACCATCACCCCTAATATATATAAAGGACCACTCACCTTACCTCATTGAGGAGGTTAAGGAAGTCAATTTTGGATAAGTGGAAAAACCTAAAATTATCAAATTAGGGGCACTTCTTACACCCAAGGAATAACAAATCCTTATCTAGCTTCTCAAAGAGTATATAATTGTGTTCGCATAGAGTTATTTTGATATGTTGGTGATAGATCTAACTTTGGTAGTGCATCATTTACTAGTTCATCCAAATGCCAAACCTATTGATTAAAAAATTTGTAAGATGCACCCCAAGGTGGCTCTTTTAGTCAAATAAGAATTACAAAAATTCATGGAAGCTAGATTTATTTGTCCCATTAATTATTGTGAATGAATATATAATATTATCCTCATGACCAAACTACAAGGAGGAATCAAAATTTTCATGGACTTCTAGGACATCAATAAGGTGTTCCCCAAAGATGACTTTCCCTTACCAAATATAGAAATGATCATGGAATCTGTTGTATCTTTTGATATGTTATCCCTCATGGATGGGCTTTATGGATTCAATCAAATCAAAATTACTCTCGAATATCAACACAAAACAACACTTATTACTCCATGGAGGACTTTATATTATCAAGTGATGTCTTTTGATCTTAAAAACAAGGGATTTATTTATCAAAAGGATATGATAGTGATATTCCACAACATGATGCATGACATCATTAAAAATTATGTGGAATATATATTTGGAAAGTCTAAAATTTGATCGAGTCATCTTTTGGTATTAAGAAAATTCTTTGAGAGACTCTGAGAATATAAAGTTAGATTGAATCATAAGATGTGTGTTTCAGGTTACTTCAGGAAAAATATTGGGGTTTATAGTCTCAAGAAGAGTCATTGAATTAAATACATCAAAATTTAGATCTATTGTTAAAATTCCTCTACCCAATAATCTGAAATAGTTAAGAAGCCTTCAAGGCAAATTACAATCCATTCATTGGTTTATTTCACAATTAGCAGATACGTGTCACCCCTTCACCCATATATTTAATAAAGGGACTCATTTCAACTAGAACTCAGAGTTTCAATAGGATGTTGATAATATCAATAAATACCTGGTTAAGCCTATGTTATTATTACCATCCATCTCAAGAAGCCCTTTACTTTTGTATAAATCTTCAACACCTTGTGTTATAGGGGCCTTACTAACTCAACACAATGATGAAGGAAAAAAACAAGTAATCAATTATCTTAGTAGGACAATGATCCCATATGATCTTAGCTATACACTTATTGAAAATTATTTCTTAGCCATGGTCTTTACCTCCTAGAAACTTAGGTATTATATGTTGAACAACTAAGTTAAGCTCATATCCAAAGTTGATCCTCTCAAGTATATGTTATTTAAGTCCACTTTGACTAGAAGAATGTCTAAATGGATTATGTTGTTAAGTGAATTTGAAATATAATATGTAAATAAAAAGACCATCAAATGACAAGCCAACATGGATCAACTTGTGGTAGCAGCCCTTATTGATATCAAACCTTTAATCATAACTTTTTTAGATGAGTCTATATTGACTACTAAAAAAGAAAAAAACTAGAAATTATATTTTGATGGCTCTTTTGCCACACATGTGTTAGGGGAAATAATCCTTTCAGTAACCCAAAAAAGTGACCTAATCCCTAAAGACTTTTAAATTGCTTTCCCATGTACAAATAATATACCTGAATATGAGGCCTTTATTGCTAGTATCCAACTTGCCATCTAGTGGAATATGTATCATCTCCATATATTTGGTGATTCTCAATTGATCATCAAATAAGTGAATGAGGAGTTCTAGATAAAAGATGAGAAATATATTCCATATAAACAGCTAGTGGATCAATTGAAGCTAAATTTTTAGTCCATCACATTTGAACAAGTTCCAAGGGGAAGTAATAAAGTACCTGACTCCATGGTCACTATTGGGTCCTTGATAGACCTTCCAGAAGATGTCTTTGAAGGTAATTTTCTAATTCATCAATCCATGACACATTTTAAAATTTGTGTTATACATGATCCCAGTCTACCTTGATATCATGACATTTACACCTACCTCCATGAAAACATCCTACCACCAAACCTCAATCATCACTAATGCAAAGCCTTCATCCATCGCACATCATGTTATACCATCCTTAGCAGCACACTCTATTGATGATATGATGGGACCTTGTTAATATGCCTAACATTAGAGGAGGATAATCTTACAGTCAAGGAGATCCATGATGGTATCTATGGTAGTCATGTAATTGGGATGGTCCTGGCCAAAATTTTACTCAAGAATGGATATTATTAACCCATAATGGATCATGATGCCTACTAGTATGTACGTAAATGTGTAGCCTATCAAAAGCATGATAATCTTATACATTCCCCTGCACAATAGATACAACCTATAATGATCCCATTGCCATTTTCCATATGGGTATTAGATCTAATTGGCCAAATTAATTTGACATCATCTGACTAGAATAAGTTTATAATCACCACTAAGAAGTATTTTTAAAAATAGGTTGAATTCGTGTCACTCATTTATACAATAGGTCTCTAGATATCAAAATTTATTCTAAATTAGATCATTTGAAGCTTTGGAGTCCCATCCAAAATCTTATTAAACAATGATGAATCTTTCAAAAATCAAGAAGTCAAATATCTGTGTAAATGTTATCACATTGAGAAACACTTTTCCACACCCTACTATCCCTAGGGTAATGGACAAGCAAAATCAACTAATAAAATGCTATTTAATATTATCAAGAAAATTCTCAATGATGCATGTAAAAATTGGCATTTGCAACTAAACCCTTCCCTTTGGTCATACAAAACTATTGTCTGAACACCTACCAGAGCTACTCCATATTCTCTATTCTATGGCATAGAGGCAATCTTGCCCATTGATGTCAAGCTCCCCTCTTTACAAATATCTTTGTGGGGCATAATCAATGATCATAATTCTAGACAAAAATGGCTAAAAAAGCTCAATTTATTAGAAGAAACATGTTAAAATTCTTTAAATCATCTTTGGGTATACCAAAATAAACTTAGGGGCCAATATCACAAGAAGATCAAGTCATGAGAATTTGAAATTGGAGATGTAATCCTAAAAGATAATCAAACTAACACCAATATAGAGTGATAAAAGAAAGGAAATTTTGAATAAAATTGGCTCGGGACTTATATCATTGTTGAAAAATTTGGATCAAGAGCCTATAAATTAGCTACACTATTAGAAATAGATTTTAAATTGAGTAAACTTAGGTATTTATGAAATGGTAAATAGTAATGGTTGATATTTATTAGATGGTAAATAGTAAATAGTTAGTGGTTATAACTATATGGTTAATACAATATATTTATATAGGTGAGAATATTATGTTAAAAAAATTGTTATATGTTATAACAATATATCATATTTAGGTGTGTGCTCAGTTATAGGATTCGTGTATGAGATATTTTAGGAGAGAAGTTATAGGAAATACATTTCCTATAAATATGTAACATATCCCAAATAAATTAGTTAAAGGAATAAATAATATATTGTGTGTTGAATAATTTATATACGTATTGTGTTTAGCTCTTTCATGAGATAAATCTTTGTATCAGCTCTTTGAATCCTTATCATTGATATCTGAGTGGCTATTCTATTCAATGGAAACTTAATCATCTTGTAAGGGGCAGTCAATCAGTTCTTCACCCGTGAGGATGGTAGTAGTTGTGTGCACTCACCTTTGTAATTTTTCTATAGTTTTGAGCTCTACCCAACCTGTACATATTCCATACTACTCTTCATATTTATTTTGTGCATCACTATCTTTGATTCTGATCTCTATGCATTAATGTTTGATCCTTTCAGTTTTCATCTCCTTAAATTCTCAAATTAGTGGTTCGAGGAAAATCTTTATATAGTTTGGAAAAATATTATAGTTTTGACAAAGATAGATTTATATGTGATATTGCTTTGGACATTGCCCATCTACTTTGCTATAATTCTTTCCATACATCTTTGAAGTATTGAATATACTGGACTATATCTATAAGCATATGCATTTTTTAGTTGAGTAGAGTAGACTATAAGAATTTTGATCAACCCATATCAAGTCTTTTTTGTGGTATTTTATTTTATAGCATTGGTTTACTGCTATCATGCAAGGTAACCCTTATTTATAACAAATCTATATACCTAACTAAAACATGAAGTGCATATCTAAATCTATGCAAAGTTAATTTCATTTTAATCGTATATTCTATTTGGTCATATGCCTTCCAATTCTATACAAATCACTTGTGCATCCTTTGATGTTGCTATCTTGTTTTGTCAACTGATGATCTTTATATTCATATGGATCTCAACATTTGATTTGTAGTTTTATCAATTTTAGAATGACATCTCTGTTAGTTCTAACAAGCATTCCATGTATCAACTGTTCAAACAAATATTTGAAATACAAAAATATAATTCAAAGAAGATTCTTTGGCCTCAACTTGGTTTGTGGATCCTCCATCTTTAGCATATGACTTCCTTATGGATAATCCACATATTCATTTTGTTTTCAATCTTCCCATACATGCAAATTTTTCAATGTCATTCTCCACATCTCATCAATTGTAGTTTTACCAGGATTCCAATTAGTTTTAAGTCCTTTGCTTCTCCAGTAAAAAATCATTTATTTAATTTTTTAGTTAGACATTTTTATAGTGTATTTTGGTATGTATTATGTCAAAATCATTTTGTTTGAAATATTATATTTGACAAAGTTGTATTTTCAAAAGTTTAAAGTCAAAATAATAAATGAGGTTAAGATTATCAGAGTCATTATTGTCAATAAAGTCATTGTATCAGTATTGAGTCTTTACCATCGTATTTTTTGTGTCAAAGTGTGAAAAATGAGCCAATAATCATTTTATACATTAAGCCATTTTGTCAAAAGTCCTATAAAGTCAAAAATTGTTAAAAAAAAAAAAAAAAAAATCCTTACAGATTCATTTTCACTTGTATGCGATGTCCACTTTGTGGGGGGATTTCACAAAAAAAATCATGAGATTCATCAAGACATTGCCTGAGTAAGTAGTGAAGTTACTATTGGCTAAAGGCTACATGAAGTAAGGAGGTATTTCAGTGACCACTTGTAAGTCGCTAATGACAGGGCCACACCAATGTTTTGGTGTCATTTTGTATGGTGTGCCTTTATTATTTCCCTTATATGTTTAAAAATAAAAACAAACAAATAATACATGTTCATGATTTGTAATTTGTGTGAAAATTCCAAACATGATTCTGTGATGTGAAAACATTCTAAAGTACATAAAGCACCAATGTAAATCAGTTTATAGATCTTGAAAAGGTTTTTGGTAGAAATTTAGAAAACCACCAAGAGGTGTACAATAGACAGAGGATTTCCTATTCATTTCAAGGTTTGTGGTAAACCTGTAAAACCATGGGAAGAGTCAGGCTCTCTTTGCATCAAGGTCATGAGCCACATATTTTGGCATGCTACAAGAGGTGAGAATACTTTAGATAAGAGTGTGAATGTTTTTGTACCATGTAAAAACTATGAGGGGGAATGTTAAGAATATATTTTACATTTAGTAAATTTAGGTATTTATGAAATGGTAAATAGTAATAAATGATATTTATCAGATGGTAAATCATAAATAGTTAGTAGTTATAACTATATGCTTAATACAAAAAAATTATATAGGTTAAAATCTTATGTTGTTAGATATATTGTTATATGTTATAGTAATATATCATATTTAGGTGTGTGCTTAGTTATAGGATTCAGGTATGAGATATTTTTGGAGAGAAGTTATACGAAATACATATGTAACATGTCCCAAATGAATTAGTTTAAAAAATAAATAATATATTGTGTTGAATAATTTGTCTACATATTGTGTTTGACTCTTTCATGAGATAAATATTTATATCAACTCTTTGAATCCTTATCATACACTCAATGGTGATGTTCTCGATGAGCCTATGAATATTATATATTTGAAATGCTTTTATACTTAATAGGATCTGCATCACCTTTGTCTATTAGTTCCCAATCTTGGGTCATATGTATTACCATTCCATTTCTCTTATTCTTTCATTAAATTCTATTCCTTGATTTCGCATGTGACCCTAGTCCTAATAGTGGGTGTACATTATATGCTCAAGCAGAATCGGGAGACATGAGTTTTAAACTAGGGAAAATCATTGCTAATCATATGAGGGGAATATCTATTGAGGAGTCTTATAGAATATCTAGTTCCACTTTTAATAGTCATTCATCCCATTTTTTGACATCCTGATACATATCCCTAATCACATCCTCCTCGATGATTCTTCCTCCTACTAGCCTCAATTTCCACCACACTTATCCATACATATCTACCCCTAAGAAAATATCCATAAGATCCCAATAATTTCATCATTATTGAAGGAGTCATATAATTTTCTTATTCTAGGATCCATCATGTGCTCTACAATTGAATCTTGATAATTCATTTTAGACCCTCAACACGATCATCTATGACTAGTCTGGATCCTTATCTCATTTGTAGTAACTATTTTTTGGCACAATCAACCCATGTACATATTAAATTGTCCCTAAAAGTTATTCCTTTGAGTACCTTTTGTATATATTATCTTTAGTAACCTTGTTATTAATTCTATTATGAATAATCATTATCCAACATCAACTTAATAATTTCCTTACTTTGTCTTGTATAGAACTCACATGTATATAGTTTAAAATCTTTCTCATGCCCTTATTGTATTATTAAGAGGTAAATTTTGTATTATATTTTTATACATATGTGTATGTTATTAATCAAGTTTATTCATAATAATTAAAGTCTTGTAAATATTTTTCATAGTTAGTAAATTTTATTTTCTTGTTATCTCATCTTTTTAAAATTTTGTTATTCTTTTACAAAGGGAACAAGGATGGTCTTAAGTGACTACCCAAAATCATAATTGGGCAAGTCACCCAAATGGATTTCCCATGCACCATGAATCCAATGTGTCCTTGACTACTATCATGTCATTGGCACACTTATGCTCACACATGCAATAGTAAAATGGATTGTCTACATATCTAATGGATTCCAATTCCACCCATCCCATCCCCCTAATCATACCACCATCTATATCCAATGATAAATGCATTATAACTAAAAATCAATCCTAGCTCAAACAAGATAGATCTTACTTACACTTCCAACTAGGGATACATTAGATGATCAGGATCATGACCAATATGGATCTAGTAGACTAAATTAGGGCATCTCTTACTATAATAATATTAATGCAGAGGGTTCCAAAGCCTTCATTCAAGCAAACATATGTAATAACCCTAACTATGTCCTATGTTTTCATATTCACTAAACTAATAACAAGTAAATTAAAAATCTAATCTCATGCTCACCAAAGGTTGTGGCACAAAGTGGGGGTAATAAACACTACAAGTAAGTATGCATAGAAGACATATACTCACTTCAAGGTATACATATTTCTAATGCATGAAAGATAAGGGTAAACACATATCTATCTACTCTTACAAAGGAGGAACAAAGTTAGGAATACTTACCTTTGAAGATGAACCCACCAAGCCTAAATCTCTCCCTTGGCCAAGGTGCTTCACAAAAGGTTGTTCTGGTATGTAAGGATGACAAGGATAAATCACCTCTAGGCTACACAACCTAAAAATCCATCTGAAAGGCTTATCTACAAGATAAGATACATATCTCCAAATAAAGTATGAAACCCTAAGTTTACTCCTCAATTATAATGGTCGATAAGTAGATGTACAAAATATCTTACTACTTCTTATCTTCTCTTAGAAATGGTGAATTGATTTTTTTATATAGGTAAATCTAACCCTAAACCCTTCAAAAATTTTCAACCAATAAGGTCAACTTGATTGACCTAGTATCATAATGGATAAAAACTTAGTGGGTCATGGACTAGATTGACCAAGGGCCAACTTAGACCTTAAATAAGTTTTCTCAATAAGAGTAAAATATTGACACAACTGATATAGTCATGTAAACTAGCAGAAAAAGGTTTAGGTTATGAAAATGGCTAATGAGGGTGGTAAAATACTAGAGAATTAAAAGAGGAGGCCAAGATTAGGAAAATGGTTTTTAGGAGACAAGTGTGGAAATAATAAGTAGCAAACTAGACAACAATCTTATGAAGTACCAATGGTGTACCCAATACTTTCCCAGTGCACCCCTAATACATACACCAGGAGAGATTGAGACTCGATGGGTTTTTTCAAGATAAAAAACATCAATAATTGATAAAAGTTTGTAAATATTATGTCTATACATATGCCCCCACTCGAAGCTCATCACGTGTCATGTAAGTGCAACACAGGATGGTGTTTCAAGAAAACAACATGATGAAACATAACATTGATGATAAATAAAGTGAAATAAGATAAACAAAAGGATAGAATTGAAAAACACATACCTTTACTTACCTTAGTGTTGTATATAAATAAGGAGATGCGACTGATGTGAAGGCATCCAATGTGAGGAACAATATGTGAAACTATAGAGATTAGTGAAAAGGAGAAAAAATAAAGATATGCATAAAATGGTTACAATTATTTCATATAACATTAGGATTCAATAACTTTTTATGGTTTAGAAAATGAGTTAGTAGAAATAAAGATATGATCAAAATAAGAAATTTGCCAATAAATATTTAAAGGGTAAATAATTTTGAATAGTAAATATAAATAGGGTTGAAAATAATGCATTTGTATTATTTTTTATTCTAATAAAAATATAGCTCTGAAAAACCTAGTTAGAACCCAGAGAGCGCGGATGGTGAGAAGATGATAGTTGAGATAGTGAGGAGGCATAGTAACTACAACAAGTGCAACATAGGTAAGCAACTAAGAAATTTGAATTTTTGAAACTTTTTCTTTTAAATTGAGTGTCTTTAAAAAAAATTGACAATTAGGCAAGATCTACATACTAGAATGAAGCTTAGGAAAATTTTAAGGACACTAGGGGTCAAACAATGTACTTGGTAGGAAGTGGTCAGAGCAATAAATGCATAAGGAATTTATGATAATTTGTCAAATATCCATTGTAGTGAAAGAACAAGGTTGACTAGGTTGACTTAGTTTCTAATAATAATCAAAACTAGTGGGACAACTTAGTAGTGCATGGCCGACTTAGTTTTTTGAGGAAATGGGTCGACATAGTACTATATGGCCAACTTAATATGTTTTCCAAGTGGCCAATATAGTATTATTGAGGAAAGAAAGGATTCCTTAGTGTATTAGTTCCAAGGTGTCCAACTTAGTACTATATGGTTAACTTAGTGGACAATATAGTACTATAATGAGAAAGATGACCGATATAATACTATTAAGCCATAGGGTGGCCAACTTAGTATTGAAAGCATTGATGTTGTTGAAAAAATAGGTCAATTTGGTAAAAATGAGTTAATTAAAGAAAATTAGTCTATTTTTTTGAAATTTAAAAGAATGTATTTTGATTATGAATGATATGGAGGTCTAATACATCCTTTGTTATTTGATTTTTATAGAGACACAAAATATTTTGGTGATTGGTGGATGTGTCATGGTTACTGGATTTATTAGAGTGCTTGATAGATATAGATAGAACTAGATTGGTTGTGTTGGGTTTGGAAGGAATCATAGAGATGCAGTAGATCCCACTAAGTGTTAATCCTATGGTCATGTTTCTAGGAACCTGGGAGTATTTGACCAACACATTTAGATGGGTGGTGGATGGGGATATAATAAAATTTGGTATCACTTTAGAGGACATCCATGCATTGCTTGGAATTTAGATAAATGCGATACCGATATTCAAAGGCACATTGGATGACTAGGAGGAGAGATGAGAACTAGCTCAATGGGTGACATGCTTAGATAAGATTTACCTAGGACTAAGAGTGTGTTTATTTGACGTGTATACTGTATAGATTTTGGATAAATGAAAGGTTGTCATACATCTTATGATAGTATGGGTGTTGTGTCACAAGTTGGATAATAAGGTACTGTTATATGTGATATCCTTGTGTCAGTCTATATTAGATCAAGGGATACTCTATGACTTGGGTTCTATCATTTAGGTTCAATTCATATATGATATGTATGGGATGTTGTCCAGAGGGTAGAAAACCATGGGACCATTGGTATTATTGAGTGCCTAGATATATGAGATGTTCTTGATTTTTCATCCAGTTGGGTTACCCCATGTGGTCAATGATCGATTAGCTCAAATTTTGAGATGGAAATAGTATCAAGTAGCATAGGTTGTGCCTCACATACCATCACTATAGATGGTCACATGAGGAGAGAAAGTGTGGTAGCCTTATCCACACATTATGAATATTTGGCCAATTTAGGTGACTTTGGTACTAGGGTTATCATGAGTATAGATCATAATCCACCACACCTAGTGGGTAGAGCCACATTTGGTGTCATACTTACCAAGACAATTTGTACTCCCTCACCTGATGGCTCATATAGTAGTGCCTACAGTTTGGGCTCAGCATTTGAGAGAACTAATGGGTGGAGGAGGAGGAGGAGGAATGCCACTTAAGAGTTTATAGATCAAACCATAGCATGTGAGACCATGAAATGGCTAAGTATGACTACCAACATCTAGATAGGGTACTGATGTAGATCTGGGATTATAATAGGTACCATTTTTAGTACCATAATAGGAGGAGAAATGACCACCTCAATTGCACCATCAATAGTGATGCCAGTGGTAGGATAGGGTATAGAGGGTGGTCATCCAAGATGACTTGTTAGTTGGCCTAGGGTAGAGTTGGTATATAGAGGCACCATTGAAGAAAGGCTTGAATGTGCATGGGTGGAGACTCTAGGTTTTGATTTGATTTGGAGGCATCCCATGGATGAGGCTCTCATGGGATGAGCTTATAGAGAGACCATGCTCAGTAGACAAGTAGATAGGGATACAATGATTGGTGACACCAGGATAGGTAATAAATGTTATAATTTTATATTTTTTACTATAAGATACTAGTTATATGTGATTATAGATAGATAGATTTTGAGATGTATATGTGATCTGATATTTATTTGGTTTGAATTTTATAGATCCTATAGATAAGGAGGTCAGATGGGGATCCCTTATTATGGGATCACATCATGTATTTTGGATGGGGTGTTAGTACATTACAAACTTACCATGTTGAATGATCCTACAGTACCATCTTCCATAGATCAGACAGGATGGTTCAGACTAGTTGGGGAATCCTTGAGGTAGCTACATGCATGTAGAGATGGCTACGACCACTAGCAGGGGAGGGAGTAGGAAAGGCACAGGATTGGTAGTCCTTGACTCAAAAGAGAACCATGCATATGACTACCACTATCCAATTGGGATAGGTACAATCCTAGTGGCTAACCTATAGGGATACATAGCAAGTTTGAGATCTCAAATAACCTCATTATAGCACATTATTCAGAGGGGATAGTCTGAGGAATCTATGGGTAGTGTGGTGAGGCCACGAGATAGATATGATGGAGCCCAGCCATAGAGCTTAAATGATATATAGAGATATTTTGTTTTGAAAGTTAGATGTTGATCTTATGTGTTATTTTTTGGTTATGGTTGTAGATGCATTAATATATTTATTTTTAGTACCTATGTTTTGCTTTTGTTGTATATGTTATAGAAAATACATGTGTGTGATGTTTTATTTTCTAGCATTTATGTAGTACACATGTTGGTTTTAAAAACTAGAAAAAAAGACTTCGAAAAGTATAATTAATCAAAAACAAATGCACCACACACTATATCACAATGGAAAATGTGTAATAACAAAATATGACTAAGCATAATAAACCAAAAAGTGGTAATCAAGAGGGAAATATGTTTTTAAACCATAATAAGATTAGCACCAAATTAAAACAAGTAAAATCAGTTTAGGAAGTATGAATATAATGTAGTAAAATTGAAGGCATGTGAAAGAACAAATGGTATAAAAACAAATCAATTAAGTCAATAAAATCATACTAAATCATGTTGGGAAGTATAAAATATAAATAAAATTGGAAAAAATGGTCTTAAATTAATCACACTAATTCAAGTTGGGAAGTATGAATAACTTAAGAAAGATGATTGGATTCTTACATGCAATCTAAAAATAAGAAAACAAAAGTTAAAGATTAATAAAGTAAGCATAAAACATACTAAATGAATATGGGAAACATGTCAATGACGTTTAACTCATAATCAATCACATCTTATCTCATTTTACACATGTAATTTCAATGTGATTTGGATATTGGAAATTTTTTTGAGGAAGGCCAGGCCCTATCCATGGTTTTACACTGCAACTCACAAACGGAACACCAATGAGGTGGAAACAATGTGAAAATATGGTGAAAGGGGATGTTTGGAATGGCAATGTGAAAATTTTGGTAATTTTTTAGGAAGGCCAGGTCCTATCCACAATCAGTGAACAAAAAAAAAATTCTCAAGGGGAAATATTAGGATTTGGGGAGTGAAAAAGGGAATGTAAGAATCATAACATAGGCATCTTATAATAATACCTTTGGAGACATGAGGCACACTTGTTCTATATAAGTTCAAAGTTGTGTAGGAAAATAAGTGTGGTACTAAGACCGAATCATGTTTGGATGTTTGGAACAATAAAAGTAAAATTAACCTACCTTCCCACAATGTGTTCCCTATTCCTCAGGACCCCTTATAGAACCATTGGTCTACTATGAAGATTGAGTACATGCATGATAAAGTAGATAGCACTAAGATATTTTTTTAATCTCCTTTTCTAATCTATTGGCCTACCATAACCCAATATACCTCTACTCTATCATGAAGCCAACTATGAATTTTAAGCTTCAATTAGAAAAAGTAGCTGTAATTAGAATCATGTATTTTAGTGTGATTTGAGTTTTAAATATTTGAATGTTTCTTTTTATATCATTTCCTTTTGTTAAATGATTTGGCTTTTGAATATTTTATGAATTTTAAGATTCCTCTTCCATATGGACTTAGAATGACCAATCATTAGAGATAGATTGATACGCACGAATGATATTTAGGCCTTAGCTAAAGGAAGATAAGTATCAAAAGAAATGACTGACTAGAACACTTAGGCTTAATGATGAACCAACATGTTATCTCAAGTCTCAACCATGTGTATGCTTAGTTTTTGTAAAGGGAATAAGAGGGAATAAAGGGAGATCCAAGGTGTACCAGTGGAAGGAGATTGTAATGAGATGAATAGTTTTCTAACCAATCACATGGTAATTGAAGAAACACTATAGGGAGTAAAGTTTGTATAACCAAGTCACAATAATACTTATCCATGTTTATACAGATAAGATAGCAACCAATCATGAAAAGAATAAGGGTATCATAGAAAAGGAAATAGAGAAGAAAAAGTATGTAATTATGAAAAAGAATCCATAAGAGAACACAAGAAGAATAATGACATCATAAGGAACATGTAATTCAAAACAAAAGTCACCATGTAATATAGATAAGAAATTGACATAATGTCAAATGATATGTAAAATATAAAAATGTAAAGTTGGAGCACACATCCAATAAAAATGAATAAATAAATGTAAGAACACCATGATTGTGTTCATAAGTACTAATATATTTTTCCACACACAATATCCATAACATTTGATATGTCTATATGAAGTTAAATATGAACTGCAGCTAAAGTCTCATTGATCTTCAGGGAAAGTTGAGAAAATACTTCATGTCAAATCTCTTTGATAAAAAATTTAAGAATGCCTAAACGATCATGTTGATGAGGGTTATTATGTAGGGGATGCTTAGGATAAGGAATGATAATGGACTCTATGGGAGATAAAGGAATCCTTGATGGGGAATGGGCCATAGGTGAGGGACCCATAGGTAGATAAATAGTAGTTAGAAAAGGGACCACAAGTGGTGAAACCATAGGGGAAGAAGGGGCAGACTTCTTTTGAGGGTGACCTATGGGAGGAAGGGTATCATAGGAATGGCTACGAGGTGATCCTTGAGATGCTCCTAAAGTATGTAGTAATGATCACTATGATATATACAACATTGGTTCTAGAGACAATATACTTATCCATATTTGGGAAGATATTTGGATAACTCTTTCAGGGAAGTATAGCTTTGTCTGTGGGTTGAGGAATGGTGGGATGTAATGTGTTGATATATTTATATAACTTATGATAATGCTTAGATGAATGATTATTTGTGTCGTATAAGCGACATATATACTTGTAATAAACCTGGTGGGTGTACTCACAGAAGGAGTGAAAGTGGAAGGTGAGGAAGATTGGTATAATGAATAGTCTCTAGTCTAATAACCAAAAACTTTATGGATATCATGATAAGCTTAATCAACCCATTTGATTGGCAAAGGATCAAGTTGTGGTAAAGGGATAAAACCATCACCAAGAGAATGTGGGATTATGAGAGAGGCTGGGCAAGGCTCAAATGAAGGAGTAATATGATCAAAAGTAGGAAGAGAATCAACTAGAGTGGGAGTGGGAATAGGATATGAAATAGGCTCTATTGAGAGAGGGTAATGATTCACATAAGGTTGAAGGATAGTCATAAGCATCTCAAGGATAAGTTAGCTAGAGGGGTCTTGGTATCAAGCAAAGTGATAAGGACCATTCATAACATAATCCATAAGCATACTCCTATGAGGTTCTTCAAAAATTGGAGGTGTGCATACCATATCTACCCTATGATGAAGAGGAAAAATCTAAATTTAGGAATGATATAGGATGAAATGCTAAAAGATATACTAAAAGACTGAAGCAAAAAGGAATGATAACGAATAATCTTATCATCTCAAGCCTGAATAATAACTCCTAATATTGGATCATCTAAGGTGTAGGCATCATCATAATTAGGTGTATGAAGGTCAATGGTGCAGGTAAGATGACCTTGTCATTTGATGTGGTGTGGTGAATGGAATGTCAATTCTTAGTTAAGACAATAGGTATATCATAATAAGGTGGTTGATGGGAATGAGGTTGTAAAGAAGGGAGAAGCTAAGAAATGAGATGAGGAAATCCTCATCATCATCAAAACTTATGAGGTTAGGGTAATATTACTGATGAGTTTAGGGTGACCATTGTAACCTTAGGTGAAATTGAGAGGAAAGTTAAACTATTCAGATTTATGAAATGGAATGCTTGGAAAAGGTTCAAGGGTGGGATTATTTAATACACCATGGTATTAGAATTGTTTGAAATTCCAAGGTTTAGTGTCACCCTCAATCCTATATATGGCTCCATTATGAGGAAATTTGAGACATTGGCAAGCGGAAGAGGTAACTGATATCATGTGAAGAATTAATGGCCTATGAATAAGAATGTTATAGGATAAAGGAAAGTTGAAGATCATCACCTTCACATGAACAGTGATAAGTGGGATGATAATGGGGAACCAAACATAGCCTAAAGGATGCATTTGCCTTCACTCATAGCCTTGACATGTGTTGCATATGGATTCAAGATTACATTCAGAATATCCAAGGGTTTTGATGAAATCAAGAGAGGAAACACAAGTGCCATAATCCTTATCAATCAAGGCATGGTTAACATGGAAATCACCAATTTGGACACTGATAAAAAGAAGAGGATCATCCACATGAATCAAAATCTCATCAAGGATCATAAAAGCGATGGGAAATATGATTGAAAGAGAAGTGTCCATTATTTCGTCAACATATATAGACATCTCTTCACATTGTTGTAGAATTCTATCTTCTAATCTAGATAAGGTGGATTCACGTCCTATTATAAGAGGATGAGGGATGTTCATTTCAATCAAAAGCTACATAAGATGATTACAATGCCACAAAAAGGTCAGCATAATTTCAATAAATGGAATTTGAGATGCGAGATTAATAAGTTCCATAAAAGGATCCCACTCATCATAACCCATAAGAGGACTATTGGAAAGAGGTGCATAGTGTTGAAAGATATCCTTAGAAGTAGGAGCCAAAGTTTATGTCAATTTATGTTGATAAGATGTGAAAGGTTTAGATGGAGGATAAGTTTGTTGATTTTCTTGAGAAGATGGGTTAGTTTATGGAGATTTGGTTTGTTAAGTGTTAATATAAGTGTATCATTAGTTATAATTAAAAAGGTTGGAAAAGTGGTAGAGATGGTATGAGAAGTGTTATCTAATGGATTTTTTGAAATTAGTTCATCAAAAGATATAAGACATTCTTGACCCAACTTTGTTAAGTGAATTGGAGAAGAGTCTTGGATAACATGAAATGTGTGGGATAATTGAGGGGAGTGCATAGGATGAGGATCAATGAAATCAATCACCTATCACATATTAGTCATATTGACCTTATTCTCTTTAAGAGTCAGGTCAAGAAGACAGTCAACATAGTTGGTAGAAAGGGTGGGTTGTCTTAGTTATCTTGGTGATTTGGAAGAGGATCTTTATAGATTAACAAATAAGCATTAGCCTAGTTTAAAGCTTGATATTTAATTTGTGTTTGATGGGATTTGAAATAAATGTCATAGGATTGTTTAAATTTATGAATCATATAATCATTGTCAAAACTAGGGCCGAGAAGGAAATCCATATACAAATTACAAAGTTGACTACAAGTTGCATGAGAATGACCCTAACTAATGTGAAACCAACAAAATTTATTGGGAGTGTACCAAGATTTCATAGGATGAGTGGGATCTAGTTATTGTGAAAGAGGCCTTGGTATACACATTTTTAATTATGCTAAGGATAAAGGTTTATGAATGTTAATGTTATTTGTTGAAGATAAATGAGGATTAGTGATGTGGTTGGGAGGGGAATCTTGTTTTAGAGTTTAGTTAGGAATAGTAGATTGAATAGTATGAATGGTATCATAAGAGTCAGTGATACCATCATTTGTAGCATGATGATTATTATTCTTTATTAACATTCAAGTACCCATATAGGTTTGGGATGGATCAAATTGAAACATGAGGAAATATTGACACTTGGATTGGTTAATGGCCTCTTCCAAGGTACGTGGAGAGAGAGAGAGAGAGTCTAGCCCTGATATTCAAGCTTGGGAAAAGAGTGTTGGTAAATAGATGAAAGAGGTTGTCATATACCATATTTAGATAAGGTCTTCCATCATTTGATGAAATATTTTGGGGTTTAAATCTCAAATTATTTACAAGTGATAAAATTGGTCGAGGTATTCTCAGGGAGATCACTAGTTTGAAACTCTTGGACTAGAGAATTAACTAAATCTTCCAAACTAGTGATGGAATGAGAGTTGTGTTGGTTATACCAATCTAAAGCATCACCTATGAGAGTATTTTCTAGTAGCTTGGTGGAATAAAATTTATTTAATTTGACCCAATATTTATATATATTTCCAAATGTTTTTATGCGAAGAGTAGGATCAGTTGACCCATTGTAGTCAATTGTAGGGGTGATATCTCTTATATTGATATTAAAAATTTGAGATATTAGAGGCTCATTTTGTAGGTGATAGATTATTTTAATAAAAATGGGAGGTTGAGGGATAATATTACCATGGTAATATCAAAGAGGAGGTGGGGGAACATGTTGGTTATGAATGCCCCATGACATCTGTTGAGGGTGGTTTTGAAGATGGATAAGATGATTTCACATTTGCATCATTTGGTTTTCATTGTTAACTTCGAAATTATTCATTTGATTAAGATTTTGTAATAGGATTTTATGGGTTTGATTGGTATTATTGGAATTGTTTGAAGCATTGGAATTGGGTAGTGGCTTAGGTACTACTATGGTTATTAGTAGTAACTTGAGAAGAATTGTTGGTGAGCGAAGCACTAGTGGAATAATTTTATTGTGTGGTAAAAGATGTAATAATAGAGGGATGAGAATAATAAGCACTAAAGGAATGATTACCATGGGTAGAAAATGGTTCACTAGTGGAAGAATTGAGATGAGTGGATCTTGGAAGAGGCCCACTAGATGTAGAACCTACCATGTTAGTAGAGATACTGGGCATGGAGGTGGAAGAAATCAAAGAAGTTGTAATGGTATGAGAAGGGGTTAAAATGGAGGGAAGAGGCTGAGAATCAAATAAATTAGTATATTCATTTTTTTGTGAGAATGTGGGAGAAGGTTAATTAGGTTACTGAACTTGACCACTTATCATGAGTTGGTAAATAGTAGAAGGATCTTTTCCTCAATGTTGAGAAAACTCATTGACGAAGAAGATCATTTTTGGAGTATAAACTAATTAAATTTGATATTCAAATGAGAAGAGAGAATTAGGAAGTGAAGAGGAATAAGGAGGGGTCCCATAGTTTGTAGTGTGAATGGCTACATGCACATTACTTTCATCTATAGTAGGAGCCATAAGCTACTTATGGAAGAACCTATTAGGGTTGGTAAGAATCATCATATATGTTGAATTAAACTCAGCGTTATAAAAATAAATAATTTCATGATGAAGGAGAGAGATTAGGGAAGGCAAAATATGATGCAAATAAAAAAGCAAGGAATGATATAGATAAGAGTATAGAGTCGACCAGGTTGACCTAGTACTATAATAGGAGGTAGAAGAGTACAGAGATAACCAGGTCAACTTAGTACTACAAATAGGAAAATAGAAATTTTCATAAGGATATAAAGTCAACCAAGTCAACTTAGTACTATAAATTGATAGGCAAAAAGGAGTATTAGGTTGACCAAGTTGACTGAGTACTGCAGTCAGGAAAAAATAATGTCTATAAGAGATAGTGTGAAACAAAATGATAATGTATTGAAAATAAGGAAAAAATGTATACAACAAAGTTGATAGGGTTACTATTTTACTATATAAGTAATATTTAATAACTAAGTAAACCAATTAGACTTAGTCTTTTAGATAGAAGATAGACTAGAGAACTAGGTCGACTAGGTTGACCTTGTTTGTTATAGGATTGCAGTTTTGAAGACAACAAACTTGTGTAAAATAGAACTATAATAAATAACTAAATAGAGAGAGAGAGAGAGAGAGAGAGAGAGAGAGAGAGAGAGAGAGAGAGAGAGAGAGAGAGAGAGAGAGAAAATAACCTTGGTGGGTTAGAAGATGTTGAAGATTGAAATTGTTTTGTTGAAGTGCCTTGAATGTTGTTTGCAAGTTCTTCTAACTATGTTGATTGGGCCAACCTAGTTTTGTAAAATCCTATTTCCTGAAGATTATTAAGATGTCTGAGTTGACCTAGTTGACATGGTTTGTTATTTGGATGTTGACTAGAATACTAAGTCAATCTGAATGACTTAATTTTGTTTTTAATATGTTGTTTGAGACACTAAGTTGAATTATTTGATATAGTCTATTTTTTTGAAATAAATAAGAGTACCATGTTGACTTGTTCAATCTAATAACTTGTATCTGATGAAGACTTTAAAAAAAATAATGGAGTCATTTTGATGTAACTATGTGTTAGAACTATGCACATAAGTTAGAACTATACTAGCCTAGTTAACCTAGTAACGTAAATATATAAAAATAATAAAATTATAGAAATGAAAAGAGTGAAAGAAAACCTACAAGGGTTAGATTTCACATCAGGCTCACTAGAATGTATGTAATGATAAATTCATCAGATCTAGAAATTTATCCTATCTTGGAGAAGATTGATTTTAATTACACTTCTAATTAGGGATACATTAGATAATTAGGGTCATGACCAATATGGATTAATTATATTGAATTAATGGATCTCTTAGCATAATAATATTACTAGAAAGGGTTCCAAAGCATCCAGTCAAACAAAACTATGTAATAACCCTAAGTAGGTCCTATGTTTTCATATTAACTAAACTAATAAAAAATGAAGTAAAAAAAAATTCTAATGCTCACCAAAGTTTGTGGCATAAAATGAGGGTAATAAACACTAAAATTAAACATGCATAGCATACATATACTCACGTCAATGTATACATAATTCTAATGCTTGGAAAAGAAGCACAAATTCATATCTATCTACTCTTATAAAGGAGGAACAAAGATAGGAATACTTACCTTTGAAGACAAACCCACCAAACCTCAATCTTTCCCTCGGAAAATATGATTTGAAAGAGGTTATTGTGGTATGTAAGGATGAAAATGATATATCAGCTCTAGTCTACATATCCTATCAATGCATCCAAAAGACTTCTCCATAAGACAAGATCCATATATCCAAAGAAAGTATGAAACCCTAAGCTTGTTCCTCAAGTATAATGGTATATGAGTAGATGCACAATATATCTTAGTTATTCTTCTCTTCTCTTAGAAATGGAGAAATGATTGTGTTTATATAGGTGGATCTAACCCTAAACCCTTTTGAAAGTTTTGGCTAACAAGGTTGACCTAGTCAACCTAGTATCATAATTGATAAAAACTCACTTAGTCACATACTAGGTTGGCCAGGGGCTGACCTACACCCTAAATAATTTTTTTCACTAAGAGTAAAAGGTTGACATTGCTGCCATAGTCATGTAAACTATCAAAAAGAGGTTTAGGTTAGGAAAATGGACAATGAAGGTTATAAAAAACTAGAGGAGTGTGTAAAATAAGAGGCCAAGATTAGGGAAATAGTTTTTAGGAGAAAAGTGTGTAGATATAAAGTTGAAAAAGGGAAAACAATCATGTGAAGCACCAATAGTATGCCCACCCCTTTCCTAATGCACACCTTAAGGTTTGCACTCAAAGAGATTGAGACTTGATGGGTTCTTATAAGATAAAGAGCATTGGTAATTGATAAAAGATTGAAAATACTATGTTCTTACACCATCCATTATAACATTCCTATTATGATACCCCACACCCTCCCATCTCTTTAGTGTAGGAGTATTTTTCCCAACATTAGTTTATGTGACACCTTATTACATAATGTACTATTTATTAGTCAGATTGTTAACCAACAATATGTATCATTTTATCATCACATTATCAAGATAAAACCATACTCATGATACATAATAAATAAAATTATGATCATCATTACATCTCATTTAACACAATAAAAATCCAAATATATCTTCTCATTATCACAATCCAAAATCACATAATCTAAATCGATCAAAAAATATCATCTATAAAACCATAACCATCATGTATGTCCTCTAGTCAATCATCTAAACATATCATCATTATATCATCCATAAATAGACAAGATCATAAACATTACACTAAAATTACATAACCTGAATAATAATAACATCCATGACCCATATATCTATACCTAAGAATCACATAAGCTAACTCAATCCATTAAATAACATAAACACATAAACACAACATCATATATCATAAAATCATAATCACATATATATCAACATCCATAATGTCCATCAAAGTCCATGTCAAAATATATAAGTACATAAATGGTCCCCATGGGCATTAATGTGATACAATACATACAATTCTATCCTGTAATACATGTCTCAATTCATAAATGTTGACTCTTTGCTATATAGGTGGTCTCCAGGTAAGTGTACCGACTAGGAGGAACTAGCCTTGAACATCACTACACATTAAATGGGTGGCATGGCTACCTCAAATAAATCCCTGTAATACTAGTCTTCTCACATTAGCCATATGATTTTTCTCATGATCATCCCCATCCCCCTCTCCTTCAGTGTTGCATCATTTTCATCCTTGGTCTTCTCATCCACATGTAACTCTCCTACCATCTCTCTCATCCTAGACTGTATCTTCCCAATCTAGTCCAGTAAAGTGATAATATGTACATCATAAATCTAGATCTACCCCTATAGTGTAGCTATCTTCCCCTATAAGGATACTGCCTATCCTATCAAACCCATGACCTATCCCAGTGCTCTAACTAGTTGATTGTACCTATATGAAATCCATCTCTATAAATCTACATCCATCCTATCTCTCTCAACTATGATCCATATAACCTTTAAGGCTCAAGCCTATACCTCCCTCCTTAGCCTATTTATGAGTACTCGTTCATCTTCACATAAAGGTGGCCTAGATGGCCCTACTTCATCTACACCTATATTCCCTTCATTGTAAATACCACCTCCCACCTGACCCCCAAATCTTGTTTGATCTCCACCTTAAACTCCCTTGTCTCTTACATCCATATTAATCACATATGGCCCCCCTATATTTCTTATTGGCCCTATGCTTGGGGCTATTCTCTTTGCACTCACCTCCCCCCTAATCTGACCCATGCCTACAAAAATCACTAAACAACCCCCATCCTCACCTTGGCTAACCATCTAAGTAGTATGTGAGGCTATCTTTGTGCCCACCAAGTCATGTATGCTAATGTCACTTTAGGATATGGAATCAAAATCTAGTAATCCCATAAAATTAGGGTAATGCTCTCATAGTAAACTCTAGCTAATGCCTTGTCTACTAGATCCCCCCATTGAGGCCTTTCCCTATCATTATGAAAAAATAAACTCTCCTCTCTAGGCACATCTTTTAGCTTCCTAAACTATTGTTATATATGATCAAACCTATACCATTCCATAATATAATCTCGATGTCCATTAAGATAACACTTAGTAAACATGAACTATGTGACATCTGCATCCTCAAGCCACCCCCAGTGGACTTGTCTATATGGAACCGAAGTAATATGCTCTAGTCACAAGTTATCAAAGGCATGTCTATAAAATCAAATCTCATAGCATGAGACCTTTATACTTTGAGAATGACATACCACCCAAATACTAGGGATTGGTGGAATACCTAGCTATGAGAGTACCCAATGGTATCTCTATATAAATATTCTCCCAATTCCATATATGTAGTAATAGATAGGGGCCTAGGATTACTTCTCTTTTGTATACTCCCATATGAGGATCTCTGTATAAGTGGGCCAACACAACAAGACCCTAGACAAGCACTCGATAATCTTCAACCATGTCTGAAACCACATCCCCTAATCCTAAGTGAAACCACTAACCAATCTTATCTAACAAGAGTATGCATGTCACAAGATACATAAGCATAAGTTTTAATTTTTTAATCATTCCCTCCTTCAGTTCCCTGTTAATGTCTATTCATGAATACCACACCCCAATCTATAATCTACCTGTCAACCTCTGAACTATCACACTAAGGTTATGTGAGTGTCATTATATCTTGTAGCCTCTCATTAGTAGTATAAAAATTCATAGCATGTCCTCAAGCATGAATATTATCTCCCCAATCACAAAATGAAAAGAGTTGGTCTCAGAGTGCCACCTCCCGACCATGATTGTGATTAATTCCCTATCAATCATCTCTATTGCCATCATTGCAACATAATATAGGTATATCATTCCAACACTCCATACTCAGTAGGTGTCAAAAAATTCATCTCATACATCACCATCATATATCATAGTTAGGAAGGCATCACCACTAAATCTTCTTGTACTAGTACACATCCTATCAAATTATGATGATCTAGTCACACCTATATTCAGCCTATCACATCCCATCAACCTAATATCTATGCCCCTACCTCACTCCTATAACCTATCCTAAGCTACCCTATCATACCTATTCATCTCTCTCCTAACCTCCCTATCTTAGTCCCCTAAAATCCTTATTCACCCTAACCTAATCACTTTAAGTCCCTAATCCCTCTACCCCATCCTAACCTACCCTATCCTTCTTAATAATCTCCCTCCTTACCTTCCTAGCCTAATCCCATAAAATCTTTACTCACCATAAATTAATCAACCTAAGTCCCTAATCCCTTAACATTTATCCCTAACCACCACAAAATCATAACTTTCAACATAGCCATAGTCAAGACTTTGACAATAATGCTAATCATAATCTATGGTTTTAAAAAACCACATGTCTAACCTTTCAATTTTACAAAACTATAATTCTCCCCTCAAAGCAATGTGATATCTAAAATTTCCTATTACGATGTTGCAAAAATATAGATTATTTGTCATGGTTTTGTAATATTGCAACTTACGATTATAATATCATAAATTATGAGGATAATACTACCACTAAGAGCATTACCCCCAGTCACGATTTGCCCCTACCAGATATACATGAAATTAAATTTTACATTAAATGAAAAAATGATAAAATTAATAGGCTATATATGGAGTACTCATTAGTGGTCCCACATCAGGTAACCTCTAGTTCTCCTAGACTCTGTCTCTATGATATGACAAGCAAGGGATGTGGTCCATTGGTAGGGCTCTAGAGTAACAAAGTCAAATGGATAAAAGACAAAATGAGCCTTTTACCCCTCCCCTTTCTTTTACCCCTTTTAACCTACATGACCCTCGTTAATCCTATTATCATACCCCAACTACTAACCTTGATCCTTGAATACTATTCCATAACTGATTATCACATTTCATCATCATTTTATCAATCCTAAGTCTCTCAAGGAATAGTCTTCTATTCTCCATTATAAGTCTTAGATCTTGATTAATAACTACATTTGTCTAAGGTCTTTTGAGACTATGAAGGCATCACCTGGCCACAGTTTTATACCTAGGGCTAGCTTAACCACTATTAATATGCAATCTCATCCTATCCCCTATGGGTCACGCATTATGATTAAATCATATGAGATATACATATAAAATAAAGTGGTTTTTTATCACTCTTCATATGTAAAATATCCTTTATAGGCTTTTAAATATCTATGGCATGTGTCCTTACTATTGGAATTATTCTCATCTTATGGACTATCTTGTTTTCCTATTCCCTAGATAATGTTTACATCTCAATAATTTTAGTTTTTTAGTTTTATCATCTTAATCAACCTACCTCCATTATAGATAAGGTTCATTGTCTATAACTCATCCTTAGAGGCTAAGTCATGTTATCCTAGGGCATCCCAACCCATGGATTTCTATTCAAGTGACCATCTAGCTTATTCCTCCTCACATGCTCCCTTGAGGGGGTATCATGTCTACTAACAACACTATCATATACAATATGGTTATTTTTTTAAAATACATTATTCCTTCCAATTTGATCCACTAGCAATGCCCTTTTAAAGAGGGGTAAAATATATTCACCAAAATTTGCTTGTCTTAATAATCCTAATAAACCTACTAATTTGACCCAAAACCATAACCTTGGGCAATTAAATAATATAATAATTTAATACACAATTTTACCTACACCCCATAAGCCCTTCCATTCCTATATAACCAATCAATATCTCATTAACGTACTAATTAGCCTACTTGCAAATTTAAAATTCATTTTTATTCAATTACCTCCTAGCTACCCTATCACCCTAGCGTCTCCTACATCTTTATGATCCCTAAACCTCATTAATTCCCATCTAATCCCCCATTATCCCATAAAATAATCAAGAAACCTCTAGAACTATGGAAGTTCCTCTAAGATTCTAAAAGTCTCTAAACTAGAGGCTTCTAAATAATTTAAAATTCCCTAAAAAACTCTTCCACCTTCCTATAAAATCCATGCTTGGGCCATGGCCAAGCTAACTTTAAAATAAATAATCCTTCATTATACTCTCATAATTAAACATTCTATATCATCCTCACACTCTTGCTAAGCCATTAAACAATCCAAGGAAGCCATTGGAGTCACTTTGAATCTCAAAGCAAGCAATCCACACTCAATCAATTTGGCATTTGAATTCACTTGAAGATATTGGAGAGAAGTTGAAAGGGTAAAAGTGATGGTAAGAATCAATGTTTAATTGACTGATTATTCATTTATTCCCTCCCTTTGATGTTGTTTATGTTATTGGATTTTAATTACTAAATATAGTAGATTTTATAAATAACTCAAAATACAATCACACAATTTTTACATATGACAACTATAAAATAGGTTCATAGATTGAATGATATAATACAATTTAAATGGAATAGTGCATGAAAAACAACATATTTTAATGAGATTTACTATAAATTCAAGCAAATAGGCATTATCATGATCATCAACCCAGATGTGTCTAACTGTTCATTGAAATGATGTGTAGATGTTGTTTTAATGATGTTTTGACCAAATTGTTTTTATGTTGTATGCATTATTCAATAATTATATTTTGTACATTATAATATATGAAAAATAACATTAAATAAATAATAAAATTCCATTTCTAATTGGATTAATTTAATGTTCTCTTCATAGGGTAGAATAGATGGAAAATAGGTAGGAATAAATTATGGAACTTGCACTACAGAAGCCAAGTTAGGGTCAATTTTATTGTAGTAGAATAGAGTGGGATATTTTTATTGACATCAATGATGAATAAATGTGGGTTTCCTAGGTTGATTCTAATAGGATAGATGACTTTGTCAAATTAAAATCAATAAGGGAGTTTTTCCTTATAAATTTTTGTGTTCCACATCACAAGAGAGAATCATATGAAGCTAGAAAGCATAGAAAAATCAATGCTACCTATGAATATGTCACGTAAGTCACCTAAAATTATAGATTACAAGTGGTTGTCTATTTAGATGTTATTTTGTTCCATTGATGTAGATATGTTTTCAATTTGCATGAATGTTCATTTATTCAATACAATCATGTAAATACTGGTGTTCATATTTTCCTAATTATTTTCAAGAAATTGATGCCATGCCAAAAGAAAATTATATAATACCCAAGTTAAAAAATGGTATCCATTTATTTTGAAGCCATATAAGGTGCAGTTTTCGATGTCATTTTAGCATGCTAAATATGGTCATTAAACCTAATCATGTGTTGCTCACATGCAATCATGTAGAACACACAAACAATGAACACAACTATTTCCATGGCCAACAATATGAATAGTTCAAGGGAAATAAATGTTTTTTTTTTCTCATTACATCAGCCCCCAACATACTTAATGTGTTCATAGGATACTATTGTTTGGAATGCATATACTCATTATATCCATCTTAAACATCAAGAGATGGTGCATGAGAAAATTGTGTTTTTTAATGGTGGAATAGAATGGGATGATTTCATGAGTAAGGATGAAAAATATAATAGATAACAATTGATCAAGGAGGAAAAATACATGTATAACCCTAACAATGTAATAAGTTTCTAGGAGTGGACATTTGAAGATATCGACAAGTTGTTTTTCTATCAACAATACAATGAGGGAGAGATTGAATGAGAGGAGAATCCCATTTGTATTGGTCATAAAATTCCCATAATAGATGGAATGGTTGTTGAGTTTTTGGAAGTGTAGTTTATTGGTAATGGGTTCAACATTTGGGATGAATTCAATGAAGGTATGTTTCTAATGTCTGTAACAATAGTTGATAATATATGTGTTTTGAAACATCCAATCCCATTTGAGTTTTGTAATTTTTTTACAGTTCCAATTATACACATTATTAGCATTTGATTCCAAACATGAATGTGTGATTATAAAATGAGTAATTATATCATGGTCCTATACTTTTGACATAATACAATGGATGCTAATTCTTCTTCAAAGAGTGCATTTGAAAGACATTGAATGGACAATTAGTGCCTTCATGGTGGATGATGCTAGTATAGAGATAAAAGCTATTAGGTCCATCATCATTATTCATAAACACATCATGGAGTTATTATTTGTATGTTGATAGACACAATACCCACCTTATACCATTAAATCTTACAAAAATTTCAAGTTATACAAGGGGACATTCAACTATGAGGTCTACTTATGCAGTTGGCATATTCATCTCGCATGGTTTAAGAATATGATAGCAAATGTGAAATATGATGATGTAAGATATGAAATTTTTGATGATTTAAAGGGATTACATAAATTTTTTAGAAAGGTATCACTCTTCTCAGGCCACTTTTGTCAAATATAGGGAACAACACTAGGTAGAAAGGGTTGGAATTTGGTCATAATGTTGTTTTGTACTTTTAAATTCTGGGCAAGAAACAAATGAATCCAAAATATTTTACTACTCCCATTTGAAATGTCATTTTGTAAAAATAATATGTACTTTTTCAAATTATAGGGTGGATTGGTTTCATCACCAACTAATAACAAATGTTTACATATATTATTGGTGGCTATAAGTATGCAATGACACTAGCTTCTATAGCAAATTCAAAGTTGAGAAACTTGAAAATATTTCATGGGTATGGGATTTTCATATCCCAAATTATCATCTTACCTTCCACAATAGTGACCCTTATACAACATGGGTATAAAGTATGAAAGATGAGACATTGCATTATCACATATTTACTATAAACCCATCCATGTCGATGTGGAGTTGCATATTTTCACTCCAAGGCTGCCATTGCAATCATGTGATCAAGGTGGAATTGATGTGAAAGATGACAAGTCATTTAGTTTTAGAGGATACAAGGAATGTTGTTAATGATATAATTAATAACACTGATGTTGAGGACAATGTAGGTTTTCTTCCCCCGTCTAATTTCTACATTGACAAGTTTGAGATGACTATCATTTACGTAATACATTTTCATTACCCAAGTCATAGATAATGGATTATGAATTAAAAATGAGGGAGAATAAGGCATAGATGTTGGAGGTTTGAACACCAAAATGCATGGTGTATTAGCTATGGAATGCAAGGATCAAATCAAGTAGTAGAAGGTGTAACAACAAATTTGATAGATGTGTAGACACCGAAATCGTGTCTAACCCTTGTTCATTCCCCCCTTGGTCCATTCTTAACCCATTCCTAACCCATACAATTACTAATTTAAAATAATAAACTTATTTTGAATTAATAACCCCCCTCCTTGGACACATCACCCATAACACCTCGTCTGACACCTCGCCTTGGACTAATTCCCACCCTATGACTCACCCAAGACCTATTCTTACTCCTTTCCAACCACCTAACCAACTCTCATGCATATTTAGCCTAGCCTTCGACAATTCTCCAACGAATTATGCACCTGGCGGATGGAGAACGGGCTTGATGGCCCTTTTACTCATTCTACACCCGCCGACGTCAGTCAACTATCGACCGACGCCGGCCGAATCGCCGACATCAGTTTACTTAAACTGACTTCTAACCTCTTTCTAAGGCTAATCACAAACTCTGAATCTCGGGAGCTAATCATGAATCTCGAATCTTCACTCTCCCTCTCACAGGGTTTTGCACCAACAACAGCATCAGGGTTCTACACCAGCATTAGGGTTCCACACAGGCTACATCAACAGCAGGTACGGGGATCAGTAGTGCTCTTTCAACAAGGCACAGGTATGTTTATTGTTTGTGTTTTCATTATGTTTTTAGTTATTTCTTTCAAGTAATATCTTCCCCTAGCCCAGACTGTTGCCAGACCCAAATCCTTATTTCCCTGTCTCCCTATTGGCCTCCTCTACCCTTCTGTCCATTTGACATTCTATCCATTTGACTCCCCTGCATCTCTGCATACACCCTCCGACTACCTCAGACTAGACCCAGACCTTCAGACTACCTCAAAACTAGACTCTCAGACCTTAAGACAGAACCAAACCATTCTGCACGACCAGACCCTGTCCACAGACCACAGACCCGATCAGACCCCGTCCAAGCTTACTTCCCTGACCAACACTGGCCATAGAGACCATTGCCCCAATCGACGTCTGCAGCATAACTGACGTCAGCGGACCTTTACCAACCGACGCCGGTAGTACCACCGATGCTAGCGACTGTGACCAGGCTGACAGCATCATTCAGGTAAGCTTTTTGCTTCCATTTCATTTCAATCTTTTATCACTTTAGTCTTTTATCATTCTGCTATTTATCAGACACTCTTTTTATCGACTAGTGGGTTGTCATCCCTTAAGGAAGTCTTCATACTTCTGGGATCAGGCTTTTGCTTGGCAACCCACCATCTATCCATCTAACGTCTTCTTCGTCTTAGTCTATTCTACAGGTGTCATTCCTCCACAGCCAAAGAGGAGTACCTTCAACATCTGGATAACGGTGCACGTGACTACATCTAGGTACATACAAGCCTTAGAACATCTCTTAGTTTCTCATTTCTTCTTTTGAATGTAGAAAGCAAAAATAACATAGAAACATTCTGGCACGCCCGGTGGGACCAAGGTTCTTCCTTGGGTTCCTTTTCTTTTCGTTCATATAAGGTGCATTAGGATCCTCCCTTTTCACCTCTTTCTTCTTTTCTAAAAGACATTATAAGCAGGAATAAAAAGAACTTTTCTTTCTTTTCTTACATTTCTAGACTAGTCAAAAATCATACTCTTGAACCCTTTCTCAACTTATTTTCATACAAACTTAACATTTTGACTTGGGCTTAAAAACACGTTGCATTGCATTTCTGCTTGCGTGCATTTCTTAGTCCACACTTAGTAATTAACAAACTGCATCATGAATTAATCGTAGTCCACTTTATGTTACACAACCTAAACCACTTGCACAAATCAAACATCAAACTCACCTGAGACAAGGCCCGACTGGGATTTCATCCCCCAACGGATACCTTACCCGTCCCGATGATCTTACTTGGATTTCATCACCAAGGGGAAAGCCCACTCTATTCTCTGGTAGAGTATAATCTCTAGGGAAAGTATATTTTGGATAAGCGAGACCAGCTTATCACTGGGCTCGTGAAGTGAGGGGAGCTTGCTCCTTAGCACCAGGCCATGTACGAAACCTAATCCAGACTCTTGAGCACCTAAACAAAACTTGAAACCATCCATAGACTACCTCTTCTAGGACCCATTCTAACAGCCAACCTCCCAAACATCACTTTAAGGCATAAGCCACAGGATTCTAAAAGTTGATTCTTAGGATTTAACGCTTAGGGTCTGCCTATCTCCATCTCTATTTTTCTGTTCCTATCTAGTTTTTTTTGAGCTAGTGAGGACGTTTTCTTCTTTTTTTCCAAAAACTTTTAAATCTTTTGGGTTTCTGGAAACCACAGTCACCGGCATCGGCTTTACCATCGACATCGGTGACCTTCCTCCACTGGCATCGATTATCTGACCGACGTCGGCCATATTCCCACCGACATCAGTTTTTCAATCGATGTCAGTCACTATCACAGTCCTTTTTTTCCAAAACAACAGCCTAAAACCCGACCCTTTTCCTGCAAAAACCTCATTCTGAGTTTCTAAAACTAAAAAAACATAGTTTTTGGAACCTGGCCCTCTTCTTGCCTTGAATGGTTTTGACGCACAATCAAACCAAGGCTCTTCTTGACCACGCTCCCTCTTCCATAACTAATCCTATAATGGAGTTCCACTCGGAGACCAAAAGAACTCCTACCCCAACTTAGACCCCCATAATCCCTGAAGGGGACCAAGATTTCGAAAGATTCTTGGACCTCAATGTCAAAGCCCTCCAAAACTATCTCGCGAGAAACCCAATGCGAGACCTTTCAAGTGAAGCGACGGTGACATCGACATCATTCGCTACCCAACCTTTTATGACCCAACCTTTTGCCTCAACCGTTAACCCGACCATGGCTAATACGCAAAGTTTGGCCTCTCCATCTAGACCGACCTCCATCGGGGTTCCATTACCCCCTCAACCACACGTAATTCAACCAAGTTTTACATCATACTAGAACTTGATTGTCTCGACCCCTCATACTCTTGCACCCATAAATGCAGGAGTGTCTACCTCCCCTTTTGCCAATACTGCCATGCGACCACCTTTGGTAGTGTCTAGTCAACTTATGCCTTCTACTTCCATGACCCAACCACCTTTAGCCTCCACTTCTGTCCCTGCGACTAGTTACACATATGTTGCGCCCATACAAGCGCAAATGACTATGGCGTATGCCCCTCTCAATGCCTTTCAAGTGCCCTACAACTTAGGGGGCACCCCATCTGCCAATCCATTAGCAGATCTCATCAAAATGCTGATGGAAAAAATGTCCAGTCTTGAGGCTTCTATTTTTGGTTCAAGCAATGCTCTCTCGTATGACCAAATTTGCAACGAACCCATTCATCCCTCCGTCCCTATTTAACCATACCCCAACCAGTGGGAACTTCCTAAATTTACTCGCTTCCAGAGTAGGGAAGACCCACAACAACATCTACGGGCATTCAAACATGCCTATTATCTCATAGCGCATGATGATGTGTTACTTTTATGCACGTTTCCCATGTCACTTTCTGGCCCCGCCCTTGACTGGTGTAGCTCTCTTACCAGACATTCTATCTTCTGATTCATTCAACTTTCCCAATTATTTCTCGACCATTTTTCTATCAACATCACCAAACAAGTCTCGATCATAGACCTTTACTCCATCAGGCAATTTGACGATAAATCAATAGTTGATTTTGTCACCCGTTGGAGAGGCTTGATTAACTAGCTCTCCTTCTCCTTACCTCAACCTGAGCTCATCGAGCTCTTTTCTCGAGCATGTGCCAGGCACATCTCTTCCACGTTGCAGGTTCAGACATTTTGCACTTTTGACGAAGCTTTCACCATGGCCCAAAAACTTAAACTCTGCGCCATTGAAGAGGATAAGGTCAAATTGTGTAATACCAACACAAAAACCAATGACCCTTCTTCTTCTGCCAACTCCAAACCCAAAGGAGTGGCCAACACTGTGGTCATTAGATCACCATCTTCGATAATAACTAATCAACCACAACCTTCAACATCTCAAAGCATCACCAAACAATTTCAACAATGGTACATCCAGCGTTCATACACTCCACTTGGAGAATCATACGCTTCCATTTTGGAAAAACTTATCAAGCAGGGGGTCCTTAATCTCCCTCCAATCTAACCACCTCAATTCAACCCTTCAAAAGCCATCCCTACATGGTATAGGGAGGCCGACTTCTGTCACTTTCACTGCATCCACGGCCATGACATCGACAATTGCCAAACCCTCAAAAACATAGTCCAAGACATGATCGACAAGGGAGATCTTATTTTAGATAACCTGAATGCCCCACCCAACCAACACATTGACACTTTCAAACAACCATTCCCGAACCATCCTCCTACTCAAAACAATGTCCAAACCATGATCAATGACCCCCAAGACCATAATATTCACACGATCAACACTATCTTGCCTCTTGTCCCTGACCAACCTCCTCCATCATAGGATGAAGAACTTTCTTCTCCTATTAGTCCTCCATCTACCTCTCTTATACTAGAGGATGCCTTGACCATGCCAATGCCATTAACCCTACCTTCATCTGAAGACCCTACCTTACCTACTCCTCAAGCACAAACAGAAGGCACCATCATCCCTGCCTTTTACCCTCTTGAGGAGCCGCACTCTCTTATTTCTTCTCCACCAAGAGAAGAACCAGTCTCTTCACCCATTTCGATTGAGGAAGACTCAGTCACGGTTTCCTCTTGCCTTTTGCCTGAGATTACTACATCTCACACACCTCTGTCCACATTTGAATCTAAACCCATATCTAAACTCGCCTCACACAATGGTGGTCCTCAACCCAAACCAATGAAGGCCACTAAACCACACCGGAGGACTCCTCCCACACCTTCGTTATTACCCTCAATCTTGGGCCCGCATCTGTCCATTTTAATAGGGGTGCTGCCCACTCCCACACTTTATAGAGACAAGTCACCTCCATTACTCTATCAACCCGTCAAACATATATCTCCTCCAAACCATCAACCAACACCTCTTACGCCTCTCAAACCAAAGTCATCAACCCTCACCACAATAAAACATCTAGACTCGTTAGCAGGTTCTTATGCCTTGCTGTTACGGCAATTGTTGCATTCCTCTCGCATCAACCTCCCGCCTCTTAAACCATACCAATCTCTCAGACTAAAACCACCCTGGTTCGACAACACTCAGATTTGTGCATATAATTGCATGCCTGGGCACGACACTAAGCATTGTTGTGCCCTCAAGGTCATCATTCACCAATGTCTGGTGAATGACACCCTTTTTCTCAACCATGCTATCAGCAAACCTTCAACACTGCCCCATTCATCAACTCTCAGATCAAGACCATCTTGGTTCGACAACTCTAAATTCTACCACTATCATCACACTCTCAGACATGACACTGAGCATTGTTGTGCTTTTAAGGCTGTCACTCGTCAACACCAGAATAAGGATACCCTTCTCATCAAGGATCCTCTCGACCTCCCCTTCGACAAATCATCAACACTAACCCATGCTTCTCAAACCTCATCACCTAAATCAGGATCTTCATGCCAGACTATGGTCCCTTTGCCACCTTTGACCCCATTATTCGACATCAACACAGTCCATCTGACCACTAAGCCTCAATCGACCTTGACTAATCTATCTAACATTCTCCCTAAGCGACTAGGGGAATCCAACCTTATCCTGACCTCGACCAAACATTCAACCAAGCCTTCGACCAAACATTCGACCAACTTTGAACAGACATTCGACCAAACCTCGACCAAGTCTCAACCAACCATTAATCAACCTTCCTATCATAACCTCAACCAAACCTCGACCACACATAGTCCAATCATCAATCAACCTTCCTATCATGACCCTGACCAGCAGCAACCAAACCTCAACCAAACTTCAATCATCAAACATCAACCAACCAAGCACCTATCACTTCTTCAAACCATCATCAATTAGCACGTGACCAATATGGAGTGAAGTAAATGAGGCAAGTTTGCCCCTAATTGGCTCAAACCTTTCATTATCACGCACAAGTATGGATCAGGGACGTATCGTTTGTCTTCTCTCGATGGATGGCCAGAACCTGAGCCTCTTAATGCATTGCATCTGTGACCATTCTACTGTTAGTCAAATACTCATCCACTTGACATTTACCTTGAGCTCGTCCCTTGAGCAATCCCCATCCTCTTAGTCCTCATTCCTTTCAACCCTACTCCCCTTAACAAATCCTATATACCCCTTTTATACAGTATGAATGCTTTGTCCTAATAAAAGGGAGCCCTTGACCTTCTATAATCTTATCCATGACTCACATTTCCATCAAAACAAATCAAGATGTCAAAATATCCAAGGTCACCAAATTAGAATCAAAAGGTAGACTGCTCCCTCGAAGGACATCTGTACTATCATTGCTTTAGCTAATAGACTGCTCCCTCGAAAGACAGCTATTCAAAGCCCTTATATATAAAGCAAAATATAGACCACTCCCTCGAAGGATGGCTATGACTAAATCTTGATATAAACAACACTTTCTTAGAAGCTTCCTTCATCGATCAGCTTCACAAATGACCACCAAGCAAAGTGACATCTCTATGTGGACTTCCTGCATTGATTAGTCTGCTCTTAAAAAAAAAATGGGTCATGGACTTGGCTTATACTTGTCTCAGGGTCTCCCATAAAAAAGGGGCAAAGTTATCTCTGCTCTAAAATGGGTCACCCTATCCTCCTCCTATCACTTGCTCAAGGGACTTCGATCTCACTTTAATGTCAAAGTGATTCGATTACCTCTCTAACACAACATATGGTCAACGACGTCATGCATGAATGGGGCTCTTGGTTCTAATAACCCCTATATATGCTGTCATTCTGGTCCTTGTCAATGAAAGAGCAATATGCCTTTCACTTCTTCTACACTTTGGTCACATTCAACTTCATCACTTGTCAAACCTAATCAACTCTCTTTTCAGGCCACTCCCATAGCCTATTCACACTAGTTTCTATGGACACCAATACACATGGAAACTATCGACCAGATGCAATTTATGTTAATCATAAACCAATACTTGCTGAAGCATAAATAGACCTCAATTCATCTTTAGTATACATCCATCACAAATATGGAAAATTGCTAGGGATGAAAAACCCCTCAACCAATGTTGCAGAATACACTATTTGGAAAAGGCTATAACATCTTTTTCTCCTCATCATTTTAACACATGACCAAACCAATCATCAACCAATCTTCTCAACTAATTTGAACTACATTGGTCTGAGGCCCTAAGACCGGGGCTATGTAGGCAGCACTCAGATGACATGACATCTTCTGGGGTTAGCTCAACCACCCTCATTTGTTCGTCTCTCTGATGGACAAACCTTCTTTCCTCCTTTTGACCATGACCTTGCCCTCGACCAAGACCAATTCCATCCCTTTGACCCTTCCTCCCTTTTAGGGAGAAGTACATTGGCCTGAGGCCCTTCACACAAGGGCTATGTAGGCAGCACTCAGATCACATAATGTCTTCTGAGGTTAGCTCAGCCACATCCATTCATCCATCCATCCACCTCGACTAATGACCATTGGAGATCATGCTTATCTCCTCCGACCTTGACCACTTCCAAAGCGACTTTGCCTTGGTTGTTTTTGCATGTATGCTACCTCATGATTGGTTAGCAAAATTGTGTGCATATTTTTGACCCTCACAAGTATAGGATCGCAAGCCAGTTGATCCCCACTACTTATGACTTTTTCATGTTTCTGGGAGCACTTCTTAAGCCCGGGATACCTGGAACATGACGACCATTGGAGCTTCAGCTTAGATTGAATAACCCAATCAACAGATCACTAAATGCTGGGGCTCGGGTATTTTAATTTTGGAACTCCTCGACCCTTGACCTGTGACAATTTTACCTAACCATCTCCTGAAGTGGTGTACACGTAATCATGACTTTTGCAGGGTTCACACTCCATCTTCACCCTTTTTCATCCACTCTTTGTCAAATCAGCACCCGATTCCAGGTTCCCTTCTCTCGACTCCTACTTTGAGGGGGAATATCTCATCCATAATCGGGGCAACCAACCCTCCTGTTTTTGTCTTGCAGTTCACTTGAACAACCAACAAGATGAAATCAACCTTATCCCATATCTGGGGCAACCAACTCCTATTTTTGTCTTGTAGTTCGTCTAGAACAACCAACAAGACAAAAAGGGGCAAATGTAGACACCGAAATCGTGTCTAACCCTTGTTCATTCACCCCTTGGTCCATTCCTAACCCATTCCTAACCCATACAATTACTAATTTAAAATAATAAACTTATTTTGAATTAATAACCCCCCTCCTTGGACACATCACCCATAACACCTCGTCTGACACCTCACCTTGGACTAATTCCCACCCTATGACTCACCCAAGACCTATTCTTACTCCTTTCCAACTGCCTAACCAACTCTCATGCGTATTTAGCCTAACCTTCGACAATTCTCCAACGGATTATGCACCTAGCAGATGGAGAATGGGCTTGATGGCCCTTTTACTCATTCTACACCCGCCGATGTCGATTAACTGTCGGTCGACGCCAGTGGGATCACCGACGTCAGTTTACTTAAACCAACTTCTAACCTCTTTCTAGGGCTAATCACAAACTCTAAATCTCGGGAGCTAATCATGAATCTCGAATCTTCACTCTCCCTCTCACAGGGTTTTACACCAACAATAGCATCAGGGTTCTACACCAGCATCAGGGTTCCACATAGGCTACATCAATAGTAGGTACAGGGATCAGCAGTGCTCCTTCAACAAGGCACAGGTATGTATATTGTCTATGTTTTCATTATGTTTTTAGTTATTGCTTTCAAGTAATATCTTCCCCCAGACCAGACTGTTGCCAGACCCGAATCCTTATTTCCCTGTCTCCCTATTGGCCTCCTCTACCCTTCTGTCCATTTGACATTCTGTCCATTTGACTCCCTTGCATCTCTGCACAGACCCTCTGACTACCTCAGACCAGACCCAGACCTTCAGACTACCTCAAAACCAGACTCTCAAACATTTAGATAGACCCAGACCATTTTGCATGACCAGACCCTGTCCACGGACCATAGACCCGACCAGACCCCATCCAAGCTTACTGCCCTGACCGACGTCGGCCGCAGAGACCATTGCCCCAACCGACGTCAGCAGCATAACTGACTTCGGCGGACCTTTACCAACCGACACCGATAGGACCACCGACGTCGATGACTGTGACCAGGCCGACAGCATCATTTAAGTAAGCTTTTTGCTTCCATTTCATTTCAATCTTTTATCACTTTAGTCTTTTATCATTCTGATATTTATCAGACACTCTTTTTATCGACTAGTGGGTTGTCATCCCTTAAGGAAGTCTTCATACTTATGGGATCAGGCTTTTGCTTCGCAACCCACCATCTATCCATCTAACGTCTTCTTCATCTTAGTCTATTTCCTCTGCATGTGTCATTCCTCCACAACCAAAGAGGAGTACCTTCAATGTCTAGATAATGGTGCGCACGACTACATCCAGGTACATATAAGCCTTAGACCGTATCTTAGTTTCTCATTTCTTCTTTTGAATGTAGAAAGTAAAAATAGCATAGAAACAAGATGTCACTAAAAATTGAGGGAGGTTAATAGTGTAAGACTTATAACTACTCACAATCATTTATTTTTTGTTCTTTTTGGAATATATAACTTGATACTTTTAATTTTATGAATAGATCCCATCCATTATAGGAGTTGATGACTTTGATACCCTGATATGTAGAACACAAGAGATATTTGAGAAATGTTTTGTAATAGATAGCATTTTAGAAATTGTCATTCTTCAAAATATGTTTGACAAATTTTTACAACGAGGTGTAGATTAGGATGATGTCATATGAACAACACCTGATGGCTCATCCATTCCAAAAAGTGTAAGATAGGCATGGAAATTCCACTCATAAATAGAGATACTTCATAGAAAATATGAATAATTGAATGTTTTGGATTTAGCTTTTACATTGTGTAAATATGGGTATTTACCAAGAAGTAAATAGTAATAGGTTAGTTATTTAGTATTTGAGAAATGTTTTGAAATAGATACCCTGATATGTGAAACACAAGAGATATTTGAGAAATGTTTTGCAATAGATAGAATTTTATAAATTGTCAATCTTCAAAATCTGTATGACAAATTTTTACAACAAGGTATAGATTAGGGTGATGTCAAATGCACAAGACTTGATGGCTCATCCATTCCAAAAAGTGTAGGATGGGCATGGAAATTCCACTCATAAACAAAGAGACTTCATAGAAAATATGAATAGTTGAATGTTTTGGATTTAGCTTTTACATTGTGTAAATTTGGGTATTTACCAAGAGGTAAATAGTAATAGATTAGTTATTTAATATTTGATAGTAATATTATTATAAAAAAAATATTATGATATTAGGTTAGAATATAATATTTTTAAGATATATTATTATAGGTTATAAAATTATATCATAAATAGAGTTAATATTATCAAAGAGATTTTGGGAAGAGAAATTAATGGAGAGAATATAGGAATGAGGTTCCTATAAATATGTAACTCTTATATTGTTTTATATTCAGAGAATATGAAAAAATCAAAGTAGAATATCAGTGTGTGATTAAATTGTTTTGTGTGCGATGCAAACTTATTTGTGTTTTTCTCTTTAAATTCATAACAGTGGTATCAGAGTAGTCTTCAATCTCTATAATAGATGATTAAATGAAAAATAGAAGCCCCTATTTTACACATTACTCCTGTAGATGAGACAAAAATCATTTTATGATGAATTTTTAAGGCATTTTCCAACTTAGGAATTAGAAAAGTATTAGGTATATCTTCTATTGAAAAGACATTTTATTCTATCAAAATGTTTTGTTTAGAAGTTGATAGACAGGGAGAAATTTGAAGGAGTTGATAAAATTTGTCATTGTATCATATTAATAAGGTTCTAAAGAGATTCAAATGCATAATAATACCATTCCAATCATTCTTAGCATGGTTGTGAAGTGGGAAATTCATTGTATAATTCAATTCATTATGTGTTTTGTGTTGTGAGTTTTTCAAGGAAGATTTGTAAACTAAAGACACCAAGAAAAAAAAGAGCTCACATTTTCAACAGTCAACAAAGCTTCCACTCACTTTTTAGGGGATCAAATTTTACATCATCGACATCATTCTCAGAATTACCTGCATTGACATTTATTTCAACCATCTTCACGCATCCATATTTTATGCAAGTCTAATCGAGTTTCATGCCATTATGTCACCCAAGATCTTCATATACTCGATGTTTATATCTTGGTTATGTTTCTGGTATTCGATCATTTTGTTATATCATCATCAATATAGTATTTTAAGTCTTGGATTTTTATGTCTTTAAGTCAAAATATCTAAAGGATTAGCTTGTTTACATTAAAGCTTATGTATATAGGGTGAGTTTTTTCATAGTTTAGTATTATGTTTAAGATATGTGTAGGTTTTTTTATTGTTGATGTCATAAGTTAATTAGGTGTTACATCAAAATTTGAGTTCAAATGTTATTTTAATGCATTTTAATGTTATGATTTAGTTTTGGTAAATTCCATATTCATTTTTGTGTGTCATTTATATGTTTGTGTATTCAAAGTTATTTTGAGTCAATCTTGTTATATATTGAAAAAAAATTAAAAGTGTCGTATCAAGTTATATATGGTTATGGTTTTATAAGCCTTGTCATTGAGTCCTATTTAGGTGAATGCTAGGTTATTATTTAGGTGACTACTAGGTAAAAAAATTCATATTGTTTGTACAGATGCATTATTAATGGAAATTGACATCCTATATGGTCTAAGGTCATCATGAAAAAACTAAGTAAAAGAAAATATCTAGAGAAGAAAAAGGTAGAGAAAAATTAAGAAACCTATAAGATCTATATATTTAAAGTGCCAAAGTATGTACCCCTAGATCTTGATATTTATAGAAAATGCATATGGATAATAAACTCTTTTATTAACAATATCTTTGAGAAATTAGATCAAGAGGCAACCAATCTTGCTCGTTACAATAGAAAATTAGTTATTACATCTAGGAAAATTTAGAGAGTTTTATGCCATGTCTTTTCAAGAGATCTTGCTAAACATGTCATTTCTGAAGGTAGCAAGGTTGTCACCAAATTTAATAAAGCTTGAGTAAGCCTCACCTACTCGAGGATGGACAATACATAAAGGAAGGAGGTCTTTCAATGACCTCTCATTAGTCACTAACGATGGGGCCACACCAATGATGTGGTGACATTTTGTGTGGTGTGTTATTTTTAGTTGCGTGGATTTCAATTTTTCCAATGTTGTGTTGTAATTACATTTATTTTTTAGCATGTGCAAAAAATAAGAATAGTTGTACAAATTCACTTGTGAATAATATTCCATGTAATCCCTTTTATATATTTACATTGGATAATATTGATCTGAAAAGCATTATAGCAATCATGATGAAATGTTAGTGGTAAAATTATGAAAACCATTTTGTAAGGTTAGTGGTAAACCTGATAAAACTATTTTTTAAGGTTATTGGTGAACTTGAGAAAACCATTGTGTAATGTTATTGGAGAACCTGAGAAAACCATTTTGTAAGGTTATTGGTGAACCTAATAAAACTATTTTGTAAGGTTATTGATGAACCTATAAAACCAAATGCCAATGAGTATGAATAGATGTGTGATGGTATATATATGTAGAGAAGATCATGATCACACAGAGGTGGCATGCTACAATCTAAAAAAGAGATATATTGTACCATGTAAAAAAAGTGGGGGGAATGTTAGAGATTTAGGTTTTACATTGTGTAAATTTGGGTATTTACTGAGAGGTAGATATTAATAGGTTGGTTAATTAGTATTTGGTAGTAATATTGTTATAAAAAATATTATGATATTAGGTTAGAATATAATATTGTTGAGATATATTGTTATAGGTTAGAATATAATATTGTTGAGATATATTGTTGAGTTTATATTATTAGAGAGATTTTGGGGAGAGAAATTAACAGAGATAATATAGGAATGAGGTTCCTATAAATATGTAACCCCTATATTATTTTATATTTATAATACAAACTTATTTTTGTTTGGCTCTTTGTATTCATAACATTGAAGACATCAAATCATGTCATAGGAGAAAACACTTTTCCTAAACCCACATTGTAACAATCTCAAATGACAAGTTTGGCATGATGATCTTAACAGAGAAGAAAAATGAGATAGGGGTGGACATAACAGAGATAATGCATCTTGATTCTATCCCTTTGTAGGTTTTAGTGATAATACAAAAACAATAAATTCATGTATATTTGGTAACAATAGTTCATTACACACAATGTTCACTTTATTCACTCTCAAACTTATAACATGTGCATTATGCCTTTATTTTGTATATGACCAAATTAAAGGAATATAGACCACTTGTAGGTCTATTTTTTTATAACAAAAAAAATATGATTGTATTGGTCTTGGAAGACCAATAAACTTACTTTGATCTCTGCCTCTTAATGATTTTTAGCTTAGATTTTGATCATTCAAATTGTTACTGGATTTCTTTAATAGATCTATCCTCTATTAGGATTATAGCCTAAGACACGAGGTATACAACCTTGAAATAGGTATAATGGGTTTCCAAAGGACCATTCCCCTATTTATCTCTCTTGGGGGATATTATCATGTGTTTTATTGTCTCAACAATATCTTATAAGTTTTTAATTAGCCAATGATGGACTAATGTCTCAATTCAAGGTTTATACTAAAGTATCCTTCTACAAGCTAATTGAGATTACTTATTATAAAGTTTTCAAGGGTTTTTTAACAATTCAACTTTGTGAAAACCCTGCATCATTGCATTATGTTATACCACATATCAATTGCCTTGTATTTTATGGGTTTTTCATCAAATAGATTTTGTGCATACCTTGAAATCATTACATTCCATTAGACCACATATCTTTGAGGTATTTTGTCAATAGTTCACTTGCCTTGTGTTTTATGTTAGTGATGAAGAGGTGGTGTAGATGGGTGAAGATAATTTAAATATTTTAGAAAATAAGTATTATTAGTTTTCATGAATGACTAAAATAGGTTAATGAAACTTCTAAATAATGTGCATAATGATAGTGAAAGAAAGGATTACATAATAATCGAATATTATCCATTCTCCAAGCATCTAAGGTCAAATATCTCATAACAGAGGTTAAAGCGTAGCACTATCAACTAATATTTGAGATCCATATTGAGCATAGATAAGAGCAGTTATCACCTATAGTTGACTATTTCCATAATAGGGAATGTAGATTCCCTTAAAAGTCTTCTTTGCTACTAGTGTAAATGAAGGATGCAAGGAACTTGATGGCTTGCCAAGAAAGATATAGACCATGACATGGAGCATTAACATATTTAATGAATCATATAAGTTTCATCTTGATTTAATTTATGTCATATCAATTTCATTATATGTGAATTTTTCTTTCTAGTATTTCAGATATTAAAGTGTAAAGGTAGAATTTCTCATGAAGTTTCACTAGTAGTTGTTTCATAATTTATGAAATTGATTTATCTTTCTCTATAGTAAACCAACTTCTCCCAATAGATTGATGTTATTCTCACTTGGTTCATCACCTCAAGTTTTTTTTTTTAAATTGAAAAATATTCTATCTCAATAATGTTTTGATGGATGCTTTTTTACATTCACTACACTCATTGCATTCTATAAAATCACATCTCTGAGGAATATTTTCAAATGGTTCACATGCTTTGTGTATTCTTCCACATTTTGCATATATTTCTAGTTAGGTGCCAAAATATACAACATTTAAAAAAATGTTTTAGATTATTATTTCATTGATGTTTGTGTCATTTTCTAGACCTCCCACTTTGGCACAAACTTTAGAACAAACCTATTTTGTGCATATGATGCAATCACTACATTCCATAAGACCACATTAGTTTGAGATATTTTGTCAATCAGTTCTTGTGCCTTGCTTATGCTTCCGCATTTTTAATACATGCCTACTAGGGCACTTGTAACTATAACAACTATCAAAAATCAATTTTCAAGTATGATTTAATGTATGCACATGCCCTATTAGCTCCTTTTTTGGAACATGTTTGAATAAAGTTAGAAAAGGTTGTACAGTCAAGTTTTTCATATGTTGATTTCATTTGTTTAAAATTTTCCATCCTTTTTCCACAAACACTTTTATTTATCCTATGCAAACATTTTAGTCCATAAAAACACATATCTGTTAGACATTTTGTTAAACAATTCACCTACCATGTCTATTCTTCCACATTTGGAATATATATATCTAGTAAGGCACTTTCAATTATAACATTTTAAGAAAATAACATTTAATTATGATTTGGTGGACATTGATTCCATCTTGTAAATATCCTATTATGATATAGGTTTTGAGGGTGTTACTATAATGTTTTTTAGAGTATGCCTTACACCTGCCAATTGTATTTTGATGCCAAATGGTGATCTTATCTAAAAAGTCTACAACTTTTGTAGGACTATCACTTTGAATCTTGACTATGACACATTTGAAAAAATAATACTATCTCATGGTTTAAGAAACACACAATTCCCATTAAATAATTAATATCAAGGATATAAATCATAAGTGTCTTCATCTCAATCTAAAATACCAATTGGAAACATTAAGTGATCATGAACTTAGTTCACTCCTGACTCTATTTTAATACTATGTATAGACCTTTTTGGGCCTTAAGAAAGATGTTATAGTTTTGTAACACCTTATTATAGTTCCTAGTATGTATTATTGAATTTTAAATGCCACTATAAAGTTAAGAAACCAATCCCTCTTTATTGGTTTCTTAAAGAAAAAAAAGTTCAATAACAACCCCTCCTAGACCTAATATACTAGGTTTGTTGAAAACTCAATCATAGAATCCATGTAATTAGGTAAATTTTATATTTCATAAAATATTGTATCATGTTTAAAATATCATCTAACCCATATATACCAATTTTTAGATCATTTGGATCAGTGGACCACTGCAAACCACTTTATGGTTTCTCTAACCCTATCTAAGACTGACATATAGTATACCTTATACATAGTCAACTGTAGATGAACTTATAGGATATTATAAAGCATTAAGTAATTTTTAATTCATTAAAAAGGTTTTTACTCTACTCTCTTCAAATTTTGAACAAGAACGGATGTTTATTTTAGATTTTAAGACTCTTTTGTGATTGTAACCCTATCTTAGGGTTTACATAGTTTTTGTAGGAACCTGAGAGCTTACTAGTGAATGTTCATATAAATTAGAAGCCTCTTTAACCTATTAATAGATTTAATAAAGACATATCAACATTCATGTACTTATTGAATCCCAAACATGAACTCAAATAATGACTTTTACATGGAACAAGACCACTATGTATGACTGTAACTAGTGGAAATAGGGGTTTTTGAAAGTTATGCAAGAAAATAAATCACAAAAGTTCTAGAGTCTTTATAAAAAAACTTTATCTTTTTTCATTAATACATAATAAATAGTAATACACTGATTCAATTAAATCTATAATCTTTATTTGTAGGAAAATTGACATCAATAATACACAAACCTCTATTCTAAACTGCAGACTCTTCAATACTCCTTACAATGATGAGAATTAGATTCTTTACACTTGTAGAAATTATTAAGCATCTCCAATTTTATGGGATCAAATTTTATTCTATTATTGAATATTATTCCAAGCTTAGCATGTCCAAGGATTCTCCCTCAACTACTAAAACTCAAGATAGAAAAGGACTTGTTATAAATAGAATTTTTGTTACATTTGACATTTCTTGACTTTCTAGTATGTTTATGACCTTAAAAGGTCTAGAAGACATTTTTCTACACTTCACCCATCTAAAGGACCTCTAACGACTCATAATGACTCATAACAGAATCAAAATCTCTATGTATTTACATAAAAGACATTTGAAATTTCAAAATCTAATTTTGGAGGGAAAACTTGTTTTAGAGTTCAAAATTACCTAGACCAACTTCTAAGACCAAGACAAGGTTCCTTAATATAATTGTACCACCAATCATATAATAGAATATATAATACAAAATGGACCATGTTCAAATTTTTAGCTTTTTTGTTTACTAAACACTTTTTCAATCCATCTTCTTACTTGATCTCAAATGTTTTGTTCATTGTTTAATTTATATAATATTAAATGTTAATACATTAATACTGTCACCTTGGAAGTTATAGATCCATTTCAATAGTCATTGGTCATGTAAATGTAAACATTGTCCTAATATTCTCTATTGTTAAGGGTGGACAACATAGTTACAAATTTTGATTTGATTGTGGTAGGGTTCCAGATTTGATATGTAGATTGAATCAGTGTTACAATGTCATTGATATGGAGATAAGACATTAGAGTTTTAGAGTCTAGGTTGTAGATTTTGTTCATCCATTTTGCCAATATATTCACCCATGGAGCAACTACATTAAGGTTAAGAACATTTATAAATACCATACTTGAACACTTAGAACAATGAGTAAGGCCATACAAAACATATAAGTGATAAAATATTTCAAAGCTTGTTAGACGGTGATAGTGAGTGAAATGACAAGTTTATTTAGTGGATGGACTTGAAGATGCTTTGATAGATACATGTGAAAAGTTATATGATATATGACATCTATCAATATAATATATGATTTCCACCAAACTATTTCAATGAGAAGCATAAAAATGTTAAAAGTATATAAGATTTTTTTTAATTATTATTTACTAATATTTATTTTAAAATTATCAATGTAACTTTCATGCCACCTATCTACTACATAGAAAATGTGGCATCCACTATTCTTTTTGCTACTCAACATGGTATAGGAAATAAAATACTCCTAAAAAAAAAAAATGTTTTTGAGGACTACATTTCATAAATTGCCTAAACTCTATGATAGATCGATATAAAATTAATTCAAAATTATTAGAAATCTGGTAAACAATAAAATCAACATTAACATTAAATTTTTTATTTTTTTTAAATTAAAATTATTAGGAAAACAAACATAATTTATGTTGAAAATGAAATTGAGACAATAAAAATGATGTTGAATAACAAGGGGATCATACAATTTGAAAGTGTTTGAGGACCCAAATCATGAAAATATAATTATGGAGATTTTTAGTGGAAAAGATCAGTTGAACCTTGCTTCTCAAAGAGGTCCTTTGCTCAATTTTAAGCTCAAAAGATCCTCAAATAAATTATTAAAATCATTCATTGTTATCATGCCAAAGGAATAGTGCATTGAGATTACAAACTAGAGAACAATTTTTTAACTAGTGTTCCCATTGTTGTCAATCTTGGAGACTTCGGAGGCTTTGGATTTGCTACTCTTGGAAAGAGGTGAGTACTACTGTTATGTTAAGCAACCTTGCTTTTGGTGGGTTTTGTCAAAATGTAATGGTTTTTCATAATAATGATTTTTCATAGATTCAATTTCATTCATTTTTGTTCCATGTGGTTTAGAATGTAATTTATTATTTTTCGCTTTTATTCCATGTAGTTTAGAATGTAATCTATTGTTTTTAATTTGCTGAAGGTAAATTGTTATATAAATAATTGGAAACAACAATGAAATCAACACTTGAGATTTTGTGGTACAAAAAGTTATTCAAAGAACGCAGATATTTGTAGCATATAAATAAAACTCTATGTCATGTTTAATGGTCAGTTTTTTGTGGTAGGAGAAGACTTTTACTAATTGAAATACATAATTATGAAGGGCTATTTGGATCTAGACAATAGGTTTTATTATGGGGAAGGTATATTATAATGTACACATTTATTCTAATTCATGTTATGTTGTTCAAATAATATCTACCTCTCAATACATGTCATTGTTTGATTAAAAAAAATTTTAAAAAAATAAGGAGTATTTGTATGTGGATACATATGGCAATCGAAGATTTGTAAAAAAAAAAGTAATAGATGCCGAGATGAATCTTAAAAATTTACCAAGATTAAAAAATTGTCGATGTGTATGTGTATGTGTATGTGTATGACCAATGAGTATCTAGTTGGATTGTGACCACATATGCTTAAGAGGGCAGTTCAAAACATTATGCTTCAAAGTGGATACTATATAGAGATGAATATTGGTTGGAGACAAATCTTATATACATGAATAATATATTATTATATAAAATATAAAATAGTATGCAACGAACTTATATAAAATATATTTATATATTTTATATTTTATATAATAAATTAAGAAGTAGTACAATAAATTCTATATTTGCATATAAAATTTAATATTATATATAATAATAAATTAGTAACCTTTGATGAATCTCTGCAATTTTGTGGTCTATTATAGAATTTTAAATTGGAAGTCTTCAGTATCGCAATGGCAGCATCCACAGAGGAAACTATAAAAGTTGAGGTGGTGCCTAATTTTCGATACATCAGACCACCATAGCACTTGGAAAAAGTATGCAAATACTGGTGTGGATTCCAACACAGATCTAACAGATTACTCAAAATTGACAGTGCTTGTCTACTTGGTGGTAGTTTTTCCTTTCTTCCATTCACTAAACATAGACAAATTAACAATATTCATATGAATAAAATAGTTATTTTTATTATTGAAAATGAAAATAGAAAAAGTTTGGAAATATTTGTATTCATATCTATTTGCATATGACATCTTACATCAATCAATTGACAAAATTATATAAAAAATATTTTATCTATAATTATTTTTATTATGAGTTTTTCTATAATACTTATAATGTATACCTATATAATCATATAATTTTATTTTTAAATGACTTTAAACTTTGATACTTTCCAATTTCTACTTTACTTTCGAGATAATTTAATTTTCATAATTACTCGAAATATACTTTTATATTACTACTATTTTTATTAAACATATATTATATTTTTCCCTAAATAAAAATTTATTATATTCTTTAAAAAATAAAAATAATTAATTAATTAAATAAAAACAAAAAAACCTAACAAACCCCACACATAAAAACAATACCCGCTTTATCTATACGAGTGGCAATCATTTTCATCATGGGTACCAAAGTCTTAGGTGGTTTTCACACGTAACCTTTACATTTGAAAAAGTCTTCCAAAAAGTACCTGGAGTTGTTTTGGTTTATCTAATATTTGCCTCTCCTTTGTTTTATATTGGCTATGCTTGCAATTAATTGTTTGACTGCACAATAGTTAATTATAAATGTAGTGACGATTTTTTCATGTTGGATCAAAATTGTTTTTATTATATAAATTAGTTTTTTATATATATATATATATATATATATATATATATATATATATATATATATATATAATTTTTAATAAATATTTGAAATAATAAATATAAATATATTAATAAAATAATTTAAAAAAAATTAAGAGACGTGCCAATTAGCATTCTTTGCACACCAGATTAAATCATTAGAAACAAAACATTGTGACAAAAATGTAGACATACATAAGAGAGTTCCATCCCTTTATTTTTATTTTATTTTTAAAAAAAAGTTAAAATACTATTAATGGACAAACACCCATCATTTGAGTTCATTTAAGCCACATTTAACACTTTTCTACAAGTTGAGAAGGAAATGGAACTTACGGTCTTTAGTGGCTTTTATGAGAAGGTTCATAGATTTTATGTTGTCATAGGTTTTTTTTTTCCCCCTTGATAGAATAGAGAATTTGATTTGAAATGTCTATTAAAAAGGTGTATATAGGATAATAAATCAAGGAATATATTTTAAAATATTTATAAAACTTTTTATATGTCATATATCCAAAAGTTTTTTTTAGAAATATAATCTAAAATGTGAATAATTTTTTTTGTGCAAATATATCTAACAATATTTTTATACATAACCTTTATTTTTCTTGACTTAAAAAAATTCCTAGTTTTAAAGGAAACGAATAAGTTTTTAGTAGTGCAACATTATTAGTTTAGAGAAAAATTTAGAAGCTTCCATTAATTAATGTTTGTAGATTAAATGGATAGATTTTTAACAGTGCAACACTATTAATTCAGGTAAAAATTTTAGAAGCTTCTATTAATTAAGGTTTAGAGATTGAAAAGAATAGAATTTTTGCAGTCCTAGGTGGGGTAAACAATTCAGAAGTTTCTATCGATTAAGGTTTTTAGATTGAAAAGAATAGATTTTTAGCAGTGGGACACTATCAATTAGAGGTAAAAATTTTAGAGGTTTCCATTAATTAATTAAGGTTTGTCTATTAACTAACACTTGGGCTCTCCATTTCTACACACAATCAGTTTCTCAGCCCCACAACTTCTAAAACATGTGAACTGAAAGCATGTACAGAAGTAAGGACTTGTTATCAAAAACTGAGGCTCCGCACACAATCATTTTCTCAACCCCACAACTTCTAAAATAGGTGAATTGAAGGCATGTATAGAAGTAAGGACTTGTTACCAGAAAGCCTCTGTATAGACCCATCCCATTTCATTTTAAAACTTGCAAAAAAAAATATAGAAAACATTCACACATGATTTTTCATATATAAAATTAAAAATACTTGATCACAATCATAACTATACTATAAATCCACTACCATCCTCACCATAATAATCATAATCATAACATGGCTCATGAGTATTTAAGATCCTAACATATTTGTTCTTAAGCATCCCATATACAAATATAAAGCAAGCCTATTAGGAGCATCTTCGCCAGGATGAAAGGTGTACATTGAGTGCCAAGCTCGATCTTGGTCATCATAATCATTAGCTCCATGACTCTATAAATTCTACACTATAGTCTCCATGTCTTGTGAATCCTAGAAGATGCCCTAAAAATTCAAGAGATAGTTAGCAACCTGCAAGCTGGGACAAGTTATGCACTGCACCCTCCAGCTGGTGCCAAAATAACAAATTCCTCACTATACAAAATGATTCTTTTGCACCCATGTGAATGTTGTGTTGACATGAATCCTTTACTTAACGAGCTAGGGGCCCAACATATTTTAATAAGGTTTCACTAAATTTTGGACTGGAACTTACCTTACAGACTTCCTCAAAATTTCAAATCACCTTTAAAACATGTCATTCACCTAAGACTAGCATTCTACATACTTTAAAATGTTTTACATGGTTTAATTCAAAGTTACAAGCTTTGAAAGGCCAAAACCCTTACCTTGAGGTTTCTGTAGACTTTAATAGCCGAAGCTAATAAAATTAGTTATTTTGCATCCTAGGCATTGTTATGACTTCATTCCAATTGCATCATGACTTATTATCCTCCCTACACCTATGTCAATAAGATTTAGGGCTTCTTATACAATCAAATACCCTAAAAAACAAACATTAACATGGATGTCATGGATTGTGACAGTTTCTTAGCCCTGAGGGTTAATGAATGGATCTGTTTGAATAATTAGTTATTTTGCATCCTATGCATTTTTATGACTTCATTCCAATTGCATCATGACTTATTATCCTCCCTACTCCTCTGCCAATAATATTTAGGGCTTTTTATATAATCAAATACCCTAAATAACAAACTTTAATGGGGATGTCATGGATTGTGATAGTTTCTTAGACCCGAGGGTTAATGAAGGGATTTTTTTGAATGTTGTGGCCTTTCATGGACTTATTGTCGGTTGAACATACATTAAACATGCATGCCTTACCTCTACAATACATGGTTTGACCTTGTATAAACCTAAAGACACAAAACACTATTTGTTCTCATGACTATCACAACTATGAGTACATGCAGTCTGAGAGCAAAGAATTTGTGATAATACTTGATTTATGCATAATTAAAGACTCTTCTTCTTTTGACTAAGATCAAGGATAACTCGTCTCATCATTATTATTATTATTATTATTATTATTATTATTATTATTATTATTATTATTATTATTATTATTATTATTATTATTATTATTATTATCATCATCATCATCATCATCATCATTATCATTATCTCATACATTCAATCATTCAATAATCCTCATGCGTATAGAGTATGTAAAACTCTCTTAGGCAAGACTGTACACACATAGATTACAAACATTGATAGTCACTCTCAAACATGTAACAGTGGCAATAAAGAACATCCAAGATGATTTAAAAACTACTTCTCATTATTCAAAATCTTTTTAATTTACATACAAACCTTTATGTTACTATTGCATTATGGAGTCAAGCACTGTGGTTGCATCATAGTGTAGGGTCGTGGATTCAAAAAATGTCTTCCAAATCTACAAGTGCTTGGCAGGGCTAGAAGCGAGCAAGGCAAAATGGATTGAAAATATTTATAATTTAAATACAGACCTCTGTGTTACTGTTGCACTATGGAGTCTTGGACTGTGGCTGCATTGCAATGCGGGATCGCAGATTCAAAAAAATGTCTTCTGAATCTGCAAGTGCTTGGTAGGGATAAGAGCGAGCAGGGCAAAATGGAAATGAGAGAAAATCGGCGACTACAGGAAATTTGAAAAAATGAAATGTGGTTTGGAGGGAAATCTCCTACCCTTTAGGTCGTTGATTGCAATGTAGGTCTCCATGCCACGTATGTGGGTGTTCGACATGTTGGATGGTGTGAGGTGAGAGTCATGCCATTTTGTCATGTGGTGATGTTTGCCCCGATGGTAGACAGTCACAGTGAATGTTGGCGGTCTGCATGATGGCGGTCGAGTCAATGAATGTTTTAGCATTACAAATTTAATAGCAAAAGAGGTTAAAAAAATATTATAGTTATTAAAAAAATCTCACTGACGTCAGCACGTACATAGTTTGTTCATGGTAATTAAGCTCCCTCAAAATGCTTATTAAAATATTTGTACACAATACATCCAAAATTTTCTATGTGAAGATGGTTCGGGGATGTAATTTGAGACATCCATCAAATTACATAATATATCCAAAAGCAGCTTCTTGATAATGATCAAGATACATAATCTCAACATGGATAAAAATATTACGCAAAATATATCCAAAAATATTATTTTACATTATCACCTTTATTTTTTTAGGCTGAAAAAAGTTTGCGTATTCAAAAAGAAAATGATAGATTCTTAACAGTGCGACAGTATCAATTAGGGTTAAATTTTCTGAGAAGCTTCGTAGATTTACTAACACTTACGTTCTCCATTTCGCCACACAACCAGTTGAATTGGAGGCATCTGCAGAAGTAAGGACTTGTTAGGAGAAAGCCGCCGTATAGAACCATTTCATTTCATTTAAAATCTTTCACAAAAAATAGAAAGCATTCACACGCGCTTGCTCATATACAATTAGCTTTTTTTAATCACAATCATAATTATACTAGGAAGCCACCACCATCCTCGCCATAATAATCATAATCATAACATGCCTTGTGAGTATTTAAACCCCGAGCATATATATTCAAAAGGATCGACTGTACAACAATAAAACAAGCCTATTAGGCCCATGAAGTCACTACACCCAATATAAAAAGGCCTTACAACCGGCAAAGAGAAGTCTCGGATTCGAAACTCAGGCGGTCTGTATTTTCGTCTTAGGGTTGCTCCAGACAAGGGGCCATGGGATTACCCTTCATAGTAACAGCAGCAGAAAATGGGAGAGACGGCAGCAGCCATTCCGCCAACGAAGGAAGCAAATATTTTCCTCTTAATATTCCCATGCTTCGGTGGAAGTGGTATCACCTTCTTCATGATGTGCTCCTCTATTTCCAAAACCCACAGAAACCCACAGTAACAATGGAAAAGAACTCTAAAAATCTATTTATATAGGAATCTGTAAAACGCATACAGATGCCCAACCATTTTAGGAAAACCTGGTTTCCAAGAAAAACGAAGTTTTTTGGGGGTCTACAGGGTTTATGCAAGGAAAAGCCTTTTTTTGTCTTCAGGTTGATGCAAATCAAACATTCACCACTCTTTACTGCGCAATGAAGTTCACAAATTTGCCCTCGGGCAATTTTTATTACTGTGTTTTATTCATGGGAGAATGTGAGTCAATTCAATCAATGTTTATTACTGATTTTCCATTACGTCAATGTTCTATATCAAATTGCTTTAGGTAAGTTTAATTGGTTTATAGGGAGTAGCGGAAAGGCATTAATAGCGGAGCATTCTAATTTGGATGGTATCTAAATGGTGTCATGGTAGATCAAAGTTTGAAATTTATTTTATAATATTTATTTAATATATTTCATTATAATATCAAATTTATTTTATAATATTAATAGATTTTAGTTTAGAAACAAAATTGTTCAATAAGATTTTTTTTTAACTGAATATATACAAGCGGGTTAATTAAAATTTCAATTTTTTATCTAATAAAATTATTTCAATATTAATTATTGAATTTTTTTGGGGATTTTGATATTCTTATATTTATTAATAATAATGCTATGTTTTAGATCTTACAAAAAGTTGATTTTATAAAATGAAAGAGTGTAACTCTACAGTTATATGTAACTCAAAAATCATAGCTACTAACCTTGTTTAATTATTTGTGTACAAAGTGTTAAGAACAACTCACAATCAAATTAGTAGAAGGAATGTAATATTTTATCTTCATAAAATGAGGGAGTATAAATTGGTATGATCATTCACTCCATCTAACATTTTAATCATATATACTCGATTATTATTATTATTATTATTATTATTATTATTATTATTATTATTATTATTATTATTATTATTATTATTATTATTATTATTATTATTATTATTATTATTATACAATTTAATCTTACCACCAATCATATAATATATTATACAAAATGGATCATGTTCAAACATTTAGTGTTTGTTAACTAAACACTTTTTCAATCCATCTTCCTACTTGATCTCAAATTTTTTGTTCATGGTTTGATTTATATAATATTCCACCTTGTAAGCTATGGACCCATTTCAATAGGCTTTGGTCATGTACATCTAAACACCGCCTTAATGTTTTCTATTGTGAAGGATGGATGATAACTTTGTAAAATTTGATTTGATTGTGGTAGGGTTCCACATTTGATATGTGGATTGAATCAGTCATACAATGTTTTTGATATGGTGATAAGATATTGGAGTCTTAAAGTCTATCTTGTAGATTTTGTTCATCCATATTGCCAATATATTAACCCAAGGATAAATTACATCAAGGTTAAGAACAAATGGAAATACCATACTTTAACACTTGGACGAAAGCACAAGGCCATACAAAACATGCAAGTGGTAAAATATTTCCAAACACGTTGGATGGTGATAGTAAGAAGAATGACAAGTTTATTTAGTGGATGAATTAGAAGAACTTAAAATAGATGCACGTATAAAGTTCTATAATATGTAACATATGTCAATGTAATATGTAGTTTCTACCAAACCATTTCAATGAAAAGCATAAAAATATTGAAAGTATATAAAATCTTTGTTTGATTATTATGTATTAATATTTATTTTAAAATTATCAATGTACCTTTCATGCCACCTATCCATTGCATGGAATGTGGTATTCACTATTATTTCTAGTACTCAATGTGGCAGGAAATAAATACAACTCAAAAAAAGTATACTATGTTTTTTTAAGACTACATTTTACAAATTACTTAAACTCGAGGTTGGATCAATATAGAACTGATTCAAAATTATTAAAAATTTAGTAGGAAAAAAATTCAACATTTGTATTAATATTAATATTAATATATATATATATATATATATATATATATATATATATATATATATATATATAAGATTGATTTCTTTTCTTTTGTTTTGTTTTATTTTATGGATAAAATTGTCAGAAACACTAACATAATTTATGTTGAAAATGAAACTGAGACAATGAAAATGATGTTGGTAACAAGGAGATCATACAATTTAATTGTGTTCGAGGACTCAGAGCATGATAACAAAATTATGGAGATTTTTAGTGGAGAAGATCAATTTAACATGATTTCTGAAAGAGGTCCTTTTGATGAATTTGAAACTGAAAAGATCTTCAAATAAATTATTAAAAACATTCATTGTTGCCATGCCAAAGGGATAGTGCATGGATATTAGAAACCGGAGAACATTTTTTTAACTAGTGTTCTCATTGTTGTCAATCTTGGAAAGAGGTGGGTACTACTATTATGTTAAGCAATTTTTTTGGTGGTATGTTTTAAAATGTATCAATTTTTCATAATGATTTTTCATAGATAGAATTTCTTTCATTTTTGTTCCATATGGTTTACAGTGTAATCTACTATTTTTTTACTTTTATTCCATGTGGTTTAATGTGTAATCTACTATTTTTACATTGTTGAAAGTAAATTGTTATATAAATAATTGGAAATGATTATGAAAATAATATTTGAGATTTTGTGACACAAAAGTTACTTAGAGAGCATGGATATTTTTAGCACATAAATAAAACTTTATTTCATGCTCAGTGGTCAAGAGCATAGACATTTGTAACACAAAAATAAAATTTTATGCCATGTTTAGTGGCCAGTTTTTTGTTTTTTTAAAGGAGAAGACTTTTACTTAAAATATACAATTATGAAGGGCCATTTGAATCTAGACAATGGGTTTCATCATGTGGAAGCTATATTATAAATGCACACATTTATATTAATCTATGTTATATTGTTCAAATAAATATGTACTTATCAATATGTATCATTGTTTGATAAAAAAACCTTTGAAAAAATAGGGAATATTTGCATAGAGATACATGTGATAATCAATTATTTGCAAAGAAAGGGATTTAATAGATGTCGAGATGAATCTTAAAAAATTCACAAAATTAAGGAATTAGACACATGTATGTCTTTTACCAATGAGGACCCAACTAAATTGTGACCCCATATGCTTATCAAGGCACTTCAAAACATTATGCTTCAGGCTGGATACTGTTTGGAAATGAATCTTAAGTGCAGATGAATAATATATTATTATATAAAATATAATATAGTATGTGACGACTTTATATAAAATACATTTATATAGTATATATTATATATAATAAATTAAGAAATAGTATAATAAATAATATATTTTTATATAAAATTTAATATTATATAATAATTAATTAATAATAGTTCATGCATCTCTATCATTTTGTGGTTTATTATAGAATTTTAGATTGGAAGTTTTCAGTATGATAGTTGCAATTTTCATAGAGGAAACTATAACAATGGAGGTGGTGCTTAATTTGAGATACTTCAGACCATTATAGCACTTGGAAAAAGTACCCAAACATTGGTGGGGATTCCTACACATATTTAGCAGACTACTCAAAAATTACAGTGCTTGTATTCTTAGTGATAATTTTCCTTTTCTTCTATTTACTAAAAAAAGGAAAATTAGCAATATTCATATGAATAAAATAGTTAGTATTATTAACAATGAGAACAAAAGAAAATTGGAAACATTTGTATCCATATCTAATTTTTATATAACATCTTACATCAATTGACTAAATTATATAAGAAATGTTTTATCTATAATTATTTTTATTATGATTTTTTCTATGATATTTATGACATATACCTATATAATTATATAAATATGTTTTTAATTAATTTTATACTTTAATACTTTTCAATTTATATTTATTTTAGTTTTAGTTTTTTAATTACTTGAAATATATTTTAATATTACCACCTTTTATTAAACATATATTATGTTGTTTTTTTTAAATTAAAAAAATAAATAAATAAAAATAAAAAATAAAAATAAAAATCTTTCACCCAAAACAAAACAAAATAAAATAATAAATAAAAACAAACTAAAACAACAAAACGCCAACACATACAAACAATACATGCTTTATCTATATATGTGGCAATCATTTTCATCGTGGTTACCAAAGTCTTGGGTGGTTTTCGCACGTAACCTTTAGATTTGAAAAAGTCATCCAATAAGTATTTTGAGGAGTTGTTTTGGTATATCTAAGATTGCCCCTCCTTTGTTCTATTTTGGCCATGCTTGCAACTAGTTGTTTGACTGCACATTAGTTAATTATTTCCTATCAATATCATGTAGTGACGATTTTTTTATGTTTTAAAAAATGGATTAAAATTATTTTTATTATATAAATTAATTATTCAATATCTATTTGTTTATTTATGAGATAAAAAGTATATTAATTATTTTGATTTTTTTAATGAAAATATTTTTTATTTTATTCAAATTTTTATTAAAATTTAATTTTTAATAAATATTCGAAATAATAAATATAAATATATTAGTAAAATAATGAAGAAGAATAAATTGAAGAGACGTGATATTTGTCATTCTTTGTACGCTGGATTAAGTCATTAGAAACAAAACCTGTTACAAGAATGTGGACATACATAAAAAAGTTTCATCACTTTCTTCTTTTTTTTTTTTGAAAAATATTACAAATTCTATTAATGGACAAACACCTATCATTTGAGTTAATTAAAGCCGCATTTAACACTTTTCTACAGGTTGAGAAGGAAACGGAAAATATGGTCTTTACTGGTTTTTATGAGAAGGTTCATTTTTTCCCCCTTATTGATAGATTAGAGAATTTGATTTGAAATGTCTATTAAAAAAATGTATAGTACAATAAATCAAGGAATGTAATTTAAAATATCTATAGAATATTTTATGTTTTATATATTCAAAAGTTTTTTCTTGGAAATATAATTTGAAATGTGGATAAAAAATTTATGTGTAAAATATATCTTAAAATCTTTCTATACATAACCTTGAGTTTTTTTTTTGCTAAAAACAAATTCTTAGTTCTAAAAGAAATAAATAAGTATTTAGGAATGCGACATAATTAATTACGGTAAAAATTCAAAAAAAAACCATTAAATAAGGTTTGTAGATTAAACGGATAGATTTTTAACAGTGAAACACTAATAATTAAGGTAAAAAATTTAGAAGCTTCTATTAATTAAGGTTTGTAGATTGAAATGGATAGATTTTTAGCAGTACTATGTTGGGTGAAAAAATCAGAAGTTTCCATTAATTAAAGTTTTTAAATTGAAACGGATAGACGTTTAGCAGTGGGACACTATCAGTTGGAGGTAAAATTTTGAGAAGCTTCCATTAATTAATTAAGGTCTGTATATTTAACTAACACTTGGGCTCCCTATTTCTCCACACAATCAGTTTCTCAACCCCACAACTTCTAAAACAGGTGAACTAAAGGCATGTACAAAAATAAGGACTTGTTATCGGAAACCTAGGCTCCCCATTTCTCCACAGAATCAATTGGTCAACCCCACAACTTCTAAAATAGGTGAATTGAAGGCATGTACAGAATTAAGGACTTGTTATCAGAAAGCCATTGTATAGACCCATCCCATTTCATTTTGAAACTTGTATAAAAAATATAGAAAGCATTCACACATGCTTGTTCATATATACAATTAAAAAATACTTCGTCACAATCATAATTATACTAGAAATCCATCACCATCCTCATCATAATAATCATAATCATAACATGGCTCATGAGTATTTAAACTCTTAGCATATTTATTCTTAAGCAACTAGTATACAACTATAAAACAAGCCTATTAGAAGCATCTTTGCGAGGGTGGAAGGTGCATGTTGAGTGCTAAGCTAGAGCTTGATCATCATAATCACTGGCTCCATGACTCTATGAAGTCTTCGCTGCAATCACCACATCTCTCCAATCCTAAAAGATGCCCTAAAAACTCAGGAGATAGTTAGCCACTTACTAGCTAGTACAAGACATGCACTACACCCTCTAGCTAGTGCCAAAATGCCAAAGGGATAGCCACTACACAAAAGGATTTTTTGTGCCCATGTGGATGTTGTGTTGACGTGAATCCTTTACTTAACGAGCTAGGGGCCCAACACCTTTTAACAGGTTTTCACTATTTTATGAAATGGAATTTACCTTACAAACCTTCTCAAACTTTCAGACCACCTTCAAAACATGTCATTCACCTAAGACTAGCATTCTATAAACTTTAAAACATTTTACCCAATTTAATTCCAAGTTACAGGTTTTCAAAGGCCAAAACCCTTACCTTGAGGTTTCTGTAGACTTCCCTGGCCAAGAGCTAACTCAATTAGTTATTCTGCATCCTAGGCATTATTATGACTTCATTCCAATTGGATCATGACCTATTATCTTCCATGCATCTTTGCCAATAAGCTTTAGGGCTTCTTATACAATCAAATACCCTAAGCAACAAACTTTAACAGGGATATCATGGACTGTGATAGTTTCTCAAACCTGAGGTTTAATGAAGAGATTTGTTTGAATGTTGTGGCTTTTCATAGACTTATTGTGGGTTGAACATACATTAAACATACATGCCTTACCTCTGTAATACATGGTTAGACCTTGTATAAACCCAAAGACACAAAACACTACTTGTTCTCATAATTGTCACAACTATAAATACGTACATTCCGAGAGCAAAGAATTTGTGATAATACTTGATTTATGCACAATTAAAGACTCTTCATCATTTAGATAAGATCTAGAATAACTCATCTCATAAATTATGATTATTATATATATTAACTTGTCTCATACATTCAATCAATCAATAATCCTCATCTATATAAAAGTATGTAAAACTCTCTTAAGCAAGACTGCACATACACATAATTCAAACACTAATAATCACTTTCAAACATGTAACAATGGCAATAAAGAACATCCAAGATCATACAAAAACATCTTCTCGTTATTCAAGATCTTTATAATTTACTTACAGACCGTGGTTGCGTCGTATTGCGGGGTCATGGATTCGAAAATAGTCATCCAAATCTGCAAGTGCTTGGCAGGGCTAGGAGTGAGCAGGACAAAATGGATTGAAAATATTTGTAATTTACATTCAAAAAAGATGAACTGACGCCAGCACGCATGTAGTTTCGGACAAGCTGACGCCAACACCCACGTAATTTTGGCATGGTAGTTAAGCTCAGCCAATTCAAAATGCTTATTAAAAACGTGTGAACAATGCATCCAAAAGTTTCTATCTGGTGATGGTTCCGGGATATAATTTGAAATATCTATCAAATTACATAATATATTCAAAAGCTTCTTCTTGATAATGATCAAGATATATAATCTGAAAGTGGATGAAAAATTTACGCAACATATATCCAAAAATATTATTTTACATTATGACCTTTATTTTTTAGGCTGAAAAAAGTTTGCTGATTCAAAAAAGAAAACATAGATTTTTAAAAGTGCGACAGTATCAATTCGGCTTTAAAAAATTCAGAAGCTTCCAATAATTAGGGTTTGTAGATTTACTAACACTTAGGTTCCCCGTTTCGCCACACTATCAGTTGAATTGGAGGTATGTACAAAAGTAAGGACTTGTTAGCAGAAAGCCGCCGTATAGAGCCATCTCATTTCATTTAAAAACTTTTAGAAAAAAATAGAAAGCATTCACACGGGCTCATCTACAATTAGTTTTTTTTAATCACAATCATAATTATACTAGGAAGCCACCACCATCCTCGCCATAATAATCATAATCATAACATGCCTTGTGAGTATTTAAACCCCGAGCATATTTATTCAAATGGGTCCACTGTACAACTATAAAACAATCCTAATAGGCCCATGAAATCACTGCACCCAATATAAAAAGACCTTACAACCAGCAAACAGAAGTCTCAGCTTCGAAACTCAGGAAGTCTGTATTTTCCTCTTAGGTTTGCACGCAGTGAGAAAAGCTCCAGACAAGGGGCCATGGGATTACCCTTCATACAGCAGCAGAAAACCAAAGGAAGCAAATATTTCCCTCTTAATCTTCTCACGCTTGGGTCGAAGTGTTATCACCTTCTTCATAATGTACTACTCCTCCATTTCGAAAATCCACAGAAACCAACGGCAACAATGGAAAAGAACTCTACAAAGCTGTTTATATAGGAATCTGTAAAACGCATACAGATGCCCAACCATTTTAAGAAAACCAGATTTCCAAGAAAAACGTTTTTTTTTGGGTCTGCAGAGTTTATGCAGGAAAAAGCCTTTTTTTGTCTTCAGATTGATATAAATCAAACATTCACCACTCTTTATTGCGCAATGAATTTCACAAGTTTGCACTCGGGCAATTTTCATTGCTGTGTTTTATTCATAGGAGAATGTGAGTCGATTCAATCAATGTCTATTACTGATTTTTCATCACATCAATGTTCCATATCAAATTGCTTTAGGTAAGTTTCACTGGTTTATAGGGAGTAGGGGAAAGGCATTAGAAGTGGAGAATTCTAATTTGGATGGTATCTAAATGGTTTTATGGTGTAGCATCATTATAATATTAATATATTTTATTAATAAATTTTATTTTAAAAACAAAATTGTTCGATCATATTTCTATAAAAATTGAAAATTATGTATGTATGTATGTATGTATGTATGTATGTATGTATGTGAGTTAATTAAAATTTCAATTTTTTATTTAATAAAATTATTTCAATATTAATTATTGAAGTTTTCGTGATTTTAATATTTTTGTACTTAATAATAATAATAATGAAATGTTTTAGATCTTACAAAAAGTTCTTTCAAAGATGTAAGTTATGTATTTGATTCTTTGTTTTGATAAAACATGATTTTATAAAGTGGAAGAGTGTAAATCTACGGTTATACGACTATTAATCTTGTCCGACCATTTATATATAAAGTGTTAAAAACAACTCACAATCAAATTAATGGAAGGAATATAATATTTTATCTTCATAAAGTGAAAAAGTGTAGATTAGTATGATCATTGACTCCATCAAATATTATAAACATATATACTATATTATTATTATATGATATAATATTATACAATTTAATCTTACGACCAATCACATAATATTATATAAAATGGACCTTGTTTAAATTTTTAGTTTTTTTGTTGACTAACTTTTTCAATCCATCTTCCTACTTAATCTCAAATGTTTTGCTCATAATTTAATTTATTTAGTATTAAAAGTCAATACATTAATACTTCCACCTTGTAAGCTACAGTCCCTTTTCAATGGGCATTGGTCATGTAAATCCAAACACTGCCCTAATATTTTCTATTATCAAGGACAAACGACAATGTCATGAAATTTGTTTTGATTGTGGCAGGGCTCCACATTTTATATATGAATTAAATCAGTGTTATAATATCGTTGATATGGGGATAAGATATTGCAGTCATGAAGTCTATCTTGTAGCTTTTGTTCATCCGTGTTGCTAATATATTGACCTATGGAGCAATTACATCAAGATTAAAAACATATGGAAAAACTACACTTGAACACTAGGAATAAAGTTCAAGGCCATATAAAACATGTAAGTGGTAAAATATTTCAAATCATATTAGGAAGTGATAATGAGAGGAATGATAATATTATTTAGTGGATGAACTCGAATAAATCTAAATAAATACTTGTGAAAAGTTCTATAACATGTAACCTCTGTCAATATAATATGTGACTTCCACCAAACCATATCAATGAGAAGCATAAAAATGTTAGAAGTATATAAAATCTTTGTTTGACTTTTATTTATTAGTGTTTATTTTAAAATTATCAATGCACCTTTCATACCACCTATCCACTACATAGAAAATGTTGTATCCTTGTTGTTTCTATTACTCAATGTGGTAGGCAATAAAATACACCTTAAAAAAAAAGTAAAATATGTTTTTTTAGGACTGCATTTCATGAATTACCTAGACTGTAGGTTGGATCGATATGGAACTAATTCAAAATTATCAGGGATCTAATGGGGGATAAAATCTACATTCGCATAGAAAAAGGTACGAGAAATATTTCTATTTTGCTAAAATTGTTAGAAAAATAAGCATTATTTGTGTTGAAAATGAAAATGAGACAATGAAAATGATGTTGGGTAATAAGGGGATCGTACAATATGAATGTGTTTTAGGACTCAAAGCATGATAACATAATTATGGAAATTTTTAATTAACGAGTATGATTAACATGATTCCTCAAAGAGGTCTTTTTGCTGAATTTGAAACTAGAAAGATCTTCAAATAAATTATTAAAAGCATTCATTACTTCCATGCCAAAGGGACAATGCATATAGATTAGAAATCGTAGAGCATTTTTTTAACTAGTGTTCCCATTGTTGTCAATCTTGGAGACTTCAGATTTGCTACACTCTTGGAAAGAGGTGGGTACTAATGTTATGCTAAACAACCTTTTTTTTTGGGTGGGATCTGTCTAAATGTAATGGTTTTTCATTAAGACTTTTCATAAATTCAATTTCATTTGTGTTCTATTTGTTTTAGAGTGTAATTTACTATTTTTAAATTGTTGAAGGTAAATTGTTATATAAATAATTGGGAACAAATATGAAAATAACACTTGATATTTTGTGGCACAAAGGTTATTCAAAGAGTGTGGAAATTTGCCATACATAAATAAAACTTTATGCCATGCTCAGTGATCAATTTCCTTTTGAAGGATAATAATTTTACCAGTTGAAGCACATAATTATGAAGGGCCATTTAGATTTAGACAATGGGGTTCATCGCAAAGAAGTTATTCTACAATGCACACACATATCCTAATCCATGGTAGGTTGTTTAGATAATACCTACCTACCAATACATGTCATTGTTTGTTAAAAAAGACTTTAAAAAATAAGGATTATCTACATGGGGATACATGTGATCAAATATTTTCAAAGAAAGGCATCTAATAGATGCCGATATGAATCTTAAAATAATCCTAGGATCAAGGAATTAGCCACATGTATGTCTCTGACTGGTAAGGATCTAGTTGGATTGTGAGCATATATGCTTAAGAGGGCGCATCAAAACATTATGCTTTAGAGTGGATACTCTTTGGAGATGAATCTTATATATATGAATGATATATAATTATATAAAATATAAAATAGTATGTGATGACTTTATATAAAATACATTTATATAGTATATATTTTATATATTAAATTAAGAAATGGTAAAATAAATTTTATATTTTCTTATAAAATTTAATATTATATATAATAATAAATTAATAACATTTGATGCATCTCTGTCATTTTATGGTTTATTATAGAATTTTAAATTGAAAGTCTTCAATGTGGCATTACAACCTCCATAGAAGAAACTATAATAATCGAGTTGGTGCCTAATTTGAGATGCATCATACCACTGTAGTGCTTGATAAAAGTATGAAAACACTAGTGGGGATTCGAACACAGATCTAGCAAATTACTCAAAATTTATAATTCTTGTATTCTTAACAGCCATTTTTCCTTTCTTCCATTCACGAAATAAAGAGAAATTAACAATATTCAGATGAATAAAATAGTTGTTAACATTATTGAGAATGAGAACGGAAAAAAACATAGAAATATTTATATTTGTACCTAGTTGTATATAACATCCTCCATGAATTGATTAATTTATTAAGAAGATGTCTTATCTTTAATTATTTTATTATAGTTTTTCCTATGATACTTATCACACATACCTATGTAATAATATAATTTTATTTTTAATTGACCTTGAATCTTAATACTTTTCAATTTATACTTTACTTTCACCCTAATTTAATTTTTATAATTACTTGAAGTTTACTTTCATATTACTATTTTTTTATTAAACATATATATATATATATATATATATATATATATATATATATATATATTTTCTGAATAAAAAATATTACATTCTTTGAAAATAAAAATTAATAAATAAAAAAAATAAAAACTACTAAAACAACGAACACCACACATACAAACAATACCTCTTTATCTATATAAGTGGCAATCATTTTCATCGTAGGTACCAAAGTCTTAGGTGGTTTCCACACGTAACTTGGAGTTGCATTTGTTTTGGTTTACCTATGATTGCCTCTCCTTTGTTCTATGTTGGTGATACTCGCAATTAGTTATTTCACTGCACATTATTTAATTAATCCTTGTCAATATTATGTTGTGGCGATTTTTCTATGTTTTTAAAAATGGATTATAAATATTTTTACTATTTATTATATAAATTAATTATTTAAAATCCATGTGTTTATTTTATTATATAAAAATTATATATTAATTATTTTGTTTTTAATTTTATATTTATTTTATTAAAATATATTTTTCATATATATTTAAAATAATAAAAATAAATAAATTGAAGAGACGTGACAATTAGCATTCTTTGCAGACTAGGTGAAGTCATTAGAATCAAAACCTTGTGACAAAAATGTGGACATACATGAGTGTGTCATCAATTTTTTCTCCAGAAAAGATAAAAATATTATTAATGGACAAACATCCATCATTTGTGTTAATTTAAGTCATATTTAAGACTTTTCTACAGGTTTTGAAGGAATTGGAAATTACAGCCTTAGTAGATTTTATGAGAAGCTTCGTAGTTTTTATGTTGTCATAGTTTTTCTTTTTCCCTTGATGATAGATTATAGAATTTGATTTTAAATGCTTATCAAACATTATGTATACATTACAATAAATTTAATGATATAATTTAAAACATCCATATAAAATTTTACACACCATATATTCAAAAAAAATTCTTAATGATAAATCACCAAATATAATTCGAAATGTATATAAAAATTTTTCTTGCAAAATATATCCAAAAATCTTTTTATATATGATCTTTATTTTATTTTGGCTGGAAAAAATTCTTAGTTTGAAAGGAAACAGATAGATTTTTAGCAGTGTGACACTATCAATTGGTGGTACGATTATAATGGTGGTACGATTAAATATTAGATGGAATTAATGATCATACTAATTTACACTTCCTCATTTTACTAAGATAAAATATTACATTCCTTCTACTAATTTGATTGTGAGTTGTTCTTAACACTTTATACACAAATGATTACACAAAGTTAGTAACCATGTTATAAAATTGTACTTTATCAAAATAAAAAATTACATCCTTTTTGGACATAACTTGCATCTTTGGAAGAACTTTTCATAAAATCTAAAACATATCATTATTATTAATAAATACAATAATATTATAATCACCAAAAATTAAATAATTAATATTGAAATAATTTTATTATATAAAAAATAGAAATTTTAATTTACCCACACATATATAAACTTTCATTTTTCAAAAAAAATCCCATTAAACGGTTTTGTTTCTAAAATGAAAATTATTAATAAAATAGTTTTGTTTTTAAAATAAAATATATTAATATAAATATTATAAAATAAATTTCAAATTTCGAAGTTACACCATACACCATTTAGATATCATCCAAATTAGAATGCTCCGCTTCTAATGCCTTTCCCCTACTCAAATTAATATGGAACATTGATGAAATGGAAAATCAGTAATAAACATTGATTGAATCGACTCGCATTCTCCTATGAAAAAAAAATGCCCGGGTGCAAACTTGTGAACTTCACTGCGCAGTAAAGAGTGGTGAATGTTTGATTTATATCAATCTGAAGACAAAAAGAAAAGGCTTTTCCTTGCATAAACTCTGCAGACCCAAAAATAACACGTTTTTCTTGGAAATCTGGTTTTCTTAATATGGTTGGGCATCTGTATGCGTTTTACAGATTCCTATATAAACAGCTTTGTAGAGTTCTTTTCCATTGTTACTGATGGTTTCTGTGGGTTTTGGAAATGGAGGAGGAGCACATCATGAAGAAGGTGATACCCCTTCCACCCAAGCGTGAGAAGATTAAGAGCGAAATATTTGTTTCCTTTGTTGGCGGAATGGCTGCTGCCGTCTCTCCCATTTTCTGCTGCTGTATGAAGGGTAATCGCATGGCCCCTTGTCTTCGCTGCGTGCAACCCTAAGACGAAAATACAGACTGCCTGATTTTCGAACCTGAGATTTCTCTTTGCTGGTTGTAAGGTCTTTGTATATTGGGTGTAGTGATTTCATGGGCCTAATAGGATTGTTTTATTGTTGTAAAGTGGATCCTTTTGAATAAATATGCTCGGGGTTTAAATACTCACAAGGCATGTTATGATGATGATTATTATGGCAAGGATGGTGGTGGCTTCCTAATTATAATTGTGATAAAAAAAAAAAATTAATTATGCGCGTGGGAATGCTTTCTATTTTTTTCTGAAAGATTTTAAATGAAATGAGATGGCCCTATACGGCGGCTTTCTCCAAACAAGTCCTTACTTCTGTGCATGCGTCCAATTCAACTGATTGTGTGGCGAAATGGGGAACCTAAGTGTTAGTAAATCTACAAACCCTAATTATTGGAAGCTTCTGAAATATTTTAACCCGAATTGATATTGTCGAACTGTTAAAAATCGATCCTTTTCTTTTTGAATCAGTAAACTTTTTTCAGGGAAAAAAAAAAAAAAAACAAGAAGAAAAGAAAGGTCGTAATGTAAAATAATATTTTTGGATATATTTTGCGTAAATTTTTTATCCACTTTAGGATTATATATCTTGATCATTATAAGAAGAAGCTTTTGGATATATTATGTAATTTGATGGATGTTTCAACTTATATCTTCAAACCATCATCAAAGAGAAACTTTTGGATGTATTGTGCACAATTTTTTTTAGTAAGCATTTTGAATTGATTGAGCTTAACTATTACATACAGATTATTTGCGTCTTGGTGTTAGTTAATTTATTTTTTTACAATTACAGAATTTTTTTAAACCATTTTTCCTGTTAAACCAACAGTGCTAAAACCTTCATTGACTCAACCACCATCATGCAGATTGCCAACATTAACTGCGACTGTCAACCATCGGGGCAAACATCACTGCATGACAAAATGGCATGACTCTCACTAGCACACCATCCAATATGTCCAATACCCACCTACGTGGCATGGAGATCGGTATGGAAGTCAACGACCTAAAGGGTAGGTTATTTCCCTTTAAACCACATTTCATTTTTGTTTGATTTCTAGGAGTCACCCATTGTCTCCCATTTTCATTTTGCCCTAATTACTCCTAGCCATACCAAGCACTTGCAAATTCAAAAGACATTTTTTTGGATCCATGACCCTGCATTGCAATGCAACCATAGTCCATGACTCCATAGTGAAATAATAACATAGAGGTATATATATAAATTAAAAAGATTTTGAATCCATTTTGCCCTGATTTGGAAGACATTCTTCGAATCCATGACCGCACACTAGGACACAACCATAGTCCATGACTCCATAGTGAAATAGTAACACAGAGGTATGTATGTAAATTATAAAGAGTTTGAATAGTGGAAAGTTGTTTTCTTATGATCTTGGATGTTCTTTATTGCCACTGTTACATGTTTGAAAGTGACTATTAGTGTTTGAAATCTGTGTATGTGAAGTCCTGTCTAAGAGAGTTTTACATATTTCTAAATGTGTGAGGAGCATTGAATGTATGAGATGAGTTAATAATAATAATAATAATAATAATAATAATAATAATAATAATAATAATTATTATTATTATTATTATTATTATTATTATTATTATTATTATTATTATTATTATTATTATTATTATTATTATTATTATTATTGAGATGAGTTATTTTAGATTTTATTCAAAAGAAGAAGGGTCTTTAATTGTGTGTAAATCAAGTATTATCACAAATTCTTTAAAGAAGAAGGGTCTTTAATTTTGCATAAATCACGTATTATTACAAATTCTTGGCTCTCACACTGCACGTACTCATAGTTGTGACAGCCATTAGAACAAGTAGTGTTTCATATCTTTGGGTTTATACGAGGTTTAACCATGTATTGTGGAGGTAAGGAATGTATGTTCAACCCACAATAAGTCTGTGGAAGGCCAAAACATTCAAATGAATCCCTTTATTGACCCTTGCATCTGAGAAACTATCACAGTCCATGACAACCTTGTTGAAGTTTGTTGTTTAGGGTATATGATTGCATAAGAAGCCCTAAAGCTTATTGGAAGAGGTGAAAGGAGGATAATTTTCCATGATGCAATTGGAATGAAGTCATAAAGATGCCTAAAATAAAAAATAACAAATCTAATTAGCTCTTGGCTAGAGAAGTCTGCAAAAACATCAAGGTAAGGGTTTTTGGCCTTTGAAAGCTTGTAACATGGAATTGAACTATGTAAATTATTTTAAAGTATGTAGAATGCTAGTCCTAGGTGAATGACATGTTTTTAAAGTGATCTAAAATTTTGAGGAGGTCTATAAGGTAGGTTTTAGTCCAAAACTCAGTCAAACCCTGCTAAAAGGCCTAGAAACCCTTTTTGGGAGCTCAAGAACAAGTATAAATGAAAGAGGAGATCAAAGCAGAGGTATGGAAGCTTGAGATAATTTATAAGCCTAATTGTGTCTAGGCCTAGTAGCCAAATGAAAAATAAAAGTAGGTATTTGACAAGAGATAGAGTTTGTAGCCTATAGGTTGAGTTGATTCTTGTTGAATGTGTTGTAAGGGAGATAAAATAGCGAAGTGGATGATCAAAAGAACCTTCTTGTGGATAAAGAGCCTTGAGAACGTGTATTAGGACTTCTAGCCCTATAAAAGGATAAGTGAAATTGCAAGAAAAAAAGAAATTAAAATCAGTTAGGAACTCTGATGAAAGTTAAAGAATAATCTCATTGGTCTTGAGAAGACCAATATAAAAAGATTTGCAGATCTATAATAATAGAACTATAGGGAAGAGACCTAGTGAGACCTAATTGAAAGCCTATAAGAGTTAATATTGGATATATAGAGAGGGATAGAGAGTAATCACAAGAGACTATAAGAGGTTTAAACAGAGTAAGATAGACCCCGCGCAAGCAAGTAGTTGTTTACTTGCATCATATGGAAACAATTGTGTGTGTGAGACTCTCATTGCATGTATGCTTTTTATTGTAGTATATACCATTCAAAATTCTGAGAAATATCTAAATGGATTTTTGCATGTGATTTAAAAGGTTTTATTTTTCAAATGAATGCATGTCAGATTAGTAAGAATAGATTGTTTCCGAAGAGATATAAGGGTCAGCTCGCCCATATATGGGTCAGCTTGCCCACATACGACTTTTCAAACTGCTAATAATTTTCAAGCCGTAGGATCTTACCGGTCACAGCCAGCACGTAAATCCATCCCGTCACTGCCAAACTCACCACAACTTCCAACATCACCCTAACACCACTTCCTCGCTGCAACATCACTGCAACCATGATCGACAAGACTATCGAGACCTGCGTGGCACTCATCCATCGTGTCATGGATCATGATCGAATCCTCCGTGGCACACATTAATCTCACCATCTAGATGTAGGTGAGCTTGAATGTTGTTGAGTTCCCGTGCAGTTTTGCGTCTAAGTCCCCATCTGGGCATCCCCATCTCCCCTTTTACGGCTGAAGACTATTCTGGTTGAAGACTTCGGAGCAGGGGTAGTGAGGGAAGGAACCAGTCGGAGCTTAGCAATCCAATGCATGCACATCACACAGATTAAGGAGTATGAAGCTTTTATATTATGTTTAACCATATTTAAATGTTAAGTTGTTCATATATTATTACAATTTCTTAACATTTACTGGTTCACAAAACATGTAGATAAGATTAGTTTGGATTGCGGAATGTCTCATCATTTTATCTCAGTATTCTGTGGCTTGCGAAATGGCCTGAGATGGACTCTGCAGTTTTTGCCTATATGAATAAATGTGTGCATCTATATATTTATTCTTAAATGTCAACTCGTATCAAACAAATATATAAATCCATACAAAAACACCAAACTCGGGTGCTTGGTGAGGAGATTTATTGTTTTTTATTTCTAAATCTCTCAATCCCAACGAGATTCAGAGTTTGTCTCATACTATGTCAATAGAAAAATAAATAGACATGCTTAAATTTCAGTATTAAGGGTCTCTACTAATAAAGTAACTAAATTTATCTAACAACATGGCTACAAAATCACGTAATTAATACTAGCTCAGATTTGTATTCCTAACTAGGTTTAGATTACTAGTTCATAAACAATATGAAAATTACATAATGGATGTAAAACACACAAGATGTTGTGTCATTGTTAGCTATTATTATGTTGAATGAAGTTGTTGATCATGGTTTCGGTGATGTTATCATGAAGAAGCGGTGTCAGAGTGATGTTGGTGGTTGCGGTGAGATTAAAGGGGCTTTGGAATTCTTTGTTTTCTATACTGAAGATCCTCTAGCTTAGAAGACTGCACACATTGATAGAACAATAATTTTTTCGGTTGCAACTTTGTCCTATCCAATATGACACCATATAATTTTATGTGATTTCCAAAAAAATTATGCAATGGAGATGAAAAATTGCATAACAGGTGTTACAAGACCACATTTCTGCATTATGTCTCACCGCATTAATTTATATATTTTCTATTTTTTTAATTATTTTTAGTATCTATTTTTTTTTTTAAATTTTTTTTTGAAGTTTGGTAAACTTTTTAACGTGATTAGCGGGGCTGGCTCGACACACCTAATACCGGTACCACGGGGTGGAGGGAGATTAGAACATGAGACCAGCAGAGCCGCAGCGAAAATACTTAGCCAACCAAGCTAGGGCCCCCGCCCATTATTTTTAGTATGTATTATTCTTTATTACAAATAAGTATTATTTAAATATTTTATCGAATATGAAAAAATAATAACATAAATCAATTGAGTCAATTTAATAAATGATTAACATGATAATTATACATTTATATATGCATGATCAAGTTGTCATCAAAATTATATGTTAAGTCCATATCACCATATTTACAAAATTTCATATAAATTTTTATTTTCAAAAGATTGTACTAAAACAAATTTTCAGACAAGAATTATGTTTAATGAAATAATTATTATAACATTTATTATTAATTATATTATATTTTTTAATTTAAAAATTTGAAGAGATAGTTATTAACAAAATTTCATAATAGACGGTTGATTTCTGAAGACCATATGTTTAATTTATTAGGTGAGTCAATTTATGCTAATTTTATCTGGAAAATATAAAGACAAATTTTGAGCAGTGCTCAGGGCTTGGATGAATGTAACAACAAAATTGTAGGAAGACCTAATTATATATGAAAAGAAAGCAAGAATGTTTCTACATTATGTCCCATTGTATCATAACAAATCATGCATTCTACATTAACTTTGTGAAGCCTCTACTCAATTTTCTACACAAGGTATGGTACATTTGCATTGGATCTCTCCAAATGGACAACCACCGCACTTTCATGTTTCAACAGTGGCAAATAATGGACCTATGAACTTGGATCATGTATTCTCCAATCATGGTTGCTCATTATGCTCCTACACATGAGATATTTTGTTCCTGGTCTTTAATACTAAATAGATTTTATGGGACACTTTCTATTATTGAAAGGGTAATTACAATTATTATTTGTAGAATTTTTTTTCCAAATTTGAATGCCAATTACCTCTGTCCTTCATTTAATCTTCATTAAGGTAATTGGCAAGGTTATTTTTTTGAAATCTTTCTTTCTAAAATTTTGTTCTAAATTTTATGTCACATTATTCTCTTAAAACAAAAACAAACCCAAAAAAAAAAAAAAAAAAAAACCTCATGGTTATTGTCAAATAAAATTGAAATATACCACAATAATAAATTTATAACAAGAAGAGACAGGGAGGGGGCAATGGCGGCGGAGGGGGTGTAAATTTTCATTTTAAATGGGTCTTTAGGTTAAATAAACTATTGGTTGGGTTAAGAGAGTGAATTATTTTAAATGAATAAAGATCCAAAACTAGCACTGCACCCTACCCTTCCTCATTCACCTAACCTGGTGTAAAACACTCAAAACGTAGAAGGAAACAAAAATGATTGATGATCCTCTGATCTAGAAGACTGCACACATATTTATGACTTGTTTTCAATGTTTTAGATTGTTTCAATGTTATTACATTTATTAATAGTAACATTTTATATTACATTGAATTATTTATCATTAAAATCTACTTTAATTTATTATTTATTTTGAAATTGGATATTCTCAAAATTATATTTAATAACAAAGAACTGTATTTGATATTTAAGTTCTCTTTATGTAAAATATGGACCAAAAATGTTTTTATATTTTTTTTTACAAAGATTAATTGTTAAGAAAATTCTAAGACGTGAGGTTGGTGTATGTATGTATGTATGTATGTATGTATGTATGTATGTATGTATGTATGTATATGAAGAGTAGCTTAAGCACAAACCTTCATACTTCTTCCAGTTAAGCAAATACTTTTCTCTCTCCATAATTTAAGTTTGAAATAATAATCTAATATTTTTTCTATCTCCATAACTTAAATTTGAAATATTAATCACCCATAACAGTGGTGTCTTTATTATAAAATGGATACTTTTGAAAATGGATATTTATGATATAACTTCATTAATTACAATTGATAATAAGTATGCATATATGATGTCATGGATCATTACAAGATGCACCTTTCAAGATAAGTTCAAACACTTCATGTGATGTCATGTCATTTATTCATGGCAATCACATACCACTAAAACATAGTCTAAATTAAGATTACGTTATACTAAAAGATCCACATTAGATAACCTAATGTTTTACCACTTGAGCTCATCACATGTTATTTAAATTGTACCATGTTTTATACATTAGATCAATATGGGTTATGCCCTGACTTTATTCAATGGCCTAAAAATGTTTAACCCTTTCTAAAATCTATGGGATTCATAGCAATAACACATTTTGACTCCTCGTCGACATGCATGCAGTTAGTGTGTGTTAATGGAGTTCGTCTATGAATGTGACCCCCACTAGGTTGGACACGCTAACATGAGACACAATTTGTAGTGCACACATTTCATAAAACCTTTTTATTGTTTGTCTATTAGAATTTCCTTTCACGTGATGCATGTAAATGCCATCATGCCATTGCGTCAAATTCAATACATTCAATGATTATTTTATGTACAGAATAATCAAATATTTGAACGTCTTTCATTCTATATGATGTACGATGCTAGAACAATGTCGATTTACATAGTTATTCCACATAAAATGCCAGCATACATGGCCATTAAATATGAATGTAGGCTCCTTATCCACGTAATCTTCATCAAGATTATGTATAAGAGAGATTACAATGTTGGGTTTTTTGAATTTATTGGTGAAATTTATAACTAAAGGATGGATTTTTTGATACCTTGGATTTTTAAAGAAGAATAGGCTTCCCACATAAGTGCGAGCAAAAAGGTAATGTACCACTATAGAAATGGGATCAATTGTGCTAGGATCTTAACCTATAGTTGTCTAGGGATATGTATGGCTAACTTGTGGCTTAGATACCTTCATATTATCATGTTGCATTTCTTGATATTCTTAGTATGGTTAGCCTATGGAATAACAATGGCTAAGTAGAGTATATACAAGAGGTAGTGGTTAGTTTTTTAGGATCATATTATGAATTCTATTTTTATTGCATCATAATGGAGGTTGCCCCCTCGAAGTGGTTCAGTCATAATATTTAGGTATTATGCTCTTTTGCCAATTGTTGTTGTGAATCTACTTATTCTGATCTTAATTTTTTGATATATAATTCTATTGTTAATTATCTAAATAATTTCCTTATAAATTACATTCCCATGAGGTTCATATATGTAATCATAACCTTGCATTAGAACTATCATGCATCTTCTTTCCTTCACATGAGGTTCACTACACAACTTTTGGTACATAGCAGCTCTCATACATCAATATGGGTGATGCCCTAACCTTATTCATTGGCCTAAAAATGTTTAACACATTCTAAAATCTATGTGATCTATAACAACACACATTACAATGCCATGCCGACATGCATGCAGTTAGTGCATGCTGGTGAATCGTGTCTATGAATGTAACCCCAACAATTTGTAGACACTACCTAGATGCATAATTTTTAGTGCACACATGTTGTAAAACATTATTTTTATGTCACCTATAATCATTTCCTTTCATGTAGTGTCCATAAACATCAACATTCACTCGCCTCAAATTTAATACATTGAATGATTAGTTTATTTATTTATTATGACATACAATACTAAAAAAACATTGATTTAGATATTTATTCAATAGAAAAGGCCAACATATGTGGTCATTAACAGTGAATGTGATAAGCTCATTACTTTTATGCATTACATATAGGAGAGTTTACACTATGGGGTTTTGTGCATTTATTAGTGAAATATATAATTAAAAGTTGCATTATTCAATACCCTATGTTTTCAAAGCGAAATCAGCTTCCCACATAAGTGTGAGTAAAAATATAATGTAACACTACATAAATAGGATAAATTTCTTTCCCATGATGTTCATAGCATGCCCTTATGCCAGAGTTGTCCCACATCTTCTTTCATTCACATGAGGCTCACTACACACCTTTTGGTACGGTACAACTCTCATACCTCAATACGGGTGATGCTTTGAACTTATTCATTATCCTAAAAATGTTTAACCCATTTTAGAATCTATGGACTTTGTAGCAACAACACATTCTAGTTCCATGCAGACATGCACACAATCAATGCATGTTGTTGAAGATCATCTATGAATGCCACCCCCACAGTGAGGCATAATTTGTAAGGCACAAATGTCTTGTCTACACATAAATGGCATTACAACACTAATTCAATCCATATATTAAATGTGGAGTCCTGCCACCATTAAATAATATTTCATGATGTCCTCATCCACCCTTGACAATAGAAAACATTAGGGTGATGTTTGAATTTACATGACTAATGCCCATTGATAAGGGGTTCATAACTTACAAATCACATTATTAATGTATTGACTTTAAATATTACATCAATTAAACTATGAGAAATTTTTTTGAGATCTGGAAGAAAGATGGATTGAAAATATGTTTAGAAAATAATAAAAACCAAAAAATTGAACATGATTCATTTTGTATAATATACTATATATTATATGATTGGTGGTGTGACATTAAATTGTATAATAATAATAATAATAATAATAATAATAATAATAATAATAATAATAATAATAATAATAATAATAATAATAATAATAATAGGTGAAGTTATTGATCATATCAATTTACACTTCCTCATTTTACGAAAATAAAATATTACATTCTTTCTAGTAATTTGATTGTGAATTATTTTTAAAATTACATGTACAAATAATCATATAAAATCATTGATCATAAAATTTGAGTTAGGTATAACTGTACATCTCCACCCTTTCACTTTATAAAACCATTCTTTATCAAAAGATAATGTCACATTCACATCCCTTCTAACTTAACTTGCACCTTTGAAATAAAATACCTGGAGTTTAAATGCTCAGAAGGCATGTTATGATTATGATTGATCATGATGGTGGTGGATTCCTACCATAATTATGATTGGGATGAAGTATTTTTAATTATCACATTCACATCCCTTCTAACTTAACTTGCACCTTTGAAATAAAATACCTGGGGTTTAAATGCCCAGAGGGCATGTTATGATTATGATTGGTCATGATGATGGTGGATTCCTACCATAATTATGATTAGGATGAATTATTTTTAATTATATATCAACAAGCGTGTTCAAGGCTTTCCATTTTTTCTTGCAAGTTTTAAAATGAAATGGCATGCCTCCAATTCACCTATTTTAGAAGTTGTGGGGTTGAGAAACTGATTGTGTGGCAAAATGGGCAACCTAAGTATTAGTAAATATGAAAACTTTAATTTTTTTAAAGCTTCTGAAAAAAATTTATCCGAATTGATACTGTCTCACTGTTAAAAATATATGCTTTTCTTTTTGAATGAGCAAACTTTTTTGAGCCTAAAAAATAAAGGTCACAATGTAAAATAATATTTTTGGATATATTTTGTGTAAAGTTTTTATCCAGTTTTGGATTATATGTCTTGATCATTATCAAGAAGAAGCTTTTGGATATATTATATAAAAAATTAGATGGATGATCCCTGATCCATCATCTGATAGAAACTTTTAGATGTACCATGCTCAACATTTTTTAATAAACATTTTGAGTCACATTTTATAAACTATATCAAGGAAAAAAATGAATTTGAAAGCATGAAAGCATAAAATCTATCAAACATCATAATTCTCATTTCCTTGTCAACCTGTGGAGAAATTTTTAATTTGGCTTAAATTAAAACGAATGATGGATGTTTGCCCATTTATAATATCTTATTTTTATCTTTTTTTAAAAGGTGATGAAACACACTGTATGTCCACATTCTTGTGACATTGTTTATTCCTATTGACTAGATTTTGCCTGCAAGGAATGCTACATGTCATCTCTTCAATTTGTTGTTCTTTACTATTTTATTAATATATTTATATTTTTAATTTAAAATATTTTTAACAAATTAAAATATTATATATAAGAAGTTAAATTAATTTTATTTATATAATAAACATTAAAACTAAATTTATTCTACTTTTTTGAAATTTGAACAATAAAATATTTTTAAAAATATTGCAAATACATAATATTTATAGGGAATAGTTAATTAATGTGTAGTCAAGACAATGAAAATGCAATTGCAAGTATCACCAACATAGAATAAAGGAGAGGTAATGAATAGACTAGCAGTCGCCATAAAGGTGAAAGTTGTTGGAAGGGATGTAATATTTTATTTTCATTAAAAATGGTTTTGTAAAGTGAGAGAATGAAATTTGGTATAATCATTGATCCCAGCTTAGTTATTGTGTATGAAGGGTTAAGCAACAATACTTTTATATTTCTGGTGGATTTGATGATACAAAATGAGGTTATGTGTTTCTTTATACATCATGGAAATACATTGTATGAGGAGGAGATATTCTATTTCATAATGAATTTGAACAATGACAAAGTAGTGGGGAAGGAAAAAGCCATACAAAGCATGAAAGTAGTGAAATATTTAAAATTTAGATGGGTTGCATTGGTGAATAATAATAATTAAATAGTTTAGATGGTATCATACACTAGAAGGCCCATATCATACACCAAACCCAGATTCAAGACAACAAGTCAAAATCTTTGATTGGTCATTTTCTATTATCATGGGATTATGAGCATAATAACTAATGGAATCCCTATTAAGTAGGATATTATTGAATAAACAAATATCATTCCCTTGGATTCAAACTTGGAATCACTAACATGTTGTACATGTGGAGTAAACGTTAAAATTGTATTGACACACTAAAATTACTAATGGATTTACATCCATTTAGAATGTTTACCATAGTATCTCCACACTTTAGGATGGTCACTTTTATTTTTTTAAAATCCATGCTCCACATATATATCCCTCCTTGAGCATCAAAAGTCTAAGAGGTAGTTCCACACCACACTTCAATAATGGTAAGCCTAGTTAGCATTACACTCACATTTTATAAATGAGCTCATCAAAATAAACCACAATGCAACCCTTAGAAGGCATGATTACATTCTTAATCTGGGTGTAATGAAATATGCAAAGTGAATTTATGTCAATTTCAGGCTACCTTCTATATATTGTACCAACTAATGTACAATGTTAACTATTCATGTCCTAAGTTGCACCCTAGTTGAGAAGAGGATTGTTCAAGTCCTCTCACTCAAACCTATTCCAACATGGGAATGAGCATAGGTTGTAGGTCACATATTATTGGGTGAAACCTCTAGAGAAGGTCGACTTCCTTTTGGGTTTATCACCTATGCTAAACCTAAATTTGCTTCTTATTGAGAAAAGGAGGGAGAGATTGACAATAAACTATGAAAGCATGTAAAAAAAGGTGATGCAAAAACTTCTTTGATCCTTATACTTGAAAAAGACACACTATAGGATGCATTCAAGACTTTATAATATCACTTCACTCACTCTTTGATCAACCCTCACATAAGTATTTCATAGAAAAGCATGGACTAGTTATTGACCTAGCATGGGAGAGCAATTGTCTACTTCCAAACTGACCAATATGCTATATATGCACTTAGAATGACCTATCAGAAATACTAAAACACTACATGAAGGTGAGAAAACTCAAACAAAGGCAAGGAAAACATACATTCACTTAGCCACATCAATGAATTAATAAGACACACTTCAAATCAGCTTGTAAAATGAAGGAATTTAGTCTTTTATTGCATCAAATAGGTGTTACAATATAAATATTGGTAGAGTCTAGTCATGCCAAAGAGGGATATTTTTCAAGGCTTAGAAGCTTTTATGATGAGAGAGATAGGGATCAATGCATAGAAGGATTGATAAGGGAGCATAATGATTGAGATTTTCAATCATCTGACGTTGATTCAATTAGAAAAGATTATAATGTCTAAGACTACTTATGGAAAATAGCCATAACAACCACAGTATTCCATTTTAATTTGTTCTTGGTCTACATCAATGTTTTTTATAGTTACAATAGCAGGATCAAGTTATTTGATGCTAAATTCTAATGTTGAAGCAGTTACAATAGTTGGATCAATCTATTAAGATCTTTTTTTGGCATTGATTGCTCCTTACTAGTTCATTTTTGTATGAAATAATGTAGAAAAGGGGTCATAATAATTTTGTTGGATTTTGTGATCAACTTGTTCATGCTATATCCTTAAAATATTTACTCTGATTAGATCTTGACTGTATTTGACCTTTATAAACTCCCTGGCTTCAACTTTTGATATTGGCCCTTGATCTTGATCTGGGTTTCTAAAATTATGCCACCTAAGAGCCCTTCATTCATTCTTGAGATCCACTTTCAATCTTGGTTGGTCCCCATGCTTAATCCATATGGTGGCCTCGTATTCATCCTAAGCTTATTGACTTATTAACTTCATGTGCACCATCAATTCCCTAGATTGATTGTACACATACCATCGATCTCCTTCTGCTTGATCGAATGCACACCATTGATCTAATAAGTCACTAAGATTATGAAACTTACAAGCCTTTCACTTGATCTTGACATCATTTGACTTATTGACTAGCTTGCACCATTGGATCTCAGATGTAAGATCGAATGTGCACCATTGGATCTTCAAGACCCACTAGCTTGGTCAATCACCGTGCATCATAGATATTCTACCTGATCTCCTAAGATATTGACATTTGTTAGCTTCACATTCATCCTTGGAAAATTTAAATTTGAATGGCTATTTATCAAAGATTAAACTTGATTTATGTGCACACGTCTCAAACTACTTATTCAACTTTGAAGACATATATCTTGAGATAGCAAGCTCATCAAGATATAAAATTTGTAGAGCATGATTTAGGCCTAAAGAAATTTGTATCCATGAAATATTTTATCTTGAGATTCTTTCCAAGGTTCGTATATCAAATGTGCAACTAGATTGACCTATTTATTCTTGCAAGAAATTTTGTGACAATCTGGTTGTCTAAGATCACTAAATTCACAATTTAATCTTGATTAAAGTGTTTCAAAAACTTGAGAATGATATGCAATATTATCTTAAAATAAATATGCTCCTTGTGACATTAGATCACTCTTCAATCAGGGCCGTACCCAGCTCCTTAGTCTAGATTGAGAAAATTTTGGTATGTAGGCCAAATTTGGCCAACATCTTTGGTGACTAAGCTAGGCAGCATGCCTATTATGCTTGACAACTCGGACCATTTACATAGCCCTTAGATTCACCATTAACGATGAATATGATCCATGACTGCAAGAAAACTTTTGACTTATAAAGACAACTAATTCTATCAAAATAGGGAAGGAAATAAATAAAACAAAGTTAAGTAAACAATGCAAAAGCAAAAAAAATGTGATAGGTAAACACTTAAAATAAAGACAAAATAAACTATGTACGAGGAACTTATCTTCCTTAATAGCAATGTTTCATATGTATCCCATTAACTGGGATATAAATCTCTTCACCATATATCCTTGCAAGTTAGAAAGAATTATGGGATTTGGAGTTGGATATTGTGTATGGACCACTCCAAAGAGAGTCAATATTTGTATGCCTTATTGGCTTAGCTATATCCTCATCCCACTTGAGGACCAAATCTCCTTCTTTGAGAATTCGTGAAGAAGCTCCTTTGTCAAAGGCTCTCTTCACTTTTTTTTAATGTCTTTCCATGGCTGGCATGGACTGATGTCTTATCTCTTCTAACCCCATAATATCAACATATCTAATATTCATTATTTCATTGTCCAACAAATCAAGTTGATGCATCAGTTCTAGTTTAGGAAATTCAAGAGAAACATGTATTCTTTCTTCTTTACCATATACCATCTTGTAGGGAGAGTTGGCTATTGACCTCTTGTGGGTGATCATATCATCCCATAGAGCTAATTTTAGAGAAACATGTATTCTTTCTTCTTTACCATATACCATCTTGTAGGGAGAGTTGGCTATTGACCTCTTGTGGGTGATCATATCATCCCATAGAGCTAATTTTAATTTTATAGATTATGACCTTTAATTATCTTTAATTTTTCTTCTTGTGATCTTTAACATGTTATTATTTGTGGACTCAACAAGACCATTACCTTGGGGATGGTAGTTTAATGAAGTGCTGAGAAAGACACTCTGTTTAACTACTCATTGGATAATTTTAGACACCACAAAGGCCATAGAATTGTTAGAAATGATGGTTGAAGGGACTCTAGATCTAATAAGTAAAACTTCATATAAATTTATAACATTATACTCATTTGCTTCTTTCAATGTCACTACTTATGTCCATCTAGTAAAGTAGCTAGTGGCAGTTAGTATCCATTTATGACCTAAGCTTGAAGGGGGCTTAATAAGACAAATAAATTCCAATCCCCATTGGACAAAGGGCTAATACACTACAATTAGTTGGAGAGGTAAGGCTACAAGTTTCACATTTCCCATAAACATAGCACATTGTCTGCATTTTCATACCCATGCATGACAATCAAAAAATAAACCTACCCAATAATACACACCTCTTATGAACTTATGGGTTGTCATCCTTGTTAAACAATACCCTTTTTAGAGAGGGTTACAAATCAAGTTATTCAAGCATTAGTCCAAAAACAATGAAACATGCATAAAGAACTAACTAACCAAATCTATCTATTCCCATGGGAATTACAAAAGATAGAAAGAAACAAATGAAAGAAAGCAATCACCATATTACCTTCCTAAATGGATTCAACATACCTATGTGGCTAAAACACATGTTCTCCCTTGATCAAACATCCTTGTCTTTGTAAACAATGGTGGTAAGCTCCTCCAATGCCTCAAGAACACTCCATAAAACCTAGGCTCTTGATTGTAAACCACTAAACTATTCTATCAATGAAGCTTTGCGAAAAAAATTTAACATTATAACTTTTCAATATTCAAGCTTTGAAGATATTTTAGCATAATAACCTTTCACCAAAATAGCTTAGAAATGATTTCCATGGCCACTCTGTTTATAAATTTTTTATATTGGTCAGGATCAACCTGAACCATCCATCTTTAGATTAAGATGTGTGGTTGAGGATAATCCTAATATTTGAAATTAAATCCATAATTATCCTCAAGATGACCTTGGAAGAAGGGGAATTGAAGAGGCATGGGAGGCATTAACTAGGCATGGGTGACCTATAATCCTGATATTTTATGTACTTATGGCTTGATGGATGCCACTCTATAGATGATGTCACTAAGTGATGTAGATAATAAGAATCAATTTTCAAAAAGAAATATTCAACAACTCTGATGGAAAATCCACTTATGCTCTTGATTTGTATTAATTAGCCTAAAACAAGGTTAATCAGCATTTGTGTAATTATTTGAAAATTGGTCCTCACTTAATCAAAATGGTCAGAAAGTCATAATCTGACTCGAGAAGAATTAGAAGGTGACTCTAGATGCATTGGAACCATATTCCCATTTAGGATGTTTCCAAAAATAAATAACAAAAGTACATGATGTGTATGAATAAATTAGAAGAAAAGAGTGATCTAGAGCACTAAATGTCAAAATTGTCATTTTGACTCGAAATGATTTGATCAAAGTTAACTAGACCATCAATTACATTGCCCCATTTAGGGATACTTTAACCTAAATTGGCACTTGTAAACAACAAGTTCAAACCATTTAGCATGGTTTATGTATTTTGACCTAAAATGTGCATTTGAGTGCAATTCGAGTAAGATTGACAATTTCAACACAAATGGTGTTAGGAATTGGATGTCTACATTTTTCCCATATTTGAGAAGACATATCAAGACATTCAAGTGAAGCAACATCTTTTCAAAGAAAAGAGTTGTCAAAGATGAATTAGAACAGACCCACAATACCCTCTCGAGAGGACATACTAGGATGAAAGTGAAGGATGGACTCTCGAAACGAGAGTTAAAGTGAGAGATTAACCCATGGAATAGATCACATCCAAATGAGATAATTCTTGCACACATGATTACCATCAATGATAAAAATATAATTAGATGTATAATAGGCCTCAGAGATGGGGTAGAATGGGAAGGATGTAATCCATAAATGTAAGGGACATACTATAAACATACATAATTTGAGAGTACAGGCTGTGCGCTTATGGTATTGATCAATCCCAAAATAAGTTATACACTAAAATATTGCCACCATGGTTTTAATGTGGATAACTTGGAACTAAAGGAAAATGGATAATGTTAAACTTTAGGGAGGGAAGCACCACTAGAATGGGGTCTTCGAAGAGAAGGTAAGAAGAAGTGCCCCAGTAGAGTAAATGTGATCATGATAAAATAGTTGTGCCCCACTAGGGTGAATCTTGATCATTGATAAAGAATAAATAATCATTTTCCCCTTGTAGAGCTAATTTTATTCAAACATTTTTCATATGGTAGACCCCAGCATGGGTAATAGCAAGCAAAATAGCTGAAAGGATATAACCCAAAAGATAGGTTAAAGCAAGTGGGTGCAAACGTCATATAAAACCAATCATATGAGAATTCACAAAGTGATGAGAGAGATAAAAATAATAATAGAGATAACTGAGCTGACATCAATAGAAATTAAGATCTACCTACATAGTTCCATGGACTCATGTTCCATCATGAACTTCAGGCCAATGTAGTTCACCCAAGTTTGGGAGAGATTGGAATGAGGAATGATGAAAAATGACCAAGAATTTATTAGACTCACAATGTATGCAAAGAGATGCACATCCAAGCATAGATAAGGAATCCTAAAATGCATGATACCTAGAAGCCTAACACCATATCATTAGCCTAGGTTTTATAGAGTGTTCTTGAGAATTATTCATTAGAGCGGATGTTAACGTTAAGACCTTGAGACCTGATCATAAAGTGCTTACTATAACAAAATAAATTAGGCATCATAAGTATGAATAACTTAAAATGACATAAGATTCAAATTAAACTGAGCCAGTTCAAATGTAAATATCTATAATTAAGGATAATGGTAAAATAATGACCAAAACCAGAGTTACAGTGATTTACATTTAAACAAAAAATCAAAGACAAATAAAAAGATAAACATAAATGAGCCTAGCTTGAAATCAAGATATGATATGAAGTAGGAATAAAAATGTTTTAAAAAAATCAAGAACGTCTTAAAAAACATGAGACCAAGATATGAATAATCAAGCTTCATGTGGACCATCAAGGCATTCTAGAACATAAAAGAGAAAAGAAAAATCAAATAGAAAAAATAAGACAAAGAAACACAAGACCAAGAATGAGACAAAAAGGAATAAAAAGAGAAGAAATAAAAGGAGTGGTGCAAAATCACAACAAAACACCAAGAAAACACAACAAAACGCACACAAATAAAAAAAACCAAGTGTGGTTTAAAGACAAATGTTTATGTATGTGCGGTAGAGGTGTTACTTTCTACCACATCATAACAAATAACAATGATGAAAGAAATCGGGGAAGAAAATAAAAGGAAGGGGTTGGCCGAGCTAACTCCAAATGTATAAGACAAGTGGATGCTACCTACATAATTCCATGGATGCATGTTCCAACATGAAATTTAGGCCAAATGTAGTTTTCCTAGGAAATGGGGCAGAAGTAAAATGATGATCAGACTAGCATGATTAATGTTATAGAAGAATATGGAAGATATGACAGACAAATGAGAATGGTCTGGCAAACAAAAAACTAATGAGATGAGAAATAATGATCTTACAAAATGACAAGGGCATTCAATCCTAATAGTTGCTCATAAAATAGTGAGAGTGTTCAAACTTAATAGTTGCTCATAAAATGGTGAGAGCATTCAAACTTAATATTTGCTCACAAAATGGAAAGAGAATTCAAACATAACATTTGCTCATAAAATGGTAAGAGCTTGGGATGGTGGAATGGGAATGTACAATTGTACGGAAGCATGAGACAATGTTTTTTGGTTTTTTTTGGATGATGTTCTAATGTTTTTAGTATTTTCAAAGTATTTTTAGTGTTTTTCATGTTTTTGGGATAAAATATGCACAAGGTGGGACCATCTAATTGAGAATATGTACATCCTGAGAGTAGAGGCTCTAATAAGATAGCTAAGCTGGCTGCAATGGCCCATGCTTGTAAATCAATGAGAGTGAGGTTTTTGATAAAACAAGAATGTAACAAATACATGAACTGAGAAAATGCAGTTGTTCACCTATTGAAAGCTACACAAGATTGTTCGAGCTAAACTACTTTGTATAACCATTGTTGAATATGTTCATAATGCTTATGAGACATAATTGAGATCATAATGGGTCAAGGGACTAAAAATGTTCAAGATTATAACATGCCTTAGACATAATAAAAAATATGCATCTTTGAAGAGAACAATCCAGGATGGGATAAAGAATGTGTTCAGAGTGTCGAGAGTTCAAAGCCTTTACCATCGGGATTCATGAAAAGTGGACCAAGGTAGTTTAAAATGTGGTTAAGGTAAGATAAAAGAGTGGGATAAAATTACGACATCACAAGTTGCCCCCAAATCAAGGGTCTTCTAAACAATGGTTTAAATTTGTTCATGTATAAAATCTCTTAAAGTGTATGATGTTCATGGGCTTTAAAAGTTTATCACCATTAGGTTTAGCTAATCGATATGCTCATGATCCATAGTTTTCCATGACAATGTATGGTCCTAACCAATTAGGCTGAAACTTGCCTTTTTTTAGGGTTCAAAACTCATGTTCTTCTGGTTCTATTTCAAAACTAAGTCACCAATCTTAAATTATCAAGGGAGAATGCATTTATTGTAGCTTATCCATAACCTATATTGATAGCTCTACATGTTTTCTAAGATAGCCAAATGCTTACCATCAAGAAGTTCTAGTTCTTGCAACCATGAGGTTCTATAGTCTTCATCATCTTCAATGTGCTCCAATGATATTCTTAATGATAGGATCTCAATCTCGACAAGGATGATAGCTTCAGTGACAAAAACAAGGGAGTATGGAGTAGCTCTAGTTGGAGTGTGATGATTGGTTCTATAAGCCTAGAGGTCAGGAAAGAGTTGCAAGTGCCAATTATGGCTAGCATCATTGACAATATTTTTTAAGATGGCTAGAATAGTTTTATTTAATGCCTCAGCTTGTCTGTTGCCTTGCGAGTTATATGGAGTGGATTTATTATGCTTGATCTTGAATTTTACACAAAGAGCTTTCACATCTTGGTTTACAAAGGATCCACCATTATCAGATATAGTATGGGTTGGGATGCCATATTGATAGATGATACAGTAGTGAATGAATTTGGCTATTTGTTTCCCAATAACATAAGTGACAAGAATGGCCTTAGTCCATCTGGTAAAGTACTCAATTGCAATCAATATGTGTTTATGTCCATTTGAAGATGTTCGGTAAATTTTCCCAATGAGATCAAGAACCCATGTTGAGAACGACCATGGTGTTGTAATTGGCTACAATGGTAAGGAAGGTACATGTATCAAGTTTCCATGTTGATGATAAGGAACACACTTCTTTACATAACTACAAGCATCTATCCCCATTTTGGTCCAATAATATCCTATTCTGAGAAGTTTATTTGCTATGACTACACCATTGGTATGGACCCCGTACATTCCTTCATGAACCTCCTTTAGTGCCAGCTAGGATTCTCCCAACGATAAACAACAAATAAGGACTCCATCATAACCTTGTTGATAAAGCATGTTTCTAAGGAGGATATAACATGTTAGATGATGAAGGAAAAGTTTTTTTTGGTTATTGGAAAGGTTGGTAGGAAAGGCATGGCTATGGAAATGGTTATAAAAGTCTTGGTTCCATGGTAGCTCAAATGAGAGATTAGGATCAGCAATGGTGCATATCCTCTCTGAATATGATAAAATATGTGCTGGCTGAAGAATATTTTCAATCAAGAAATAATACTCTTTAGTACTATCATTTATTTGAATCATCAAACCAATTGTTTCCATGTCATCGACAGACCTATTGTTAACTCATGGAACTTGCTCAAACTATAGAGACTTAAAATGTCTTTTAAGGTTATCAATGATTTGCTTGTAAGAGACAAGCTTATCATCTATTATTTGATACTGATCAGTTGTTTTATTTATGATTAGCTATGAATCTCCATAGACATTTAAGATTTTAATATCCCACTGTATGGTAAGATGGATCCCTACAACTAATGCCTCATATTTGGCCATATTGTTTGTACACTAAAATTGTATATTGAAGGCTTTAGGGATCAAATCCCCTTGTGGTGTTATCAATAATATGCCAGCTCCAGATCCTTAGGATGTAAACAATCCATAAAAATAGAGTGTCCACTATTTAGGTTCTTATGATGCTTGTTCTATCATCATAATAGAATCATCTAGAAGGTCAAAGTTGAGAGGTTGAGTGGCTGTAATAGGAGCTTCTGCAAGTTGGTCTACAAGAATATTCCCTTTGATTGCCTTCTAATTTTGGTATTAAATATCAAATTCACTAAGGAGCATAATCCATCAACCATGCATCCTTGGAGAGATGATTTAGATAAGAAGAACTTGAGAGGATCTAACTTGGCGATAACAAAAGTTTTGTTATTCAACATATAATGTCACAATTTTTGAGTGGAAAACACCATAGCTAAACATGCCTTCTCAATAGGCATATAATTATGTTCATAGGCTACCAATGTATGGATTAAATAATAAAATGCATGTTCCTTACCATGATCATCATGCTGAGCCAAAAGTGCCCCTAATGCATTTTCAATGGCCAATATGTAAAGAAGTAGTGGCTTTCCTTGTGTTGGAGGTCGTAATGCCAGTAGATTAGCCAAGTATGTTTAAATATTTATAAATGTTATCTAAAAATATTCATCCCACTAAAATGGAACCCCTTTCTTTAAGATATCGGTAAATGGGTGGCACTTATCTGCCAGTTGAGAAATGAACCTACATATAGACTTGATCTTGCCTTGTAGACCCCACAACTATTTAAGATTGTTGGGTGGAGGCATTTCCATAATAGTGGTGACCTTTGTAGGGTCAACCTCAATCCCTCATTATGATATAATGAACCCTAGCAATTTCCATGATGTGACTCCAAAGACACAATTTTTAGGATTCAAGTAGACTTTATATGCATGAAGACTCGCAAATATTCTTCATAGAATGTTAGGGTGTCTAGCTCTTGTTCTTGATTATGATAGTATATCATCAACATAGTCCTTAACAATACCATGCATCATGTTATGGAAGACGATAGTCATTGCATGCTGATATGTGGCTCTAGCATTCTTCAAACCAAATGGGATGACTTGGTAAAAGAATTTTCCCCATAGAGTGGTGAACACGGACTTATGCTAATCTTCGGGAGCTATCTTGATCTTATTATAACTATAAAATCCATCCATTAAGGATATCATGTCATAGATGGCAATTGAGTCAATAATCATGTCGATGTTGGGTAGAGGAAAATCATCTTTGGGACATGCCTTGTTGATATCATGAAATTTAGTACAAACACATATGCCTAGGTTATTTATACTTACTGGAATTATATTAGAAATACATTCAAAGTAGTCCAGTGGTTTGATAAAATTGGTTCCTAACACAACTTCTCCAATTCAGCCTTAACCAAAAGGGTGATGTGCAGATGCATCTTTCTTAATTTATTCTTGATTGGTTTAGCATTAGGGTGAATAACTAGATTATGTAAAACTAAATCTAGATCCCGGCCTAGCACAGAATATGCCCATGCAAAGATTTCTATATAATCCTTAAGAATAGATACAATATGTTCATGTTTTCCTTCAGTAAGGGAAGCTCCAAGATAAACATTTTTGGTATCCTCACGAGTTTCCAAATTCACTTTTGTTGTAATCTCCATAAGGACTATGGATCCATCTTCTAGAATTGCAGTCAATGTATGGTGCTGATCATCTTCTACTATATCTTATTTTTGTTCCTCTAAAATATTTGGATAATATGAAGAATCAGAATATGCCTTCTCAGGTAAAGGCCAATTGCCAAAGACCTCTGGAAACTTAAGAGCAAGATGCTCAAATATTTGATGTTGTTCTGAGGAGATGCTTGTACTAGCTATATAACTTGGGCTAGATGGACTTTCTACATCCTGAGGGGATGAGCTAACTTTCTCACCTGGGAGCACCTAAAATAGGTTTTCACTCAAAGGCTTGTCTTTTTCTCTACTTTTTCCCTGATCAAAAATTTCCTCAAAGAGGTTTTCACCTGAAGATCTTGATGTTTGTTCTTTATTATGACCAAGAAATTTTGCTTGCTTTACAAATTAGGTAGAAGGATTCAATGAAAAATCAAAACCCTATTTATGATCACCAATGATGAATGCATCTCGTAGGCCCATGTATTATGCAATTGATTCTTCATTTTGAAACTCTTTGAGGCATATGATCAAATTTTATTGGTCTTAATCTATGAATTCAGGATGGCAAAGGCATAGGTTATAATGAGGGTTTGCTTTAGGATGGGAAGCACCAATGGTAAAGATATAATGTCTTGATTTAGGAAGGGAAGCACCACTAGGATGGGTTTTTGCTTTAGGATGGGAAGCTTCAAGAGGATAGATTTTTACTTCAGGATGGGAAGCTCCAATAGGTGTTATGTTTAATATGGCATTTGAATCAAACAAATCTAAATCATCAAGCTCACTAAAAAGGTTATAATGGGATGTTACATCACTGCTAGGAGTCTTGTTACCAGTCACTTTAAAAGAATCACTACCAAAAATTATGAGGCCATCCTCTGGTGGTTTAAATTTGAGACCATGATTCCCATTGACAAATCTAGCTGATAAGGGCTCTAAAATTCCTTGCACTTGGGGGCCAAGTCCTTTCCCTGTATAGTCAAGATGATCCATTATCTTTTCAGGGATAGGATACTTTGGATTATGAAAACAATCCATAAGGCCCTCAGAATATAACTAGTCTCCTTTGGTAAAAGCCTCTAGATCCTTATTTGGTGCAATTATAGGTATAAAAACCATATGAGTTTTTGGTTGCTTCTTTCTTGGTTGCTAATTCTAATCAGGTTTGTGAGGAGTCTAGGAATTTTTAGACATACCAAATGTTTTAAGGGATTATGGTAATTTTTCAATATGGAGGACATCCTTCAGATGATACATGGAAATGCCTACATCTTTAATAATTACCTACTTGGCTAGAGCTGTAGGAAATGGATCATTTGAAGTGGAGGCTAGATCACCAAGGTCTATATAATTAGATGGAGATGGGTGAGAAATAATGGCTTTGTTCTTCTTTGCAATGAATTCAAAATTTGGGTAATAGTTATAATTTTGAAAATCTATTTTGAGATGTTTGAAATACTGGTATGGTTTTTTATCAATAAGAATAGTAACCTCGATCCCATCATGGGAAAACATAAGGCATTAGTGAAGAGTAAATGGAACTACTTGTACTTCATGGATCCAAGGATGACTAAGAAGTATGTTATAAGGAAGCTCGATATCCACAATATGGAGTAATGTGTGATGAGAAATAGCCCCACCATAACTAGCAACCAAATTGTACTAAATGACACTTTCTCGGTGTTATCATAAGCCTTGATTGTGATAGTCTCTGGTCTAATGTCTTTGTCCATGTAACCCAATCATCACACCAATTTAATAGATATGATGTTAAGCCCTAAACCATTATCTATAAGAAACCACTTGATCTTGTGATCCGTAATGATTATTTCAATGTATAATGGGTTATTGTAGTTTGGTCCAAGGGTGGACATGTCCTTTTGATCATATGTGATTTTCTAAAATGAAGACAAATGTTCAATTTGGTTCTAAAACTAATCATGGTTTATATCATTAGGCACAATAGGCTCTTGTAAAAGTTTGTTGAAGATAGTTATATGGACATTAGATGCCCGTAAGAGTTCTAATATGGAAATTTCTATAGGGGTTTCACTTAATTGTCCATTTTACTATAAGGCCTTTGAATTGTGGATTGAACTACTTTAGTCTTTGTTAGGATAGTATTCAATTTTGGAACCATTGGCACAATGTTCTCATTAGGTTTATGAGAAGAAGGGGGCAAAGGACCTTGGATGGTAACTCGTGGTTGTCTAGTTACAACTACACAACCTAGAGCTGACAATGAGTCATTATAATTATAAAGATGAGGTAAAGGGCCTTAAATGGTGATTCATGGGTGATTAATGGTATTGCTATAATTTTGAGTCACTGAGGAGCCTCTAGAAGAATGGTACTATTATTCAGGATTAGTAACCCATCCAAATGGAGTAGCAACATGATGACGCAAACTTGACATGGTATTACTAGGGGGAGAGGGTATTGACCCTATAATGATGGGTCTCATGTTGTGAGGAACATGAGATCGGTCATGTAACATCATAGTAATAGTGGCAATGTGGGTTGCATAAATGCGTCCCATAGTGTTATTGTAGTCATAAGGCACATTGTTATAACCCACATTATTAGTGTGGGGATCATGATCTTGATTATGCTCATTACGATTTTGACCCTGTTATTGGTTTTGATTCTACCTCTATCCTTGATTGTGACCATTTCGATTATTTTTTGGTGGTGGTGGATCATGTCAAGGAAAGTTGTCTTTATAGATTCCCATATCCTAATTTGTGTCTTGATTAGGAGCCAACTTGATTTCTAGCTCACCATTTTCAATAAATTCCTCAATAATATGTCACAATTGAATGCAATGATATGCACTATGACCAGCAACATGATGAAAGTTACACCATTCAATCTCTTTGTACCAGTCTAGTTTTGGCTAATCTTGAGGAAATGGCCTTGATACTCGCTATATAATTAAATTAGTTTCAATGAGCTTTTGTAATATTACTTCAACTAATCCTCCTAACTTGCTAAAAACTCTAAAATTGTTATGAAATGTCCTTTATGGATGTTGTCTTTTCAAAGTAGGTATCGGATTTGAGGGAGTTAATTATACATTTGGAGGAGACATAGTTTGTACCATTTGTACATGTCTTTTTTTTGTGACTCCATTTCCAACCATGTTCTTATTTTAGTGAAATTCCTTAGACTTATCTTGTATAACTATTTGAGGAGATGGTGATTTAGTATGATTAGACACTTCTTCTTATACAAAAATCTTAATAAGGCCCCTAGAAATAAGAGTCTTCTCAATCTATACTCCTTTGTCAATAATTTATTCAAATGAGTTAGTACAAGCTAACCATAGATTATGTGCAACTTCAGGATGCAAATTATTTGCAAAGATATTAGCCAACTGTTTGTCTAGTAAATTGTGTTAAAAGTGGCCCACCAATGCTCTCTACCTTGTAGATATGCAACAAAACTTTCACCATCACGTTGTTTGGCTTTACTTAAGTAAAAAATGGTCAATTCATGTTCTATGTTGTATGAGAAATGGTTAATGAACTTTTTCGATAAGTCATTCCAATCCACAACTGATCTCTTAAGTAGTTTAAGTAGCCAATCAAGAGCTTGTCCCACTAAACTTTACAAAAACACTCATAATAAGTACTCACTAATATAAGCAACCTCTTGATACAAGATGAATAATGCTTATATGTGTTCATACAGATATCCTTTCATTTTATAATTGTCAAATTTGGGTGCCTCAAAGTGAGGTGGAAAGGGGTTTTGGAGAATAGATAAGTCAAATGGATATGGGCATATCTCATCAGATTTGTACTTTTTGACTCTATTATTTGTCTCCAATATTTGGACAATTTCCTTCATAGAATTCCATTCTTGCATGTTTCATGCATTTGTGGATTGGATAATATGTTATTGGAGTGGAATGTGCCCCTGGTTTTGTTGTTGTTGGGGTGGATGTGCCCCTAGTTTTGTTATTGTTGGGGTGGAATGTGCCCCTGATTTTGTTGTTGTTGGGGTGGAATGTACCCCTAATTTTGTATGGATTTATGGGGAGCTTATACCTTTTGATCCATGATTTGGTTATGATTTGTTGCTTGAGTTGAGAACATAGGCCATTGATTCTTGGATTGTAAAACATTCCCAAAATTTGGTTGTTTCATATTTTGTTGATTTTGGAAATGTCTATGTTTATTTACCAATCTATGGTTTGTTTGAGGGATTTCTTCAATTCAAATTGAATGTTTGGGTTTCTAAGTTTGTAAAGTAACAAGAGGTTCTTGATGATTGAAGAATGTATGTTCCATGTCAAATAGAACATCTTATAAGGTCTCTTGGGACTTTACCTATTCATTTAGATTACCTTGATCCATTATGGTAATGTTCTCATCTAATATTTGTTGCATACTAACCACCATATCTTTGTGTTATTTCAAATCCTTATTATGAATTGAAGTGGCAACTAGGGATTCAGTTATGTCTACAACAAGTCGATCTGCATTTTGTTGACTTATTATCTTGATCTTAGCTAGAAGATCCAAATTTTTGGGTTTTGAATCTACTTGTATTTCCTTTCATTTGTTATAAGAAGAAGGTATGTCTATTTGTGCAAAATCTTTCTCTTGCCATCATTTTTCTCCTTCTCTAACCAAGGTATGCAATTGTTCCATAGGAAAGTTGGAAGGTAGTTTAGCACCTGATTCTATCAATCTAAGAAGGTCTTCATCTTGATCTTCTTTGGGATGATATTCATTGTAATCATCTTCAAATACTACTATTTCAAGGATATCATAAAAAATAATGGGGTTATCTTGACCATCATAAAATTACGCATCCTCATAACTAAGGCCATAAGAGGCCCCACTATGAGTGAACCTTTGAGTCATGTCTAAAAAGCATTGTTTTGTGTGCTTGACTAACATTGGACCATTGTGTGACTACCAATAAAATTATGTCTCAACTCTTTTTAAACAAACAACCAAGGTACTAATGAGACAATAAGGGAGGGTGGTTTGAAACCACTCATAATTTAGAATATTTCGTTCACGAACTTACTCAAACTTTGGTAAATTTGAAATCATCTAAATTGGAAGAGAGTAAGGTAACTCAAAGACCCAAAGTGAAAAATAATACACCAAAGCCTATATCTTTGTGATACACCCACACTACCAAAGCTTGTTTCAACTTCGACAAGTTGACCTTAGAAATTTAGAGGAAAGCTCTCTAGATTATGAAGAAGACAAAATGAATGAAGCAACTCAAGATGTAAAGACATACGTGAATCACTAAGTATAAATCTAGGATCAAATGGGCAGCAAAACATTGCCACATGATTTTAATAGGATAAAATATATTCTAGGACCCAAAGCGTCAGTGATATGCAAGATGACTTGATTCCACCAAGATGATAATGTGATTTTGAGTCTTAATAAATGACATTCAATCCAAATAGAAAATTGAACCCAAGTTAAAACAAGCTTAGTGCATAAATGGTGAACCTACTTTGATGCACCAACCCTTAGAACTCAGAAAGGTTCAATTTTGAATGTGGATTATAAATGAAGGATTTAAACAAATTGGGTAAAAGTTCAAGACCCAATTGGGCAGCATGACTGCACGAAAGTGGATGTCATGACACAAAGATTTTGATAACAAATTGAACAAGGAAAATATGAATTTTCCATTTAGATAGTGTAACGCCTCCCTTGCTCAAAAAAATTGAGGATAATGTGTTTTGGTTAAGTTCATTGAGTTAACAAGCAGTTTAGACACAAATCAAGACCAAGTAAACTAGAGACCAAAAAAAAACATCTTAAGTCTAAAATGATAAGGTATGATAAAGTGGGGTCTACTAAACTATCAAGTTTCAAATGTTCTAGGTGAATCAATTGCACAATAACTTTCATGCCAAACAATGCAATAAAAAGCATGGATTTTGGGTCTATATCACTCAACTTGTTATAAAAGGTCTATTCCTTTATGCAACCACTACATCCTATTGTTTGTTTAGTGTAGTGTGATGTCAAAAGTGCCACTATGTCCAATGTACAACTCCAATGGAGTCAAATGAAGTCAATGTTAGGAGATGAACCCTGGGTCAAAGCTTTCATAATGAACTTGTGGGAGGTGATGAAGTCCCCCTTGCAAGCCAAAATGTATGAAAATAAAGAAAGAATAAAATAGAAAGACTTTAGGGTCATTTTCAAGATCATCCAAACTTTAGCGAGTTTTTGGGGAGTGATTTAGATGACTTTCTTTTTATGCCTTAGACTAGGCTATTTACAATAGGAATGGAACTTTTGATTCCAAGGTTTCCTTATATGGGACAAATGGAAGAGCATACATGCAACATACCTCTTTTTTCCAAACAAGATTAATATAATCAACTATTGTAAACAAGAATTAATAGAGATGATGAAGTCCTCCTTGCAAGACAAAATGTATGAAAATAAAGAAAGAATAAAATAGAAAGACTTTAGGGTCATTTTCAAGATCACCCAAACTTTAGCGAGTTTTTGGGGAGTGATTTAGATGAGTTTATTTCTATGCCTTGGACTAGACTATTTACAATACGAATGGAACTTTTGATTCCAAGGTTTCCCTATATGGAACAAATGGAAGAGCATACACACAACATACCTCTTTTTTCCAAACAAGATTAATATAATCAACTATTGCAAATAATAATTAACAAGTATGTTCAATTTTAAACCTGAATGAAATGTTTGGTGGTGTTCATTTGACTCCTTGGTCTTAATTGTAAATTTTGAAAATATTCACCAAAAACACTTAAATTCTTTGTCAAACATCCAAAACAAAGTTCCTAATCAAATTTTAAGCATGTAAAAGTGATTTAAACATGTTTTAAGCAAATTTTAAACTTGATCCTACAACAAAATTGTTAGCATGTCCTTTAGCTTTGAAGCGGTTTTGAATTTGAAATAAGAAACTTTGAAAAATTAGGTCTCAGGTCTATGTTTTTGAAAAAACCATAGTGACCGACATTTGTAAATACCACCGACATTGGTTACAGCCAACTGAGATCTGACCATTGTCGGTTCTGCTAACCAACATTGGTTAAGCCAAGTAACTGATGTCGGTATTTTTGTCAACGTCAATTACTATGTAAAAATTGTGGTAACCAAAAATGGTAAAATAAAGTTAGAAAACAAATTTGTAAGAGTTTTAAAAGCTTAAATAATTTTTTTTATGGTTGAAAAAGGATTTCCTTCATGTGTAGGATGCATCTAGTCCCACTAGGCATGCCAAAATGTAGAGAGGATTACAAATAAAGTTATTCAAGCATTAGTCCATAAATAATGAAACATCCATAAAAAACTAACTAACCAAGCCTATCTATTCGTATGGGAATTACAAAGGATAGCAAGAAATGAATGAAAGAAAGCAATCACCATATTACCTTCCCAAATGGATTCACCATACCTATGTGGCTCAAAAACATGTTCTCCTTTGATCAAGGATCCTTGTCTTTGTCAACAATGGTGGTAAGATCCTCCAATGCCTCAAGAACAATCCATAAAACCTAGCCTCTTGATTGTAAACCACTAAACTAGCCTATCAATGAAGCTTTATGGAAATAATTTAGCATTATAACTTTACAATATTCAAGCTTTGAAGATATTTGAGCATAATAACCTTGCACCAAAATAGCTTAGAAATGATGTCCATGGCCTCTCTATTTATAGAATTTTGAGATTGGTCAGGATCAACCTGAACCATCCATCTTGATATGAAGATGTGTCGTTGAGGATAATCCTAGTATTTGGAATTAAATCCATAATTATCCTCAAGATGACCTTTGAAGAAGGAGCATTGAAGAGGCATGGGAGGCATTAACTAGGCATGGGTGACCCATAATCCTGATATTTTTTACACTTGTGGCTTGATGGATGCCACCCTATAGATGATGTCACTAGGTGATGCAGATAATAAGAATCAATTTTCAAAAATAAATATTCAACAACTCTGATGGAAAATCCACTTAAGCTCTTGATTTGGATTAATTAGCCTTAAACAATGTTAATCAACATTTGTGCAATTATTTGAAAATTGGTCCTCAATTAATCAAAATGGTCAGAAAGTCATATTATTGGGTTGTAATTTGACTCGAGAAGAATTAAAAGGTGATGCTAGATGCATTGGAACTATATTCCCACTTAGGATGTTACGAATAGCAAATACATAAGGTACATGATGTATACCAATGAATTAGAAGAAAAGAGTGATCCAGAGCACTAAATGGAAAAATTATCATTTTGACTCAAAATGATCTGATCAAAGTTAGCTAGCCCATAAATTGTATTGCCCTATTTAGGGATACTTTGACCTAAATTGGCATTTGTAAACAATAATTTGGAATCATTTAGCATGTTTTATGGATTTTGACCTAAAATGTGCATTTGATTGAAATTCGAGTAAGATTGACAATTTCAACACAAATGGTGTTAGGAATTGGATGTCTACACCCTCGACCATGTCCATCATGGAATTATTCAAGTAGCCTTTCCTTCTAATGTTGTTTAATGCATCTTAACAACATGCCATTGATATATTTCTTGAATAAAACACCATCAACAAGAATAAATGGAATGGATTACAATATGAAATATCTTCTTTTTAAAGAAGTTAGGTGAGAATGGTAAATACCATCTTGGAGATATCTTATGATCATTATACCATCTAGAAGGTGAGGTTTGATTAGCCACAAATTCTTCATTAGTTGACACCATAAGCACCTCATTGGCTTCTTGTAAGTCTTGGTCTAGATGTTCACAAAGTCCTTTGCCTCTAACCAACTTTATGACCTTGATATACACATCATACTCTATTACCTTTGTTATCTAACCAAATCTTTTCTCATTTATGTCTTTGTTCAAGATAAACTATTTGATACTTGGATGGATAAACATTAGGTGTATCTTATTTCTAGACAACAAGTATCTAAATTTAATGAGAGACCTTATGACTAAAAGTACATGGTTTTCAATAAAAGAGTACCTTGTTTCAGATTCTTCAAGACTTGACTGAACAAGGCTATTAGCTGATCTAAGGTCTCATGGTTATACTATGTAAGAATTCCTGAAATGGTGTCAACGCTAGCATAGGTGTACATAATGAACTCCTTTGAGAAATTTTGGTTCATGATCATAGGACAACTAGCCATGGCTTTCTTAATTTTCTCAAAACTCCTCACTCCTTACTTGGACTAGTTGAAGCTTTGATTCTTATTTAGCATGGTTGTAAGTGGCTTAGCTAAAGTAGTAAAATCAAAGATGTATCTTTTGATAAAACTGATCTACCCTAAGAAATTTTTCAAAGATATTTCATGGTTGGGTAAGAAAAGTGAAAGAATTGAAGTTATTCTTTTAAAATCTATGTTTAAACCATGATTTGAACCTATATGTCCAAGAATCTTACCTTAATGAACTGAGAAGACACATTTTTTGTGATTTAGGGATATCCCAAATTGCCTACACCTCTCAAACACTTTCTCAAGATGGACCATGTGCTCACTTGTATTCTTTGAAAACATTGTTATATCATCTAAATAGACCAGTACAGACTTGTTGAAAAGGTCCTAGAATGCCATATCCATGACTCTCTAAAAAATTTCTCTAGCATTGGATAGACCAAAGGGCATCTTTCTATATGCAAATGTCCCCCACTTTATGGTGAAGGCTATCTTGAATTGGTCCTCTTCCTTGACCAAAATTTGATTTTAACCACTATAGACATCAAATAAGAAAACCTTTCTGAACCTAAAACCAACTATAAAATTTGTTCCATATATGGAAATGGATAGTGATCTTGAAGGGAAGCTTTGTTCAAGTCACAAAAGTCAACACATAGCCTAATTTCAACATTATTTTTTCATACTAGGACAAGGTTTTCCACCCAAGTTAAGTAAATGATTGGAAATATAATAACTGCCTCAATGAGCTTATGAAGCTCATCTCTCATCAAAGGCTCAATCTTAGGATTGATAGGCCTTTATCTTTATCTTACTAGCCCAGACTCATCTTCTAGCTCAATGGTGTGTTGATCTAGACATGGGTCAAATCCCTTGAGATCACTATATTTCCATGCAAATACATTAAAAAAACTTGCGCATAACTCAATGAAAACATCCTTTTTCTGAATAAGTGCATACTTTACCCAACTTTAAGCTCTTACCAGGTGGAACTTCCATATTGGCATATTGTTCCTCCTTTGATGAAAAATTTGAATTTTCTTTCCTCATCTCATCATTAGCATTGAATATGTTCTCAAGTGTGACCAATATCTTTGGCAACTTGTTTTTTCTCAGTTGCACAATCTGATCACCATAATACTACAAGTACTTTGACTGATTTCTTGAGGAAAACTCAACCTCTTCTTGTAGGAATCTGACAATCTGATTATCATATTTAAATAGTTTTCAATTATCATTATTATCTAGGATATAAGGCCTTACAATTAACTTAACATGTGAATAGACCTTTTCACTTATCACATTAGTTGGGATATTAAATTGTGACCCAATGGCAACCAACCTATCTACATGTTTGTTCTCATCTCTTAGTATTTACTAAATATTGAAGGCCTAAATTTTTTGAATTAAGCCCCATACCTTATTTTTATAATATTTAAGCAATGGTTTTTTGCATACATTAAGACCTATCACTTGGTGAACTACAAGTTCAATATCACACGACTTGTAAGGCATTGACTTTCATCTTCCTAGCCTATTGCTAACCATGAACTAGTTCCTCATATTCAGTAGCATTGTTTGAACAACCAAATTATAAATTAATAGATGAGAAATAAATTTGATTTGATATAGAAATAAGCATCATTCCATCCCTAGTACCATGCTTATTCTTTGATCTATCAAAGTATAGTTTCCATAGACCATCACTAGACTCATCATCCTTCATCAAGGCTAGAATTGGAACATCTTTCTCATAGAGTTAGTAAACACCAATTCCTTATTATTAAATTAATTTATAATGATCATATTCATGTGAGATAGAGGCCCACTCTTGAAGGAAAATATCTGGAATCCCATCTAAAGGTGATTAAATTCTCTCTACACTATCTTTTATCCCCTCAACTGAGAGGAGACAATTGGTGTTCATAACACTTGGCATATATGTATTTTCAAATGGAACCATGTAATGGGTTTAGAATGTATTTTTACCTTAGTGCCATACCTAGTCCTGAACATCAAATATTTCTAATCATCTAATAAATATCCTCCAATTTTTGACGTAAAGTCCCTTGAGAGACACATGGGAAAGTAGGGTGGCAAGTACACCACAACTACATCTTGTTGAATGGTAACATTGGGGAAAACATGTGTCAAATTTAGACATTTTATGATGCCTAATGTATCTTTTAGTGACCCTTCTAGTTTCAATACTCCTTTAGTATTTGGTTCATAGACAAGACCAACCTTGTCTGCAATTTACTTAGGAATGATAGTGCTACTAGATCCACTGTCCACTATATAGTTATGAACTAAATAGTCACCAATTATCAAATTGATGTATAATGGAGGAGTATTACTTGGATTTACATCAAATCTATCCCCTATTTCTATTTTTTGTACCTATTGTACTTGATACTTTAGTGGTTGATCTGAATTAGTTAGAATAACTCCTTGTTTCTCAACTGGTTTTGGGGACACCTAAAAAGATGAAAACTCTTGGATGAGCATATATTTTTTTCCTAGAATAGCAAGGGATTCCCACATGTTAATTGTAACATTGGATTTCTTCATCGGATCCACTATACTGAATGAAGCTCCACTAACCTTTGGCTATATCTTTTAAACCACTGGTTGTTCATGGACCAGAGGTATTTGAGGAACCTTCCCAACATCTGCATTATAATTTTTTTGTGTTGTAGGGTATATATATATATATATATATATATATATATATATATATATATATATATGTATATATATATATATATATATACATATATGTATATACATCTCTGTGTGTGTGTGTGTATACATATATATATATATATATGTATATATATACATATATATATATGTATATATATACATATATATATATGTATATATATACATATATATATATATATATATACATATAGACATATATATACATATATATATATATATATATATATATATATATGTATACATACATACACACACACACACACAGAGATATATATGTATACACACACACACACACACACACACACACACATATATATATATATATATACACACACACACATATATATATACATATGTATACATATATATATATATATATATATATATATATGTATGTATGTATGTATACATATACATATGTATGTATGTATGTATGTATACATATGTATGTATGTGTATACATATGTATGTATGTGTGTGTCTGTATATATATATATATATATATGTGTGTGTGTGTGTGTGTGTGTGTGTGTGTGTGTGTGTGTGTGTGTGTGTGTGTGTGTGTGTGTATGTATATATGTATATATGTATATGTGTATATGTGTATATATATATATATACATATATGTATATGTGTATATATATACATATATATACATATATGTATATGTGTATATATATATATATATGTATATGTATATATATATATATATATGTATATGTATACATATGTATATGTATATGTATATATATATGTGTGTGTGTATACATATACACACACACATATATATATATATATATACACACACACACACACACATATATATATATATATACATATATGTATGTATGTATGTATATATATATACACACACACACACATACATACATACATACATATGATCTTTGGTAATCTTAGAAAAAACATTAGGATTAATTAAAACATTATTCACATGTTAAACCTCATCAATGGCTCTTATTTTATCTCTAATTATAGTTGTAACTTGACCACTTGAACTTTTAGTCTCACCACCTTGATTGAAAGAAACAGAACCATCCATTTTCCAATTTACATTAATGGTACCAGACTACCCTTGGACTTGTTAATCCTCTCCTTGGGGTATAAAATGTGTCACTTTATGTTTACCTTCTTGAATAGAAAACTCTTCCTATGTCATTTGTGGCATAGTAATGTTTTGCAATACTAAAGTTTGTTCTAAATATCATGGGGGTTGGATGGCTACCAATTTGAGTCATGCATCAAATTATTTTTAGGTTGTGTGGGAAGAACATCTTTTATGTGGAAGGTGCATTAAGATCAAGAGATGCATATGGCTTAGCTAGAACTATGGATTTTTGTGTTTGGTAAGGTGGTCTATTTTCCCTAAATCCTTGATAGGGAGGCCTTTGATCTCTAAAAGGATGATAGGAAGTTTGATTCTGTTGTTGATAAGACATAGCCCTGGTATTATTGTCTCTTGAGTTAAACTATTTAATTCCCAAAAGATTTTAATAGATTTTTTAATTATCCAATCTCACTAACTTGATTAGAAGAGGCTACAACTTAGGCTTTAGGAGATGGGAAAGGAACCATAGATGGGATTTGAGGAACTTAGGGGGGTGGGATAGATTGTAACTCTGGGAATATAGGCATTGGGGGTCTAGGAGAAAGCTTACCAGCTTGTATCAAACTATTTTTTGCTCTTGTGGTAACTTCATAAGCATTTGGCAAGGTGTTACCACCCACTGACTATATCATCACAGTGATCAGAAATAAGGAATTTTAGGTAGTTCAAGAAGGCATATTCTAGGGATGGTCTAATCATTATAGTAATTCTTGTTCATGTCTTTTAGAATTTAAGGTTGAAATTAGACATGAACTCATGGGGAGCTCCTTGAATTGTAGTCAACTACTTAACTAATGATAGGTGATCAGATCTATCTTCAAACTACCTGACTAATGCTACACCTAACTCATCCTAGGTATTAATGAAATTCAATGGAATATTTATATACCACTACAACGCTTTTCCTTTGAAAGAAGTAGTAAGCAACCTGATAGCCACATTATCTTGAACAACATTTTGAATAGAGAAAATGTTGGCAACATCTTGGATGTGCTCAATAGCAATTATTTGATTTTATCCAAAAAATAATGGGATGCTTTTAAGAGCAAATACTTGATTCATGATGGCCATTTAGGTAGTCAGGATTGCACTACTTAAGATAATAAGATGACTAGGGGATGAATATTACTCTTGCGGATAAGATCTTATCCTATTAAATCTTGATCTCTTCTATGAAATAGCAAGTAGCTCAATGAATTCAAGGGGTATACCTTTACTAGTTGGCCTTATAATAAACTTTGGCATGAAAATGTTGTCTAGCAACTTGAAGAACCTTTAGATCCTGATGATGGTGGATGTTTGTTTCTATTGTAGATGTTTCTCCTTAGCTCCAAATTTCATTTATCTAAAGGAGAATGGTCTCATTGTGTGTGCTATAACTGTTGGCATCCCAGGTTGTACCCTAGCTGAGAAGAGGATTGTTTAGTTCATCTTGCTCAAACCTATCCCAACATGGGAATGACCCTAGGTTATGGGTCACCTAATCTTGGGTTAGACCTCTAGAAAAGGTTGAATTCCTTTTGGTTTTATCACCTATGCTAAACCTAAATCAGCTTTTTACTAAGAAAATGGGGGGAAGATTTATAATAAACTATGAAATCATGTAAAAGTGAGTGATGCACCAAATATTTTAATCCTTATACTTGAATAAGACACACTATCATATGTATTCAAGACTAAAAAAGATTAATTCACTCACTCTTTGATCAACCCTCATATCAATATTTCATAGAATGGCATGGACTAGCTATTAACTTGGCATGGGAGGGTGGTTGTCCACTTCTAAATTGACCAACATGCTATATATGCCATTAGAATGACCTATGAGAATTACCAAAACAATATGTGAAGGTGAGAAAAATCATAAAATCATACAGAGGCAAGGAAAACATACATTCACTTAGCTACATCAATGAATTCATAAGACACACTTCAACTCAACTTGTAAAATAAAGGAATTCAGTCGTTTATTACATCAAATAGGTGTTACAATACAAATGTTGGCAGAGACTAGTCATGCCAAAGAGAGGGATGTTTTTTAAGGATTAGAAGCTTGTATTTATATTAGAAGAGATGAGAGAGATGGGGACAAATGAGTAGAAGGATGGATAAGGGAACATAATGATCAAGATTTCCAATCATCTAGCATTGATTAGTTAGAAAATATCATAATGTCTAAGATTACTTCTAGAAAATGACCATAACAACTATATTAGTCCCTTTTAATCTATTCCTAATCTACATTGATGTTCCTTATGGTTACAAGTATAGAATCAAGTTTCTTGAAGCTAAATTCTGGTGTCTAATCAATTACAATAGCTAGATCAATCTATTAGGATCTTTTTTTGGCATTGATTGCTCCTTACTAGTTCACGTTTACATGTAAGATGGAGAAAAAGGGTCATAATCATGTCGTTGGATTTGGTGATGAAAATTTTGAAGCTAATGTGTTTTCCTTCATGGTATACCCTTAAAATATTTAATTTGGTCTAATCTTGACTATATTCAACCTTTATGAATTCCCTGGCTTCAACTTTTGATATTGGCCCTTGATCTTGTTCTAGGTTTCTAAATTTGTGTCACCGAGTATCTCTTCATTCATTCTCAAAATATACAATCAATCCTAGCTAGTTCTCATGCTTTTACCAAGTGGCAAACTCACATTCATTATGAGCTTGTTGACTTCTTGATTTCATTCACACCATCAATTTCCCTAGAATGATTTAATGTGTTTCATCAATCTCCTTTTGCTTGATAAAACATGTAGTGTTGATATGATAAGTCACTAAAATCATGCCACTTGTCATCCCCTTGCCTGATCTTGAGATCCTCTAACTTGTTGACCTAACTCACACTTTTGGATCTTAGATGTACAATCTAATGTGCACTATTGGATTTTTGGGACCCACTGGCTTGGTCAATTTTTGTGCATCATAGATCTTCTACTTGAGATCCCAATATTTTGGCATCTATTGGATTTGCATTCATCCTTAGTGTTTTCACATGGATTTTCACTCTTTGAGGACAAGTCTCATCTCATCATCCAAGTGGCACAATTAAAATACCTCTAGACTTGTGGGTAGCCTAAGGATGAGGTGAATCTCTTGGTAGGGCTAGCTCCCTTGATATACCAATTTAAATCACTACTATACCTAAACTTTGGGGGGGGGGGAATAGAGAGAGAAAAATAGAAGTAAACTATCTTAAGTGAGGTGATACACCAAATATATTGATGAATTCTAACCAATTATAGGTTACACTTAAAACCAAGAGAGTAACCAAACATACACTTCTCCAATCTACATCTTCTCACATCAATATTACAGTATGAGGTTATAGATGGATGTTTAGGATAGGAAGAATAGAAAATATGCCTTGAATGATAATAGTGAATATACTAACTCACTCAACCTTGGCACTTCCTAGAACACTTCACATGCCCTATAAGAAGAAGCTTTCCAACCGTAAATAAGATGAAAGAACGAGACAACATGCTAAGGAGTCCATAGTATTCACTAAGAAAGATCTAACATTTAAGTAAAAAAACTATGAATAGTCATGAATAGGTGATAATAAATTTTATTATTGATTAAAATGTTTGAAATTTAGTATTAATTCACCATACTCAGGTGGAGCATAAGTTACAATGGCCAAAATGGCTAGTTCTTATACAACTTGAGAAAGATAGGAGAAGAGAGAAGTCCAATGGATAAAAGGACACTTTTCAAGCTGAGAAAATGAGTTAATTGTGTATCATAAATTTATTGAGGATGAACCATGAAATTTCAAAAGAGATAAATGGCCATCCAAGTCATGAAACTTATGAAAAGTGGCATAAAATTCCTTATTCTGGCTCAAAAAACTACCTTCATGACTTGGACCTATTTTAATGTCCCAAAACTAATTATGGATAGGCATGATGATTGAAATTGAGGGGAATAATATTATACATACCTCTCCATACATTGGTTTTATGTGTGGTCATTTGGAATCATCTATAAAGGAGCTATCATTGCCTACATTCTAAAAAACTCATCTTTCATGTACCTTACACACTAGGCCTCCAAAAAAGGATCAATTTTCGTTGAAAATACATGAGATAGAGTGAATTGAACTTTTAAATACCCTTAATTCCCTTAGATGCATTAGGAACACCTTAAAATCAATCTACTTGAAGTTTTTTACCCTTTTCACCATCATCTCCACTATGCTAGTTTTGATTGGCTAAGATGAAACAGTTGGTTGAGGCACTTAGGAGTTATTTAAAGACAATAAATTGAAATTTTTAGTTAAATTAATTCCTAATATCCCCTCCATGTGATTTTCATCTCTTATAACTTCTTACAACCTACACAGTACACAAAATTGTCAATAAAATCCTATTTTTCACTCCATCCATATAATTTCATACAATCAAAAAACATGGGAAGTATCTTGAGAGATTCTCATGTAAGTTTCAATCATCATATTAGGAAAAATATGCCATTATATTATATTTCCAACCTCATTTTCTCCATCGAGTCTTGACTGAGGGTTTGCAAGGGTTTTAGGTAGTTTTGACTCTTCAGCTTTGTTCATGAAGGTTGGACGTTGTATTTTCAAAATAATTAAAAAAATGTGATCCTAAATACCCTTGATAAGTCTTCCAATATTACTTTACCTCCATACAAATCCTTCAAGTAAATGTGAGCACTCCAAGTTAGCTCATCAAGCTTGTCTTTCCATTTCCTACATGCTTAAGTTAGTTTCTAAGCCAAAAGTGAGCTTTTCATAGTTTCCTGTGAATATTAATATATTTAACACATCTTATTTTACCTCAAAAACATGTCCCAATGGTTTTTAATTAATTTCTCATGCTATAAGTGTAAATTTTTCTCCATTTGGCTTTAGGTCTAAGTATGCTCAATAGGCCTACCTGTAACTTAAAGCCCAAAATGACTTTCATGATGGCTTCCTTGAATTTATATAGATACTACACATATATAATGATCCTAAAAATATGTTTCAACAATTTTTAAATCTCACCTCATGGTAAAAATAATGAGACCAGAACTTGCCAAGTAGGCTTAACTGAAACTCTAGCCACCTAGACCAATTTGTTGTATTTAGTCATTTTGAGCTTGGATTATAATGTTTTTATATATTATATAAAATATATCACAACATATATCAATGTCAAAATAAATCTTGATTCATCCCTTTATACACTTTTCTCTAAACCTGCCAATTTTGTATAATGGGAAGTACCCTTTGTTTGAGACAAAACAATTTGTAATTACCCTATTTTTATAACCAAACAAAGGTTTTAGGGTATTATTAAATTATCAAAGGTTTTCTATATTTTTTTTCTTTTGGTTAGGTCATTTGATCCCTTGAATGCACTAAAACCCTATGATAAACTTCTAGGCAAACGACTGTGTGTATGATAGTCAGAAAATGAATGTGTATTTCCATTTCAAAAGGGTTTATTTATATGATATTGATATATGTAACTTATGATATTTCAAATATACCCTAGTTATATAATTCACAATTTTCACAACTCTCATTACCCATGCTTTCAAAGGTATCCTCACCCAGTCATACCTGATTGGTAAGCTAACCTTGTTTGTTATGCTTCCCCTACCTATAGGTCTAAGTCAAAATTTTGGATCTTATTAAATTGATACAAGGTAATAATTATATCCTATTCCTTTGATTCATCTATACCATGCATTTCCAACTTCAAGAGTACCAACCCTTACTCATTATTCTACCTCCATTACATCTAATTATGTTCTTTATCTTCGAATGATGCCTATAGGTGACCTTACACAGTTTATCTAGAATAAAATGTTTATATGCCTATTTTTAAATTCATAACATAATTTAAATTTTTTTAAAACTTATGTATCATTTTATTCACTTTCCACACTCAGAAACACAACTTCTCTATTCACTGCCTGAGACAATCAACTGTAGTTGACATTCTTTGGAGAAAAAGGGCCTACTAGTAAACATTTCCTTTGAAAATTGTGATATATTTGCTTTTATAATCCTTTTATAGTCAATTTAAATCAACAGTGTTATTATCTTCATGCCTAAACCCTTTCCATGAATGATGCAATAAATTGTACTAGTTGTAGATGAATGCTTTCAAGAGATAGGTGCCTGTAAGTGGTTTTAGCCTAGGTGTTTCTTGGAAGTGTAATGAACCTATTTATATCTACCAATATTATTTGGTAATTACTTATATTCAACTATTACATATTTATTTAATGCCTTGTCAAGAAACTTAATATTTTTTCTCTTTACCCCTCATAGTCAACTATAGTTAACTATTTGGGGCCTGTAGGTGCCTTTCATCTTTGAAAAATGCATAAAAAGATATATGGGAACCATATGAATTAATTTAAGCTACTATATATCAAAAAATAATTTGTATATAAATTCTCAAGCCTTCTCTAAAACATGTATTAGGTCTTCCTACTTTTCTTGACTCATAAGACTGTGCTTTCCTCTTTTAAACTTGGTTGTAGGTATACTTAGTAGGTTTAGGATGTCATTTGACCTCACCTTTATATTTATATCTCTTTAATATTTTAAAACCATTTTATACTCACTTATCCTTGAAAAAAAATCAAGAAGTGCATCAACAAGACTTTGAACCTTGCTTTGATTACTCAAAGTATCTCTACAATTTCTACAACTATGTATATTGGTTGTAGATGTTAATTTTTGGTCTCACTTAGGATTACAAGGTCTTGTTTGTCCTTGATGGATTATTATCTAATTTTGGAGTGTATTTTTCACCTAAACCAATTTAATAATTAATAAATACCTCAAAACCTTCCCTGTGCTTTCAATATTTGATAAATCTTCTATTGGTTGTAGATAGCACTGAGTGATTTCAGTGTCTTGAAGACCAACTTGAAGGATTTTAAAAATCATATTCCTAAACTAAAATAGTTTTATTATTTTTAAAAATGATATACCTATGTTTTATCTTGAAAACAAATGTACTTGGTGGCTTTAGGGATGAAAGTAACACTATATAAGAACACCCAAAAAGGGCACGTACCTTTGTTTTGATAGTTTTGGGAATTTGTACCAAAGTGTCACAATTTTTCTTCGAAGGTCTCTTTGAGGTTAAAAAAGAACAAAATATTATAATAACTCCTCCAAAT
>JARHVA010004937.1:547500-770000 GCA_037957365.1 Torreya grandis
TATACCATATTTAAATAGGTTTTAAATGTAAATTTTTTTTATCTTGGCTTTGTACACATATCTCATATTGCTTCCCACTCTTCATCTCATGATCAACTTTCATCTTCTTTGTAGGCATGACTTCAAGATGAATGGTTTCTTGTTCCTTGGAATATTGAGGCAAACAGAAACTTGTCTTAACCTCAAAAGGCTGATTTTAAATTTTTTCTTTATCATCTATGACATTTTGGACAATGTCATCTTGCTCACCATCACTTGTAATCAGCTCTAAAGAAGTTGTAGACACCTTGAGAGATTCAAACTCATTTCAAATATTTTCAAACTGCTACCACAAGTCCTCATCCTCTATTTGATCAACATCATGAAGGTGAAAAATAAGATAATATCATTCATCCTATTATTTATAATCCAAAAGGACTTCATCAAATACTTCTTCTTTGACAAAAGGAAGGCATTCTTCATCATCAACCAAACAAGAAGACTCAACACAAGAAATCACCTCTTATTTATCATTGATGACCTCTAGAGGGCTCTACATTTGTATATCAGTTGTCATAATATAATATTGGTTCTCAAAGGTTGAAATATTTATAGTCTCTTTCTCCTTTTTAGTAATTCCAAGACTAGGCATCTTGAAATCTAGTGACCTAGTCCAATAAGGCTACCAAGGAGTCATACTTTCTTCAAGCAAGAGTTCTGAATTTTCATTAACCAAATGCTCCTCTTTCGGTTCCCATACCATAGGTACATCAAGTAAAATGGTAATGGGAGATGAAAAGATAAACTAATTGGTGGAGGTGGAACATAGGGCTCAAAATTAGGATGAGAATGAAAAGTAAGAGGTTCTTTTGGGTGTTTTTGGGAAGTAAAGGAATACCTTGGGCTAAGATAGCTTGGTTATATTCCTTCGAATTGAAAATAACTTAATTCAAATATAATTTATCTTGAATTTTTTTTTGAGGAGGGGTATATGGGGTGTGTTTAGGCATAAGATCTTATTTTGGGTCTAAACCTTCCATCACACCTTAACTTAGCAACTTCATTCTTAACTCTGACTCTTCAATTTTCTTGAATAGGTTATCTAAGAAAATTATCTCTTTAATTTCATAGGAATATTCATGAGTATTATGAATTCAATAGGGATTACATGGAACACAAGAGGCTTTTTTAAGAATGGTGGGAGGTACTTACATAGAATTAACTTCATTCTCAACTTCACACTCCTTAACAATGCATCTATCTTCTTTTTTTTCCCATGATTCTACTATCTTTCTCCAGCTTAAGATGTTAGTATTAGAATTATTTTAATTAGGTGGTGATTAAATTTAAGAAGTGGATGAAGTGCTTGAGGAACTTGGAATCTCTTTAGGCTTAGATTCTCCACCTTCTCTCCAACTTCGAATCTCATATCTAGAGGTTATTCCTTGAGACGGGGATGTAATGTGAGATGAAAATGAGGGCTTGAATTCCACTTCATTTGATGATAACATGGATTGATTCATTTTTTAATTTTCCAACTCAATTTTCCTATCAAGATTAGCTTCAAAAACAAGGTTTCTCTGTTCAACTTTCTCTTCCAACTAATTGGAAAAAGGGTGACTTTGATAAAATTGATTGGGATCATGAATAGGGGTCAAATAAGACTGATAGAAAATTTTTGGAAGTGTAAATTAAGTTTTTTAAGTTTTTTGAGGCTACCTTACATGAATTTTTGGCCTATTCTCTAAGGATGAAACTAGGCCACTCACATTTAGCATCTCACTTGTGAGATTTTGCCAATTGGCTCTCTCAATAGGTGTCCATTCTCCTTTGGAAAGATCTAATTCATCTCACACCTTATGAATAATATTACTAGGAACCTCTTAACCATATCCCATTAGATTCTCAAGCTCTAACATAAACTTCTCATACCCTACAAGAGTTTGCTTGAAAGTGGAAATGGATTTAATTGAGAAGTGACTAGGTTGACTAGGAGAAGCAAGATATTGAGGAGGCTGATTGTATGTCTGATACACTTCATGAAAAGACTAATAATTTTCATATTAGATCTGATGAAGAACATATTAAATCTAGTAAGTCTCATGATAAGGATGATTAAGAACTTGTTATTGTTGTTAAGGAATGTCAAGAGGTTGAAATGTCTCACCAACTCGTGTAAAACAAAACTCAACACCAAAGTCAACCATGGTACTTCATTAAAAGTAAGAAAACAAAGAAATATATTAATAACAATATTAAAAAGAAAACCTAGGCTACTTGACCAGCTAATGTATCTTGAGAGTCACCATTGATGCTTAGATAGATGCCTTGAAAGGCTCAATATTGAAAGATAACACCCAAAATATTTCAACCTCTTGGACTAAGAGTTCTATTGGGCATGACAAACACTATTTTCACTTTGATTTTCACTATTTTAGGATATGTCTCAACACTTGTCATCCATATGACACAATTGAAACACCTCTAGGCTTGTGGGTAGTCTAAAGATGAGGTGAATCTCTTAGTAGGGCTAGCTCCCTTGATGTACCACTTTGGATCACTACTATACCTAAATTTTGGGGAGGAAAATTGAGAGAGATAACTGAATTAAACTATCCTAAGGGAGGTGATACACCAAATACATTGATGACTTCCAACCAGATGCATGTTACACTTGAAACCAAGAGACTAACCAAACATACACATCTCCAATTTGCATCTTCTCACATCAATATTACATTATGAGATTATGGATGAATGTTTGGGTTATGAGTACTAGACAATAGGCCTTAAATGGAACTAGTGAATAAAATAACTCACTCAACTTTGACACTTCATAGAACACTTCACATGCCTTATAAGAAGAAGCTTTCCAACTATAAATAAGATGAAATAATGAGACAACATGCTAAGGAATCCATAGTCTTCACTAAGGAAGATCCAAAATTTAATTAACACACTATAAATATTCATGAAGAGGTAAAAGTAAGTATTCTTATTGACACAAATTTATGCAAATGAGCAGGGCTTTGCCATACTCAGGAGGAGCCTAAGTTACAATGGCCAAAATGGCTACTTCTTATACAATTTGAGAAACAGAGGAGATGATAGAATTTCAAGGGTCACAAGAACACTTGTCAAGATGAGAAAATGATATATTTATACATGATAATAGGATTTGGTCTGAACCATTCAAGGTTAAAAGATATAAATGGCCATCCAAGTCATGAAACTCATTAAAGCTGGTATAAAATTCCTTCTTCTAGCTCAAAATATTACCTTCATGATTTGGACCTATTTGAACATCCCAAAACTGATTATCGATAAGTTTGATTATTGGAATGAAGGGGAATGATTTTTTACATGCCTTTGTATACGTTAGTTTTAGGTGTGGTCATTTGAAATCATTTGGAAAGGAGCTATCACTACCTGCACTCTAAGAAACTCTTCATACACCTTGCACACTTGGCCTCCAAAAAAGCATCATTTTTCCATGAAAATACATGTAAGGAATTTAATGACACTTTTAAATACCCTATATGGACATAAAGGCATTAATAATACCTTAAAATAAGTCTACTTGAAGTTTTCCACCCTTCTCGACATCATGTCCACTATGTTAGTTTTGACTATCTGAGATGAAGCGGCTAGTTGAGGCACTTAGGATTTATTTAAATTTATTAAATTTATATGGGGACTTATATTAAGTCCTAATATTCTCTCCCATGTGATTTTCATCTCTTGAAACCTCTTAAAACCTATAAAATACAAAAAAATGCAAATAAAATCATGTTTTTTACTCCATCCATATAATTTCATATAGTAAAAAAGAATGGGGAGTATCCTGAGAGCATCTCATGAAATTTTAATTAATCATCTAGGTAAAAATATTCCATTACATTAGCTTTCCAACCTCATTTTCTCCATCAAGTCTTAACTAAGGGTTTGCAAGGGTTTTAGGCAGTTTTAACTCTTAATCTTTAATCATGAATTTTGTACATTATATTTTGAAAATAATTACATAAATTTTATCATAAATACCCCTAATAACTCCTAAAATCTTTCCTAACCTCCATGTAAAAACTTTAAGGAGATATGAGCACTCCAAGTTAGCCTATCGAGCTTGTCTTTCTATTTGCTGCATGCTTAAGTTGGTTTTTGAGCCAAAAGTGACATTTTAGTAGTTTTATTTGTATATTACCATATTCAACACATATTATGTGACCTAAAAAACATTTCCAAATTTTTTGGAATGAATATCTCATGCTATAAGTGTAGATGGTTCTCCATTTGGCTTTAGGTCTAAGTATGCTCAATAGGCATGCCTACAACTTAATGCTCAAAATTAATTTATTATTTTATTAATTATATTACAATATATCTTACACATATGTAATTATCCCAAAAATATTATTCAACAAGGTTTAAATATCACCTCATGCTAAAAATGGTTTTGACCTTTCATTTGGGAACTAGGCCAAAACCTACCAAGTAGGCTTGACTGTAACTCTAGCCACCTAGACCACTTTGTTGAATTTACCCATTTTTTGATTCATTTATAATTTTTTAAAATATTATATAAAACCTATCTTACCTTCTATCAAGGTCAAAAAAACTCTTGGTTCATCCCTTTATACACTTTTGTCTAAACCTGCCAGTTTTACATAAGGGTAAGTACCCTCTGTCTCAAACAAAGTAGAGGGTAATTACCCTATTTTTTTAACTAAAAAAAATGTTTTAAGTTATTATTAAAGTTTGAAAGGTTTTATATACAAATTTTTAGCTTTTTTTTAGGTCATTTGACCTCTCAAATGCACTAGAAACCCAAGACAAACTTTTAGGCAAAGGACTTTGTGTATGATAATCAAAAAATGACTCTGTATTGCCCTTTGGAAAGGTTTTATTGATATTATATAAATTTGGGGACATTATATATGTTAATTCCACCATGTTAAGATAATTCATAATTTTTACAACCTTTATTACCCATTCTTTCACTTTAAAAGTATCCTCACCCAGTCAAACCTGAGTAGTAAGCCAACCCTATTTTCTATGCTTCCCCTACCTATAGGTGTAGTTAAAACTTTCAGAGATGGTTAAATTTATAAAAGGTCATAATTATATCCTTTAATTATATCATAGTCCTTGTATTCATCTATACCATCAATTTCCAACTTCAATAGTACCAACCCTTACTCAATTTCCTACCACCATTACAACTGACTGTATTCTTTGTCTTGGAATGATGCATGTAAGTGACCTTACATAGTTTATCTAAAATATAATGTTTATAGGCCTATTTTTAAATTAAAAACATACTTTAAATTGGTTTTAAACTTTTTTCTCACCTTTATGCACTTTCCATACTCAAAAACATAACTTCTTTGTTCACTACCTGAGATAATCAACTGTAGTTGATTTCATTTAGAGAAAAATGGTCTATTAGTAGACATTTAATTTGAAAAAAATTATATATTTCCATAAATAATTCTTTTATAGTCACTTTACATAAACACGGTTAGTCTCTTCATGACTAAACCCTTTCCATGAATGATGCATGAAATTATACTAGTTGTAGGTGAATGCTTTCAAGAGGCGAGTGCCTGTACGTGGTGTCAGCTTAGGTGTTGCTTGGTAGTGTCATGAGCCTCTTAATATCTCTAAATATTATTACTTAAGTATTTATACCTAATTATTCCATATTGAGTTAAGTCCTTGTCAATAAACTTAATCTTTCTACTCTCTGTCCGTCATAATCAACTACAGTTGACTATGTGGGGCCTATAGGTGCCTTTCATCTTTGAAAAATGTATCAAAATTTCTATGGGAACCATATAAATTCCTTGAAGTTATAATATATCAACCAAAAATTGGTATATAGATCCTCAACCCTTCTCTAAAACATGTTTTAGGTCTTCCTACCTTTCTTGGCTCACAAGACCATGTTTTCCTCTTTTAAGCTTGGTTGTAGGTATACTTAGTAGGTTTAGGATGTTTTTTGACCTCAAATTTATCTTCTTATCTATTTAATATTTTAAAACCACTTGAGACTCACTTCCCCTTATACAAAATCAAGAATTTCATCAATAATACTTTGAACCTTACTTTGATTACTCAAAGTATCTCCTCAGTTTCTACAATGGTGTATATTGGTTGTAGATGTTATTTTTGATCTCACTTAGGATTACAAGTTCTTGTTTATCTTTGATTAATTATGAGATAATTTGGGATTGTATGTTTCACATAAACCAATTGAATACTTCATAATGACCTCAAAGCCTACCCTATACTTTCAATATTTGACAAATCTTCTATTGGTTGTAGATATCACTGAGTGATTTCAGTGTCTTGAAGAATAAATTGAAGGCTTTATAAAACCACCTTCCTCAACTCAAACACTTATATTATTTTAAAAAATGATAGGCATATTTGGGATCTAGAAAAAAATGTACTTGGAGGCTCTAGATATCAATGCAACACTATATAATAACACCCAAAAAAGGGCCGAAACTTCTATTTTGACAATTTTGGGAATTTGTCCCAAAGTGTCAAAAGTTTTCTTGGAAGGTCTTCTTGAGGTTTTAATAGCATCCAGTCTTATAAAAACTAATTAAAATTGTTTTATATCATTTTTAAACGTTACAAACCTTATATAATGATCAAATCACACATTTCATGTTTCCCCAAGAAGTGGTAGACCATACAACTGCTATAGATGTCCATTTTATACATTTACTTGCTCTCTTGGATCTTGAAATTGCTCTTGGAATTGTATTTGGAATTGAATATGAATAAAAGACATATATTATTAATAATACATAAATTTAATTAATTTTTTAACCTTATAATAGTAGAAACCTCTAGTAATTGGAAAACATGACTGCAATTCTACTCATTCACTTCTCCTTGCAAACTGAGTTGGTTGGCTCATCAAATAAACTCCAAATGTGAAAAAAATAATTTAAAACATGATATAATGTATTTAAAATAATTTTAAATAAATATTATCAACTTTATTATACAGACTTGTCCAAACAAGAGCAAAACCTATAGGGTCCATAGATTAGCAAGTAGAAATACATAGTCAACTTCATGAGGATGGTTCATAAATTACAGGCCACCATTTTTAAAAATATTTTTATGTAAATTAATATATTTAAGTTTAGTACCACATCCCCTAGGTTTTTAATTTGGAACCTCCTCTAATATTTGTACCAAATACAAACTTGAAGACTAGTTCTGTATGTCTAAATGGGTGAAAATGGAGCAAAACAATTTTCGGAATTTATTAGCACTTCAAAAGAATTTAAATAAATAATATATATCTAAGGAATATAAATATTTATTACATGACCTTCTCCCATGTGGCACACTTCCCCATGGGTCGTACAAGTACCAAACTCTCCTTTTATCTCAAGAAAACTACCCTTCTTTTAAGAACCTACCACTTTTTAGTTATGATAGTTGACTAAGACATTTTAGGACACATGATACATGACATCATCTTTTATAATCCCAAAATTTATGAAAGAGGTCGTACAACCTATTAAATGCTCTATTTATGACCCCAAAATGACTCAAAATGATAAATGGACTAAAAGAATAATTCACTAAGACTAATATAACATTTAATAACATTAAAATATATATAATACATCCTATGACATAATATTAAACCCAATATAAACCTCCAAAGTCAATATTTTACCTATAGAGGTCCCAATTTGATCTACAAGTCAAATTTGGTCAACACTTAGAACATTTAAATTTAAGTGGCTATTTGTCAAAGCTTAAACTTGATGTCCATACACACGTCTTAGATTTATTATTAAACTTTGAAGACATATATCTTAAGATATCAAGATCATCAAGATAAAAATTTTATAGATTATGATTTAGGCTTGACAAAGTTTGTGTCCATGAAATTTTTTAGCTTGAGAGACTTTCCAATTTTCATATATCAAATGTGCAACCAGATTGACCTGTTCATTCTTGCATGACATTTTTGTGATGGTTTGGTTTTATAAGATCACCAAATTCAAACTTTAAGCTTTCTTAAATTGTTTCAAAATCTTACGAATGTTATGTGATCTCCTCTTGAAGTCCATATGCTCCTTTTGACATTGGATCACTCTTCAATTAGGACCCTACTTAGCTCCTTATTTTGGATTAGGCAAATTATGGTATGTAGCCCAAATTTGGCCAACACTAGCATAGTTCCAAAAGGACATGATGTGTGTCCTTCACCATGTTAATAGTGTCAACATTGAATGCTGTTGAAACATAGGAGTTCTCCACTTAATTGATACATGTCATGATCTTTATGAGAGGTGGGATTAACTATATTAGTTGTTCCTAATTTTTCATCCCCAACCCTAAACCTTGCTGGTCTCCTTTCACTTAAAAGTTACTTTCCCCTAGAGATCAACAAGAGCTTTCTATGTTTTTTAAAAACTAGGGGCTAGGCCTCACAAATTTAACCAAAATTTAAAAATGGGTTGATTTTAGTTGCGAAACTAATTAATTTTTGTAATATATAGTACTTTTTCATATAGATTTATGTGATTTGTTGAGAGCGTGGACCCTACTAGTTTATAAATTTTTGTTAAGATTAGCCATTTACACCTAGCCATGTACACTTTCCCCATAGCATTTCATTCATTCATATACTTGAAATCCTTAGAACAAGAGGGGTTTTGGATGTTAGATCTAAATTATGTCCATGTCATCGCAAACCATGCAAAGATCTCATTGATAATATTTTTGAACTTATCTATCATGCCTTATACGTCATTCAAAGAAATGTACGTTAGAAAAAACAAAGGAATAATAAATTATCTTAGTCATCAAACTTTTAAAACATGTCCTTTCATCCATTAAGATTTGTGGATTAGCCATGTTCTTTCCACCATGAATCATTGTTATTGAGCCAAGCCATGTAGAAGAGCTTATCCACATATTTCATCTAGTTGGGGTGATCTATGTATCCAATGAGCATAGTGATCTTCTAGTTAGGATTGTGGTTGTGAGTGTCCCTGTGGATGTTAATAAAAAATAAGAGATTGAAAGAATGGCCCAAATATTTGGTGTTCTAATATAAGGTGTTAGTGTGCTCAAAGAGCCAAAATTTGGTTTTTAAAGAGAAGGTGTCTATGACTTTTCTCTATGCAAATCTAATCTTTTGCTTTAGCACATCATTGTTGTCTTCCACATGCAACATGTAATGTGCAAACACTAATCATATATCTTTGACCCTTGCTAGCTGGTAGTTAATAGCACAATAAACAATTAAGATGAACAATAATGTCTTATTTTCTACTTAGTTCATGGCACCCATTTTATTAATATCTATCTATATTTATGATGGGAAATGGTATGGAAACATTGAGTCCAAGACATGTTCAACTAATACATGGAACCCATTTGTTACATGGTTGTGGAATATGCATAAAATATCTAAAGATGAATCAAAAGTGAACATCCCTTGTGTGCTTTCCAATATAACATCACTAACATAATAAACCAATACAAATGTAACAATTTTAAGTACTTATTAAGGTATTTTGCCTACTCTTGACATGGGAGAGGTTTCATGTGAAAACACCTAAAAAACAAGGGAGTTGTCCTATGCTATGGTACCCATTAAAAAAATCAATTCCAAGTATGTAGATAAATTGGATATTGTTTGTATGTGTGGTGTGTTTTTTCTTGTTTTTTTCTTTGATTTTCCTTTCCAACATGTAATATATATTTTTTGATGATAAAAAAGGTGGGTGGTATGAAAATACATTGTGAACAAAAAATATAGCCCAAGAAATTGTAAAAATCAAATCTACATCAATCCTTGAGAGTAAAGCACAAAGTGAAAAGTATCAAGGCCTAATCCCAACAAAAAATAGAATTATATCATTACAAAGGCATGCGGTATAAGCACCATATAAACAACTATAAAATACATAATCATACATTGTATTCCTATGCAATTGATATTACCGGCCCCTTTGAGTGAATCAGAGGAAGTATCAGACTACCAAGGTTATTTTCCTTGACCACTACCAAGGGGATGCATTATCAAGTATGAGATCCCATCCATAATTGTTTGATTTTTTTCATTCTCTTCCTATGTCTAACCCTATTCTTGAATTTTTATAGCCAACTTATGTTGACAATAACCTTTCAATCCATTCAATGGTTGAGAGCCTCTAGTAGGGTGTAGGCTTAGAAAAATTAAAAAAATCTACATTATATGCATCACCCTCTAATTCATTCCCTTCACCCTTGGTATCTCTAATAAATTTTATCTAATAAAATTAGGAGACACTATGCTAACATTACAAGGTGTATTCTTCCAATGGCCAATGAGGGTGTGTAGGTGTTCCACCTCTAGCATAAGCTTATTTACTGTTACTTGTATCTACAATATGACACTAGATAAAGTAGCAATGATGTTAGCTGTACAAAAATTACATCTAAATAATCTTTATCAAACACAACATAGTATTTATCTTCCCAAATTTGAAGAAGAATCTTAATGTGAAAAATATGTAAATTTTGTTTAAACTTTGTTAGGAGCAAAAATTAATTCTCCAATGAGGATCATGTGCCAAGATAAGGGTTTTAGTATAAAGGGATTATAAAAATGAGAGGATCCACTTCTAGACCTATTGATCTCTTACACAAAACTAGGAAACGTGTTTGAGTGATTTTTATTGATCACATGCATGACATTTGGGAGTAGATATTTATCAGGGTTTGTACTAAAAAAAAAGGGTAGAGACACTCCAATTCAAATCCTTTTAAACCCATGGGGTATATGCATGGATTTGGGGGATAATTCCATGGACATTTCCCTCAATGCATATGCATTATGGCCATAATGTGTATGTGTTATGGCTCGAGATACCTAAGCCATAATGCATACATGTTTTTGTCAAAAGGAATGCATATGTGTTTATTTACTAATAGAAACACATACATATAGGAATACATACACATTATTATAATTATAAGGAACCCATACACATTCCTTAAAACATAAAAACAAAAACAACCCAAATTGCCACTTCATTTTCTCCTCTCCCATTCATGTTTTTCTCCCACCAACATAGAAATTATTATTTTTTATCTCATCGACAGTGAATTTATTGGTTTTTCTCCTGCATTTGTTAAATCGATGAATCCACTATGAAGAAGAGGTAAGTGATAGTAAATTAAATCAATTTTTGTCAATTTTTTATTTTGTGCATAGTTTAATTTGTAACTTTTTGTAGTAGTTCAACATGATAACCCTAAGCCTAACCCTCTTCCCAACCCTCCTATAGTTCCACTAGATCCCCCAATAAATCATGAGGATATAGATGCACACATAGTGGAGAAAAAAATTGAAATTGAGTAGATAATTAGGAGAACATGAGGGAGTCTACTTCCACCAACTCCCACCAAACCTATATGGCCAATACCCTAGAGTTAGTATTAAGTAAAGCTGACTTGATACCAAGTCAAATTGATAGATGGAGGTTATATAGGGATAGCTATAAGGCTTACTATGTTGAAAATTATTAGCATATGAGGTGAAGAAGAAATAAATCAAAAAATAATAAATTTGTTCCTTATTCATCAACCTAAACACCAATGCACCATTTCCAATAATGGCTAAATGTTTTATAATCAATTAATTCTAACACAATTTGATTAAATAAATTTTTTGGGAGCCATGGTGGATGGTGTTCAATAGCATCCACCGTGTGATAACCATGGGGTCCCATTGTATTTTTTGAGGAAACTCTTTTATGAGTGTCCTCAATGATATTCCAAACTATTTTGACTATGGTGAGTTTTAGGGTTGAGGGAAAGGCTCTATACAAGATCAACCAAGTGCACATCATGCACCTAGTCAACCTATAAGGATCCCTACCCAAAAGCCACTTCATCTAGAGATTCTCATTGTGGTGAAGGAGGTTGTGGAGATTGACACTTTGAATTCACTTAGTGCACTTAATGATATACTCATTCATCATACAAGTAGGATTTATAAAACATTTGATTGAGATACTCCACCTATTGGGCATACCCAACCCAACCCATGCATATCTTGTGGTGCTATATGCATTAGACCTTTGAATGATGATGATGGAACTGTAGGGGGCTTGAAGGATATGGTCTTCATTGATGGTTTATTGGCACACATGTTTGGTGTGGATACATTGGTCTCTACATGAATGAAGGTATATTTTACATAAATTTCATGTTAAATTTTTAATTTATATTTGTAAATTAAAAAGGTAAAAATTAATTTACACATTTAAATTGAATAATACATATGTGTATTCTTTCTGTGTTCTAGGAGGAGACATTGGCTTCAACATCACAATTTGAATTTATTGAGCTAGGTAGTAGTCCAACCACTACTACATCTATTTGTGTTAGTAAGACACCATATACATTTATAGAGATAAAATTTCTAGTGAATATTATATACTCTAGATGTACATTCATACACCTTAATTGCATCATTGGTAGATTTTTTGTAGTAAAATATAAAATACCTAATATAATTTTCTTGGTCTTTTTATTATTTGATTTATTATCATGGATTTGCATAGTTTTATATATTCATTTTCCATCTCAACTTTTTTGTTTTTATTTTGACTTTCAAACAATGTTTTCAATAACCAAAATCATGCAGTTGGAAAGAAGACTATCCACTCACTCTTATCTCTATAATATTTAGGTTTATTTTCTATATGTTTATTTAGATTTTGATGAGACATATTTTATAAGTTTATAGATACTCTTAAAAGGATTTTATATATTTCCCTAATAAAATTAACCTATCCTTCTTGGTGTCTGAAAGATTAAAACTCAGTTTACAAACTTCTCAACAAACACCTATACAGGGTATTTGTCTTATCACAATGACTATTTCTAATGGATTTTTGATCACACCAATACTTATTTGGAATATAAAGTAATGAAATTATATAATAAAAGTATTCAATGTGTTAACATGATCAAAATTTCAAAAAAAATTAACTTAGACATCATAGATCATAGGATTGTCCTCAACTATACCATGTCATTGCTTGAAGACAATTAGGCCTCATGACCTTAATTAGGTTAAAATTCAAAAAACACCTCAGTAAAGATATAAAATCATCCAAACCAATGTATATAGGTGCATCAAGGATGTTTCAACACCTAACTTTCATTCAATGTCTCAATTTCACAAAATTCACTCATAAATCCTCCCTCACTATCTTAGAGATATAAAGTTGCAGGTTTACATGAAACTCAAATTTTGATAAGACCTATTTTAAAAGATTATAGACAATCCTAAAATTATTTTAAATATGTCCCTCATAAAATCAACCTTTCAATATAGGTGTTTGAAATATTAAAACTTAGTTTACAAACTTCTCAACAAATACCTATATAGGTTACTTGTCTTATCATAATGATAGTTTCTAAGGGATTTTTTATCACAACAATACTCAGTTAGATTAAAAAGTAATGAATGTTTGTAATCAAAGTATTCAAGGTGTTAACATGATCAAAATTTCAAAACAAATAAAATTAGACACCATAGCTCATAGGACTGTCCTTAATTATACCAAGTCACTACCTTAAGAAAATTAGGCCAAATGACCTTATTTAGGTCAAAATCTGAAATACACCTCAGCAAAGCTATACAAGCATCCAAACCAATGTATATAGGTGTATCAAGGATTTTTCAATAACTAACTTGCATTCAATGACTCCATTTCATAAAATTCACTCATAAATCCTCCCTCGTTGTCTTAAAGATATAAGGTTACAGATATACATGAAACTCAGATTTTAATAAATTTGATTGTAAGGATTTATTAGATCCAAAACATTTGTAATCATATTCTAGGAGTTTTTGTATAACTATTCCCAAGTTTTTTATTAAATTTCAAGGATTCAAACTAAATTTATAGTCCCTTTTGTGAAGGTTACCCTATAACTTAGGTTTCTTGCTGAATACAGAAGCCAAGAGCTTCTTATAGATAGTTTGTAGCCTATTTAGACTCTCTCAACAAACTACTACATGTCTGATTTCCTTAAAAACGTAATACAACTCTCCCTATACTCATTTCAAATCCATATCCAAAGTTCCATGTGCAATGAGACCTATGTATCATGTTACATATGGAGAACAACAAAGTTTTTATAGAATGAAGGTTTTATAATTAGTATATCATGAAATATCATTCAAAAATACTTGATTTCTATTGATCTCAATATAATACATGTAATTCAATTTCTCTAAGCAAGACTATATTACTGAGACCTAATCTCTCATGGTATATTTTTCATCAATCCTAAAATGATGCAAAGTTAGTCTTTTATAATTTTTCCTTCATCTTGTACATCCCTGAAATGATAGATTTGATCATGTTGTTGAAGAAATTTTAGGATGTGTTAATTTAGGTCCTTAACCTCCAATAGACTTGTCTTAAATTAGAAAAACTGATATTTTAAGACTTATCAAGTCATTTAAGACATTTAAATGAGTAAGAAAGATAGATATGACCTTAACTAAACTTGGGAGACTCATATCTATGTATCATAACTTTTAGAACCTATTAGACACATTAATTATTATAATTTAAGCAAATATTCTCTCAAATACATTTGAAAATTCAAACAGCGAGTATTTGAGGGAAAACACTCCAAGACCTCTAAATGATCTATGACACCCACTAAATGCCTCATTCAAGGCTTATTAACACCTATCAACCCTTCTAAGACTAACAATAGTACCATATATACAAGTTTGTAGGATGCTCTTGCATCAAGAGATGTAGGAGATGCATAATTTTCTTGGATGTCTTATCATTCTCCTTCATGAAATTGACATTTCTTGCCTTTAGTGTGGTGTTACAAGTCACATTACACATATCCACTTGTCACATTCATGCTTCCCATGACCTCATTATATTTTTTCATATCTTATGCAAGACTAAGTTTGTTAGCAACTTATTTAATCAATGAATTCCCCAAATTATTAATTATTAGGTTGTTTGCTTAGCTAATGATTAAGGTAGACACTCCTCCATCATTCTTAGTCAACACATACTTAGGCATTACTGCTACAATGTCATCTGAACATGCACTTATATAGGTAAACAATCACTTGTAATTTTGAATTGTAATTTAATACTTTTGTTTTAATTACTACATACTTAGACAAATATAACTTATATACATGAATGTATTATGTATTCAAGGTTGTCATATGAATTTTTATAGTCCAATTCATATTACTACTATGGTTTCTCCTCATGTTTCTTCATCATTTCGCATGCATGTTCATGCAGCTAATCTTTTCATCGACCCAATCGAGCATCAACATAAAATTGAGGACCATAAGCTTGCAATAAGTGCATGTTTAAATGATTTTTTATTATAGATTAAAATTAGTTTATTAACTTGGTTTCATGTATACTTGTTAATTTTATAATAATTTTATTTAAACAGGTTTGACTACAAGCGAGTTGTGAGCATAATACTCATAGTCGATCCTTTGAATAATCCAAGGCATTCAAGATATCTCTTTCTATAAGCAGGGCATCATAGGGAGAGTCTTCTTTAAGGAAGGAAAGAGAGGGAGACTATTTGATGATTAGGATGTTGTAGATGATGTAATTTTTATATGCCTATATGGTAATGTATGCATTTTTGGCATTGTACATGCATATATGATGTATTCACCTGATATTAGATACTATGTTGTTAGACATGACGTAATTTTTTGTATGCCTATATGGAAATGCATGTATTATTGACATTGTATGCCTATATACGGCATTTATACATGGCATTCTTATTTTGTACATGAATAAAGAAAACCAATTAACTAAGTCTTGTTTGAATCACTTGTGCTTAGAGTATTATGAATGATTGGTTTTGAAGTATTCTTAAGGATTACAAATGTTATGAGATTGAGAATAAATTTTTAGGATAATGTTACAAATTAGATTGGTATGATAGAGCCTAAATTTATAAATATTTACATTTATTGTTATTAAGAAGCTTTGTTTCTATATGAATGCAAATGAAATAAGAAGTAAGGGGTGTTAGACCTATCTTTTTGTTAAATGAATCCTATAGTAGTGATTGTAAGCTAGAAAAAAGTTCACGAAAGTTGCAAACATTGTACTTATATTCAAATTATTATGAATGATTGGTTTCGAAGCATTCTTAAGGACTACAAATGTTAAGATATTGAGAATAACTTGTTAGGATAATGTTTCAAATCAGATTGGTATGATAGAGCCTATAGTTAGAAATATTGACATTTCTTTTTCTTAAGAAGCTTTGTTTCTATAAAAATGCAAATGAAATAAGAAGTAATGGGTGTTAAACCTATCTTTTCATTAATTGAATCCTATACTAGTGATTGAATCAGTCTTAGATTGGTAGTTATTAGACACCTAGTCACTTATCTTAGGTTTAAGTCTTGTACATGGAGTGGGATTAAGGGAAACAAACCCTTATAAGAAATAAATAATATCCATGATTGTATTTTAATTATGTTTGTTCAGGAATGCCATACCAATGAAAATATGTAAATCAATGAAAATTGTGTTTGTTTTATGTGTAACATTGGTATGTAATGGCATTTAAGGAAATTTTAATGTATTTGGTTTAGCAAGAATCCATGTAGATCATTTTCAACAATGACATTTATGTGTTTAGAAGGATAAAAGTAGAAGAGATTTGTCATGAGAAATTATTTAGGAGTATGAAAACACCAAGTACTTTTAGTAAGTGTATGCAATCAGAAATGCATTATGTATATAAATCAATCCTAAATCTAAAAAGATAGATCATACTTACACTTTCGATTAGAGATACATTATATAATCAAGAACATGATCAATATGGGGATCCTCTAGACCCAATTAGGTTATATATTATCATAATAAACAATACTAGGGAGGGTTCAAAAGCCTCTAGTCAAGCACAATAATGTAATAACCCTAACCAAGTCCTATGTTTTCATATTCACTAAACTAATAACAAGCAAAGTAAATAAATCTAATCTAGTGTTCATCAAATCTTGTGGCACAATATGGGGGTTAGTAAACAAACAAACATGAATAAGATAATCTCAATTAAACTATGTATGAGTAATACTCTAATACATTAAGAAGAAGAGTAATATTATTAGAAGCCAATACTTATGCTACTTCTATCTACTAAAGAGAGGAGTATAGTTATAGAATACATACTTGAAATATGAACCCATTGAGACTCAATATCTCCCTTACATAAATTTACTTCACAATAGGTTGTTTTGATTTGTAAGGATCACTAAGAAAGGCCAAAGCATTCAAGACTTCTCCACAAGACTAGATTCTCCAAGTAGAAACCCTAAGAAAAAATTCCTCAAATAGAATGGTTGAAGATCATATTGTAAATAAGCACAAGTCAATAATAACTCTTGATCATAGGTAAATAATGAGGAAGTGAAATTGTATAAATAGGAATATTTAACCATAAGTCCTTCCAAAATTTTCAACCCATAGGGTCCACCTAGTATAATTAAGGGAAAAATTCACCAAATCATAGGCTACATTGGCCAAGTGCCAACCTAGACCCTAAATTAATTTTAACCACAATAGCACAAGTTCGACCCAGTTGACCTCATACTACATAATTTTGAAATGGGATTAAGGTGAGGAAAAGAGGGATAAAAAGTGGGAAAAGACTGGAGGAGTGTAAAAAAGAGGAGTAATAGCTCAGGGAATGATTTTCAGGGGCTAGTTTGATTGGTAATAAGTGGAAATAATGAACAAAAATCTTGAGAATCACCAATGGACTACCCACCTCTTTCCTAATGTACCCCTTGAGGCATGCACTCATAGATATTAAGTCTTGATGGGTTCTTTCAAGATAGAAAGCATCAGTATTTGATAAAAATGAAAAAAATTATGTTCATACTTATGCCCCACTTGAATATCATCATGTGTCAATAAGGTGCAAGAGGAGATGGTACTTTGAGAAAGAATATAGTAATACATTAACATTGAGGATAAAAAAAGGTTGAAGTATTTTAAAGCATAAGATAACTGAAAGTAAATGACTGAAAGGGAAATAACTAAAAAGCAAATGTGATGGATACCTTGAGTTACCTTTATCGCTAGATGGTTATCTTTTGTGTTAGTTTTGATTGTGGAGGGTAATAGACTACCTTTGACAAACCCAAGAATACAAAATTAAAGAGTAAAAACAAATAAATACAATAAATTCAAGCTAACTGGTGTTATGCGGACAGGATGGACTTGGAAATTTGGCACGCTGGGGTGACAAGTGCTATGTTAGACCAAATGACCAAGTCAAATTTTAGAGTAAATTAGGTAACCAAAAATCCAAGGCTACTACAAACTAAAAACTCAAACAAGTAAACCTTAAGTAAGAAAGGTAAACTAACCAAATCAAACTAAAGATACATGTCAAAAAGGATGGTAATTAAATATGAATGTGAAAATAGTAACAATCCTACCTTAAAAAAATATGGGTAAGTAAAAATGGTAAAATAATATTGAGGAGTGAGAAGTGACAATCCTTACTCAATTATCAATGGAAAAAGGTGCATAAAATGGAAAACAACATTGATGAGTGAGAAGTAACAAGCCAACCTCAATCGATCATGTAAAAAGTACATGAAAGTAGAAATAGACCTAGGTGTCCACAAAAAGGGTAGTACAATAATAAAAAATGGTAAAATAAATCAAGTAATGTTTATAAATGTAAATCCAAGGTGTAAATAAAGTAATCCGTAGTTTCTCAAAACATGTTGTTTTGCTCTAAAGATAGATAAAACTAAAATAAATTAGTGTTAGCATGTTTTTAAGATGTGGAGAAGAAGGAATAATAGAAGAGGGAAAAACATATTTAGAGTCACAATTTACCTATCAAGGGGGGAAATGAAATGGGTAGAGGGGAGAATGAAGGAAAAACTAAAGTAGAGTTATTTTTTATCGAAGTCAAGACACTCAAATTAGGTTTGTCAAAATAAGAAGAATTTTGACCTTAAAGACTCCGAAGAACTTCACTTAGACACACAAGTCTTATGCCTACAAATAAAGTATATAGATCATCCCATGACGGCTATACACATGAAAAAGTAAAATGGGCCTACCTTCCCACAACATGTTCGTTGTTCCTCAAGACCCCTTATAGAGTCATTAGTCTACTATGAAGATTGGGTACTTGTATGAGAAAGTAGGTAGCATGTAGAGATTTTTCAATCATCCTATTAAAATCTACTCTCCTATCGTACCTCAATGGACCTCAGTTCTAGTGTGAGGCCAACTGTGGAGTTTGAGCTTCGATTAGAGATAGGAGATGTGCTTGTAATCACATCTTTTGGTGTTAATTTTGACTTTTAAGATTTGTATGTTACCTTTTGTATATCATTTCCTTTTATTTCAAATGATTTATATTTTAACATTTTTGATGGATTTTTCTATTCCTCCTCCATACATATTTGGAAAACCAAACATAGATGCTAAAGATGACTTTCATTAGAATACTTGGGAGTTGGTTTCTAAGAAAGAGACCTCTAGAGAGCATGGTGTCTACGAGTCTCATAAAATTAGGTGAAATAAAATTTCTATCTTGATTTTGACCTTGTTTTATCCATTGTGGAGTGAAAGTAAAGGAAATCAAGAGGAATGGAACATGAAACAATTTGAATTACTTCAAACTGCAAAAAATGTGACAAAGGGTGCAAAGGGGATACAATGATAGTAAAGTGCAATTCTTTATCATAAGAATGACGTAAATGTAGGAAAACATGCTAACATAGATTATTGTGCAAATTTCATCTATCAAATGAAGCAGAAGCTAAAGCTAAGAATAAATATCAAGAACTTGTAATCTTTACAAAATACATTCTAGATATGAATATTGAAAAGATGGTTATTTTATGAAGAAGGTTAGGTCCTATCCATGGTATTAGACTACAACTCATATAATTAAAACCCATGAGGGTGCTATAAAGTATGTGAAAAATAAATGGGATAATAAAAATATTATAGTTATGAGGAAGGCCAGGTCTTATCCATGGTCATACACTACAATTCATGAGAAAAAAGGGAAACCATAAAACCAAAAATAAGGATGAAGGTGTGTGAAAGGAGAGAAATGTTGTAGAGGGAGAGACCCATGTTAGTAACCTAAAAAAAGTGTTAGATAGATAGCATATAGAAATCATGAAAAGAAGGGAAGGATCCTACACTAACATTTATATTAAGGATGAGCATGTGAGAGACAAGGTTGTGTCTCAGAAGGTTTCTTGAAATTGAATTAGTTTGGTATCATGACATGTAGAATAAGAGTGGGCATCATATGATTCCCCAAAGGGTAAGTGGATATAGGGATGGGCATCATAAGATGTCCCAGAGTTTAAAATGATATGTGGGTGGGCATCATAAGATGACCCAAAGGCTATAGTAATGTGTGGATTGGAATCACAAGATGCCCCAAAATCTATAAATATGAAGAAATTATAATAAAATATAACAAGGAAAGCTCACCCCATATAGTTTCTAAATGATTTCAAGTTGTCCAAGAAGAATTTGATATGGGATTTCATGTTAATTTGGAAAAATGAACATAATTTAAAGGAAAGAGAAATAAAGAATTGAGTTAGATAGATAGAGAAATCAGTAAGAGTATAGAGTTGACTAGGTCAACTTAGTACTACAAACTAGGGAAAATAGAGCCTTATAAGAGTACAAAGTCAAATCCATCGACCTAGTATTGTTATCTAACTAGAAAAAGAGATATAGGGCCGATTGGGTTGACCTAGTACTACAAGTAGGGGGAAAATAGTATGTAAAAGACTATGTCGAGAAAAATAACTATGTAATAAAAACAAGGAAAAATCTTATAATGTATTTTGAATGTAAGAAAGGAAAGTAAAAACACAATCAATTGGGTCAATGAGGATGATCCAATTGAGTCACATAACACAAAACATTGTATAAACATTGTCTAAGGAAAGTGTTTGCAATACAACATACAATTGAGCAAAGATTAAGCAGTTAAATTGGAAAGTCAATGCTAACTTAGTGGCCATCCTGAATTTTTTTAGATTATTAAAGTATGATTTTTAGTATGATAGGAAGTTACCTATAAATAGGGAACTAGAACGAAATATATGGATGGTTTTAGGATGTTTAGGCTGAAAGGGATCTATGTTGGTAATGGTACTAGCTTGGTATTAGGGCCTACCCTCTCACTTCACACACCATAGTGATAAGGGTATAAGGCGTTTTGCCAATATGTACCATTAAGCATGTGTTTATATTTGGCCAAAAAAACCAAGTCAACTTCCCCCTTGGTGATGAAATCCAAGTAGGTAGGCCTTAAGTAGATAATTGTTTAAATGAATTTTAAGATTATGTGATTTGGTAGTGTGTGCAAGAAAGAGAAAAATAGTGAAAATAAATGGTATATTAAAAAACCACCTAATTAGACTTTGTGATCTATTATAAGCATGCAAGTAATTGAAAGTGAATGATTGAAGTAATTACTAGCATATAAGTGTTAATTCTAACTTTCAAACATAGTACAATGTCAGTTCAGATGATAGTGTATGCAAAGATTATATAACAAAGTTGATAATGTCATTACTATACTGCTAAATCAAGGGTCTATAAAGAACTACATTGGAAATGTCGACCTAGTCTTTCAGATAGAATATAGAATACAGAAATACGTTGATAGGATCAACATAGTTTGTTGTATAAGGGTAGTTTTAAAGACTACAAATTTTGAAAAATAGAACTATAATAAATAACATAAATGATATAGAAAGAGAGAAAGGAACCTTCGTGGGTTGGAAGAAGTAAAGGAAAGTTATATTGTTGTTGAAGTGCCTTGATTTTTACTTATAAATTCTACCAACTGTGTTGACTAGGTCAACCTAGTTCTGTAGTTCCCTATTTATTAAAACCTGTGAATGATACTTTATTAGTAGTGTCAGCGTAGTATGTTTTTTGGAAGTTTGGAAGTGTACTGTGTAGATAGAGCTGACCTAGTACCTTGTCTATAAGTGAAAACCTATATTGTGTTAACCTATTTTATCTAGTATCATGTAACTGATGAAGACTTACACAAATAGAATAGATTCATTTTGATGTGACTGTATGTTAAATCTATGCACAGAAGCTAGAAACTATACTGGTACTATCAACCTAATATTAAAAATATAGAAAAATAATAAATAAAATGTAAAATAATGAAAAACATGAAATAAAATATGCAAGGGTTAGATTCACATTGGGTTCACTAGAATGTATGTAATCATAAATGCATCATTTCTATAAATCAATCATAACTTAGAGAAGATAGATCATACTTACACTTCTGATTGGAGATACATTAGATAATCGAGAACATGACCAATATGGGGATCTGCTACATCCAATTAAGGTATCTCTTATCATAATAAATAATACTAGGGAAGGTTCCAAAGCCTCCAATCAAGCACAATCATGCAATAACCCTAACTAGGTCCTATGTTTTCATATTCGCTAAACTAGTAACAAGTAAAGAAAATAAATATAATCTAATGCTCACCAAAGCTTGTGGCACAATATCGGGGTTAGTAAAAAAAACATGTATATGAGAATATAAATTAAGCTATATATGAGTAAGACCCTAATACATGAAGAAGAAAAGTAATATTATTCAAAGCCAATACTTATGCTACTTCTATCTACTAAGATAGGAGCAAAGTTAGAGAATACTTGCCTAGAATATGAATCCACTGAGACTCAATATCTCCCTTGGACAAGGGTATTTTCAAGAGTTTGTTGTGTTTTCCAAGGATCAATAAGAAATTCCAAATCATCCAAGACTTCTCTAAAATACTAGATTCTCCAAGTAGAAACCCTAAGCTAAGATTCCTTGAGTAGAATGGTGGAAGAGTAGATTATAAAGAAACACAATTGAATAATATATCTTGATCATTAGTAAATAATGATGAAATGAACTTGTATATATAGGTGGATTTAATCCTAATCCCTTCCAAAGGTTTCAGTTGACAGGTTTGACCCAATAAACCTAGTATAGTTATGGACAAAAATTCACTAGGTTACATGATAGGTTAGCCAAGAGCTAATCTAGACCCTAAATGAATTTTATCCACAATATTACAGGGTCAACCTAGTCGACCTAGTATTGTAAACTATCAAAAGGGGCTTAAGGTGAGGAAAAGAGGGATGAAATGTGCAAAAAATTTGGAAGAGTATGCAAAAGAGGAGTGACAGCTTAGGGAATGGTTTTCAGGAGTTAGTTGGATTGGTAATAAGTAACAATAAGGGACAACAATCTTTTGAAGAACCAATGGTGTGCCCACCCCTATCTCAGTGGACGTGATATTTGATAAAAGTTTAAAATATTATGTTTATACTATAAGCTTCTCTTAGTTTCAAGAAATGAAATTCTTTACTAACAGTGCCAACCACATGAAAGTGAAAGATTATTTAGCACCACTAACCTACAAAAAATGTTAGTAATTAAAGATGAAATTTATGTACATACTACCTAAAAAATCAAAAACATTTGTTAAAATTAATTACATCTACATTTTACAAGTTAACATGCGTTCACATTTCAGTCTAATGAACCATTAGTATCTGCTATAATGTTGATAGTATAAAGAATAGCTTCATGGTCTGACTCATGAAATTTCCATATAATCCTATTTCTTAGCCTCTCATGATATTTTTCCAATTGAATATTCATTATAAGAACCAAATTTGAATAGTGTAGTACCTTCTTGTGCATTTCAAAATCTTCAAATAACCATACATTTGAATATATTATAGGATATCATCAAAGCCAAGTTCTGGTTACTACCACAGACCCAATGGGATAGTCAATGTTTTCTCCATCTACGATAGAGGAAGTCAATTTTTTCTTTCCATGTACATACTAGAATAATTAGTAATATGTTCTCTCTTCATTGTCCTCATTTGCAATAACTGCAAAAACATGGCCTGCATCACAAAAACCAATTTCTATTGACACTTTGAACATAGATAATGAGAATAAATAGTACATTAAGATTAATTTTATACCTAACTGCACTAAATTAGATATATGGTCAAATTCATGTGATGATTCCATATTTATATGTCATAATGTTGGTGGAACCTATATGTGTTTATTAGAATTAGAGGTCTAGAAGTCCAATCTTCCACCCACTCTTGTGACTCACACTCATTCCAAATAGAGTCCATGCATGCAAAACAAATTCATGCCAAGTGTCATGTATGAATAGTCTAAGAACCTATATTTGAGCTACAAAATGAGTGGAGCTCACTTGAACCTGTTAAAGTCATACAATACTCATAGTTTGCCAAGTCTTCTTCCTCCATTAACCAGAAATGTCTATAAATAATAGTATTTTTGTAAGCACCATGACACATGTTCTCATTACACCATTCAACCAAAAAAATTTCATCAGACAAATTAGAAACATGGTCAAATTTTAACTCTTCTCTTGCAATAGCTCTTTTTACACATGCTCTAATACCATCATGCTCCCCTTTTCCATGGCGAACCTCATTAAAAATCCAAATATGTTCTACACCATTTGTAATGTGCATCCTACTCATCCAATAAAACATAAGTGCATTCTTGAATTATGATGTGAAATTATTTGACCAAATGTAATGCCAATTGAAAGTAATGTTCCTCTGAGTCAACTATCCATATAACTTCTCAAAACAACCTTGTACGTACTCTATAGAATGTGATTTGTCACTACTAATATAGAAATGGCACTCCCTTAATATTTTTTAATCTTATTATGTACTATCAATGGCACGCATGAATATTATATGCATGAATATGAAAACTTATGATGTGTTATAATACTACGATTGAACTTCCATTTATGGTTTGAATGTGTAATTTTTAGAAAAATTGACTACTAAAACAATAGAATCAAGTGGGAATGTTCCACTTCTTATATTAAAATGACCATCCAACCATTTATCCCTATGTGTGTGACTTGTATACTCATAAAAAAAATTCTCCTTGAATTCAACCATAAATTCTGAAACAAGTATCTATTTCGTAACAAGCTCACACCTTTTAGATTCTTTGCCATATTTTAGTTGATAAGTCAAAATTTTGTGTTTGATCAAACCAACTAATTCATGTCCAATTTCACTTGTACACTCATCAATGATATAATTTTTTAATTTGGGAAATCCACCATAAATGCTACAATTTTCATCCAAACATGTTTTCTTATAACAGAACTGTCCATCTAGTCTTTCACAAAAAATATTTGGAATAAATTCCCTGAATGATTTTGGTGGAATTTCTATACCACACTCCTAAAAAATGTTTTTAGTGTATAAACTATAATGAATATTGAGAAAACATCATAGTATATTAAAAATTCAACATGTTTCCTACAACAACAAGTGGTGCATGTGTGATTTATTTTTACATAAAAATATCTAGCCATCTCATAAAATATATGACTAATAAAAATTTGTGGATGTTTTTCCTAAAACATAGAGTATAATTATGTTTGATTCATTTCCAAGAAATGTTATGGATGTGGTTCACGATTATAAGAACAAAATCTTATTTTTAGTACACCTCTTGCATTGGGTAAAACTCTTGTATTGTCTCTCCAAAATTATGTAAGTCTTTCAAAGCATCAACTATAGCCCTGTCCTTTCATGGAAGTCTACCAGAGAATGCCCAGAGCTCTCTAGTATTGGGTTCATTAATTCTTTCACATCTTGCAAGTGATTTCATTAATGTTTTTTTGTTTATATCAATCAAGTGTTTGACTTGTTTTTGAAATCAATCATTTTCACCTATTTTAATGCTTACTACACAAGTTATCATTATACATCGGGCGTCATTACAATCTTTGTTGCATGATCGTAGGCCTACAATATGATATGCATCATGTAGATTTTCAACAATTTCATCATTTTCATCATCCATGTTAGATGTTCTTAGTTCTAATGTGTACATTGTAGGTCTCATCTTAACAAATTTCATCAACAAAATAAATAATTTACATCTTTGGCTTTCATAATCTAATCTCTGAAAGAAACTATCCCAAATATATTGAGCCAATCTTCTTTAATGGTGTTTAAACATTTTGTTATGCATTATTTTCAAAATATTTTCATTGACTTCAATTAAGTACTTTCCTTTTCTATGCACAATTCTTGGAGGTGTTGTTAAAGGTGGAATTCATTGAGAGGATGTTTCAAAATCATTATATGTTTCCATGAAATTCTATTCATTGTTTGTTTCTTAATTATATGTTTTCATGAAATTTTCTTGATTGTTAGTTTCATCATTATTTGTCTCCATGAAATTTTCATCATTGTTAGTGGGTAAATTATCATGCATAGGCTCATCATCAACAAAATAAAAAACTTTAAACTTTGAATGTGAAATTCCAACCTTATCTAATTCACTATTATCAATTTCATCATTATTCAATTCATTATTATCAATTTAATCATAATTCAATTTATTATTGTCAATGTCATCATTATTCAATTCGTTATTGTTAATTGCCTCATTATCTAAGGCATTTGGCTCATCAGGGTTAGTGTTTGTACCTTGGCTGGAATGAAATTATTGCATTCATACCCTTTTTTCTCTTAACTCTTCTAATTGCTCTAATGTTTTGTTATTCAACTTCTTCCTTTTCCTTGAATGTGGACCAGAGCCCATTTTGACAGTTGATAAATTTTCAAAGGTGGGGTTTAAAAAAATACTTAAAAATGTATGTAGAGAATATGTAGAGTGCACTTAGGGAATGTCTGTGGGGATAGGAGTCTTGATTTGGAACAAAAATAGATGTTGAAAATTAGGTTTTATCTATACATTAAATAATGTGTACATGTTATATAAATGTGTACATATTATAGTAATGTGTACGCATTATTATAACACATACACATTAATTGAAGTATAGACATATCCTATAGAAACAAGTAATAACACTATCATCTCTAATAAATAAATCCCCAAAATGATGAAATAAGACTCAATAAAACTATAATATGATGCATAAATCCCTAATATGATGCAATTATCCTATCATATGATGCAATAAGGCTATCATATGATGTAATAAGGCTCAATATGATGCAATAAGAATACCATATAATGCAATAAGAATATCATATGATGCAATAAGACTATCATATAATTTAATAATACTTTCATATGATGTAATAAATCCACAATATGACATAATAAGGCTATCATATGATGCAATAAGGCTCAATATGATGCATAAATCCCCAATATGATGCATAAATATCCAATATGATTCAATAAGACTCTTGACAAGAATATGAAATAATAAGAATATCATATGATGCAATAAAGCTTAATATGTAAGGTGAAATGAACTAATTTTTCCCCAAATCCCATCATAGGTCCTTGCAAAACTAGGTTCAATGGGTTCACAAATTGGCACTAACCACATTCATGAATTTATGTATTTGTGATGAAATCACAGAACCTAAGGGTTGTGTTTATTATAAAATTAGGGTTTAGTGTTAAGGGTTTAGTGTAATGGGTTTATATATGTGTACATGTCATGAAATTAGGGTTTAGGGTAATTGTACACGTTTAAATGATAAAATTAGGGTTTATGATCAACATGTCACAAAATGTGAGCTAATTTATCCCCTTTAATACATCATAGACTATAATTTAGGTTCATTGGGTTCAAATTGGCCATATTTACATTCGTATTTTCATTTTTTATTAAATTAGGGTCAATTAAGACATACATGTTGCATAGATTATACAATAAATTGGGCTACAAATTTGGTTTAGTGGTTTAATTTTGATTAAAATATGTTCCTAATGGTACCTATTGACTAGTTGGTTCAATTCATGATAGAATCATACTTAATTTTGACCCAAATCATATGTCATACTCTTATAGTTATGTCAAAAAAGGGTTCAATTGGCTTCCCATGCCTCCTTGATTGAATGAATCAGCTCTTTAGTTCATTGTAAATATACATGATGACATTCTCTAAATCACATCAAGTATAAAATTTAAAATAGGTTTATACATGGCTTATTTTGACCCTAATCATTCTTATAATTGAACCTTGTTGTGTTATGTTTGTGCCTCATACACCTAAAAGTGTTAAATCTATCAGAGATACATTAGGTCCTAGAAGTTTCAAAGTTAACAATGCTTTAGGAGGCTAAATCTAATTATATATCCACACGTGTACCTTATACACCTAGAAATGTTAACATTATTATAGGTGTTAGGTCCTATAAGTGTTAAAGAGATACTAGATCCCTATGAGGCCTGATCTAATTAGATGTCACCAAATGTATATCGTACACACATATAAGTGTGAGAGATATAATTTTCAAGTCTTTGAAGCATCATATTTATTAGAGACTCACGATGCCCAATCCAATCAAATATTTCCACATGTAGGCATAGTACACATAGAGAAGTGTTAGAGTTTTCAGATATACATGTTCTAGATCCCAAAAGGATCAAAAATGTTACCACCTCAGGAATCTTGATCCAATCAAAGATTCCTATGTGTAGTTATATACACCAAGTGGTCGATTCAGACATATAAGATTGATAGGCTAGCCCTGACCCCACTGTGTCTAGTCATCAAAATTAATCAATGATCCCATCAACAATAAGAAACACATGGAAAAATATGAACACATCTTAGATGCCATGAGAGCCAAATCTAGGCATGTGTACAATGTACTCTTTGCATTTATTAGCTAACATGAGTGGAACTCATGATCTTTGATACCTAGACAGGTCCCATCACCTCCAACAAATCCAATTAAGGCCTATTCATAAATATCATACATAAATATAAGCTAATAAATGTTTAAATATTGACAACAACCCCATCAACTCATGTCTAGTAAATAACTCACATGATGTGAACCTCTGACTTGTCATTACTATATGAAAAATGTCATGTAGATCTCTTTAAGGTCCCATCCGAATTGAGCAAGCACCGTTATCAATTTGCTATGTATTTATTCAAATTATTTAGATCCTTTTACCTTGAATTACCTCTAGATCCCAAATTACATTCATATTTACTCCTACATGTAGAAGAGAACACAATTTAACAATGGACTCCCTAACCTCAACCTAGAGTAAGAATTTTGAGATATTACTTTCTTGCAGTCCATATCATAAGGTTTAATCTCACTAAAATGAAATATGAACATGATTATTGAAGATGTACAAAATATATAATATTTAAACCTTTGGTGATGGGGTGTACACTTGTATTCAATTCTAATCAACCATCTATATGAGGTGAGCAACATCATCCACATGAATAATTACTGGTTCCCTCTGCTCAGCATCATCCTTGAGGGGAAGCAGGTCTTATATTTAGGGTACATTATCAACTTTAATGTATCTTGAATAAAATTAATAGAGTTTGAGCTAGGGTAAATTATACATATGTCATACTTGGTCAATGCCAAGTCTATGCCACCCTACATTTCTAAACCATAACCATCCCTTGATGGTTTCAAATAAGATCCCTATTACATTTAGATATTTTCTACGCTATACATTTATCACTACATGCACAACATAAAGGATATATATGACCATTTCAATTTTATTGATCTCAAAACCACATCTTATACAAAACAAAACATGTACCCAAAGACCAAATTTAGCTTTTTGGTCTCATTAAAAAATAATGTTTATGCATTATATAACACATATGTGCTATATAATAGATACACGCTATTTGTATTTAAATTCAAAACCAAGCCTTCAAGCTTGGAAATAGCTTAAATTTCTGAGCCAAAGGCTTGAGATGGTGCATCTATAGTTGAGATCGAGATTTATTTAAAAAATTAACAAATTTCAAATGCAATCAACAAATACACTATGGATTTGAAGAACACAATTCAAAAAATTATTACCGTCATGATGAGCATGCTATCCTCTTTTGAAATATATGATTTTTATAAATTTTTAGCTATTTTAAGGGTTCAATCTATATTTATTTGTAACTACACCTTTTTTTGGCCACTACATGTTCCACATATACATGCCTATTCATGTTTATGTAATTTTATTTTCATTGATCCAAGTGCAAAAAAAAATATATGGTAAAAAGCTAAGCCTAATTCTACACACATTTTTTTTTTAAAATAGAGGTAGTTAGGGGGACCACAGGGCCAGCTATCCATTTTTTGGTTAGTTTTCAAGATCTATTTAATTGAGAAATTAATAAAAAAAAATTCATGGAAAAATTATAAAAACAAAATTGTAACATACTAGAATATCTTATCTAAATATTCACCAAAGGGTTTCAAACAATATCTAACAATACTTAAAAATTCGTGGCGCACATGGCCATCTATCTACTATGTTTTCTTATAAAAAAAAAGAGGTCCTCTTCAAATTTTAGGTGTTTAACCTATTAATATTTAACCATTTTTCAAAGAAAAAAGTTTTTTAGAAACCAGACTCAAAATGCTACAATTCATGTTTTTATACCATCTTTAGATTTTGAGTGTAGCCATCTCAAATTATCTATAGATGTTCGAATTTATGAAATTTCAGAAAAATCATGTCCATGCTTAGGCCCTTTTTTGTCTCTCGACTTTGTGAACTTACTCAAGGGAGAACTTTAAGATCAATTTTATGTAAAGAATAATCAAGCACAATCATTTGTATTTCAACAATTTATTCAAAGCCTTGATTGTTTAGACCTTACTTAGTTTATGGAGTAGCTCCGTTGTAAAGATGATTAGTAATAATGTGGATGCCTTTTATAAATGGCCTAAGAGCATTAAACCTAGGAGTTTGTTCTAGAGGATTTTTATTGTGAGTGATGGCTAGATACCACCACTATAGACAACCCAATTTTTAACTGTTTCCCTTACTAGATAATCCAAGGTTTGATCATTTCCCAAACTTTCCAAATACTCTTATTAACAAATGTGCCTACTATGTTTATGAACACATGATAAATTAAATCAAGGTAAGAAATCATAATCATCCCAAGGATACTTTTACATAAATAATTATAGAAGTGAACCAATACATGAAATAAATATTCCAATCTCCCTTTCCTTATATGGCCTAAGGAATCCATTTTAGGAGGGATTGGAGGGTTAGGAGGGATAGGAGGGTTTTGGTGGTTAGGTGCTGACACATTAGCCGTTACACATGAAGATTTAGAAAAATATAAATATACAAATAATTTAAATAAAAATACAACAAAATTGAAAAACCTAGGGTCTAAATGCATAAAAACATGTTGGCTCACTTCTCCTTCATTGTGGCATTCTCGAATTAAAGGTTACCTGGTTCCAAAATGTAGATTCTTACTTGCTTAATCTTCCTGATCGAAATCATGGGTTTTCTTTTCTTCATCTTCCTCATATTTTTTACTATTTTAAATGCTAATTGATTTGTATTTTATTTTATTTTTTTTGTTTCTTTGTTTAAATATTGCATATGTGGTAATTTTGTGTACGTAGTAATTTTACGTATGCAATAACTCCATGTATGTGGTTATTTTTCATAGGTGTTTTAGATTTGGTGACAACCAAGGCTAACTTTAATAACAATATATGAGGTTCTAATAACCATGTACATAGAACACCTATGGGGGGGAACTGGAATTATGTCCTCTTTTTGGCCCCTAAACTTTGTGCAGATACCTTGGATGAGTAACCTAAAATTCATGTTTCAGACATTCTGTCAAAAACAACATAAGAATTATCCATTACTATCTTGGAATATGTTTTGTAAGTTAAAATTTAAATGTCTAATTGAAAAGGACATCACTTAATAATCTGGTAAATATGTATGTTATTGGAAATCTAGGTTTCACTAATGTAACATAATTTATGTGATAGGAATCCAATGAATCAAAAAGCTTCATGCTTAAACCATGGAAAAACATAGGGCATGTATAAAAATAAATATACTAGTATATTGAATATTGATTTATCCAAATAAAAAATAGATCTCAATCTATTGAAATTCGGAAATACTATAGAGGATTCTTAACTTATATACCATACACCAAAACTTATATACCATACACCATGTTCCACCATGTTCTAAAGATTTGTTTATCAAATTACTTCTCTCTAACTTCATATGCACATTTTAGCGGGAAAATGGACTGGTAACCTAAAAGTTTTATCTGAAACATTCTATCAAACATAATGCAAATATTATCTATTATTATGTAAAGTTCCAACCAAAATTTCTAAACCAAATTTTCGCAAGTTTTCATAGTTCTAGTGCATGCATTTCATCAAATAGCTTGCATGATGTGTTTAGTCTTAAAATTCACAAATAACCACTATAAAATTGATTCCTCAAATATCATAACTGATCACATTCTTTTTGTCCATAAATTTTGATAAAAGGTTCACAACAAATATTACATGGTGAATTTAAGATTGCCATTATAAACTAAAAATTACAGGCAATTGCATATAGTAATTAATATCATAGAAATGATATTATAATTAATTTTTTGACCTAAAGATAATTCATTGCAGACCAAGTAACTATCAACTTTGGCTTCAAGAACACTCCTTATGCTTTCCTTCACAACTATGGTACCCTCTAACTATTGTACGATAGGTTGTGGTAATGAATCAACAATTGTTATAGGCTGCAATACTACTAACGAAGCTACACCCTATAGAAAAAGATGTAACAAATAAACTAAGGAAACAAATGAAGAATTATCCTCAATATGGCACTCTTCCAAATTGATATTCTACTTCTTTCCCTCTAAAAATTGATATATCTCTTTGTACACTATGACTCCACAATCTGTAGTAATAGAAGCACTAGTGTGAAATCCATATGATTCCACCTATAATCAACTAGGGCAAAGGTCTCACTACTAAAACTGATACCCTTAGGGATTTCATCCTAGGGTTTGACCAAACACAGAGCTCAAACTCCATAATAGAGAAAAATAAATAAAGATATCCAAATGAGCTCTCTAAATCTCCTTTTATACTTTTCACTAAATTTTTTGAAAGATATATTTTTTAAATTCACTTTTTAATAAATAACCTTTTTTGTGCTCTGAGATAACCTTTTCACTAAATAATGATTATATTTGATATGCAAGGTCCCTTTTTCAATCATCCATGATTTAAAACTTTTAATTCCCTTTCCAATGAGCTATTACACTAAGTTGTTTTTTAAATTATTTTATAAAATTAATAAATATTAGTGAAACAATTAAATTAAAGCTCAATAGTTCACTTGAGTTGTGAAAATCACTTAACAACATCAGAATCAAAATCTAACTATATTATAATGATGTTGATGATGAATAATGATAATCAGGGTCGATTGAGTGAATTTCTATAAATTGACACTCTATGAATTTTGGAGAAGACACCAGAAGCTAGAATTCAGTTCAAAAGTGTCATATTAGTCCTCAAGACCAACTAAGCTCACTTCTCTCAATAAGTATCCCTACAGAACACAACCTCATTCTCCAAGAACCTTAGATTTCCCCTTATAAAACTCTATGCTTCTTCAATAAAAACTAGAATTGAACAAAATCTTTCCAATCAATATTACTAAAAAAATGGGGACATTACATTCCTCCCTCCCCATAATTACTTGCCCCCAAACAATTCCTAGTTCAACTAATAGATCAACTCTAAATAAATAATGTAGATCCAGGATCTCAAATCAATCTAGGAGGTTTGTATGATTTTTTTGATGTACTATGTTGTAACATACCTATAAATAACACCTCTTATCTCTTATCGACACAATTATAACAATTATTTTCATGAATCTAGCAAACTCTCCATCAAATAACTTTATATTTCCACATTTCTGCTTCACTACTCTAATAAATATTGATAAACTAAATAGAATATTTTCTATTTTCACCTCTAGAGCTTTTGACTAATGGCCATAACCATGTGGAAATCTGCTATCTTATATTTTTTCCAAAGATAAACCTCCAGCCTCCTCAATAATTTCATCTCCCCTATCATGAAAATATGAATTTGTTTGCTTTCCCATGGTTATGATGGAATATTTAGAGCTACTAGCTACCATTATTTTAGCTATAATTTGATGAGGTACAAGGTGAGGAATGCCCTTTAATTTTACCTCCTTCCCTTCATTCTAAAAATTTAACTCCATGGTCTAATAGTTTTGAGAAATTTCACCCAATGAATATAACCAGTAGTAGAATTTGGTAAATAAATGACTACATGACTAAAAATTTTTGTCACAACAACTAAATATTTTAAAATTCTACTAATATTTTACAACTCAAATATAAATGAGTAAATAAATGACTAATTTGGTCATTGACTAAAAAATTATTTAGTCATACAAATAAAAATAACTAAATAGTTACTCATGTAAATACAAGTTAGATGAAATTTTAAAAAAATATTTCTATTGGGAGTGTATTGTGCATGACTCATTATTCATTGAATATTCCCTCATTTTATTAGTTGGTAATTACCTGGCACTGAATCATTTTGGGTTATAGCAGTTACATGCATGGGTGATAAAGCTTATTTGGAGAAGACTTAGAGACTTATGAAAAGGTGGGCAAGGAATTCAGAGTTTGTTGCAAATAATTTAAAGTTAGTGAGGCCCTCTATAGTAAATTCAGATGTAATTTGAAACCCTCATTACATTAAACACAAAATCTATAGCTTTCTAATTGGCAATTTACAATAGTTACATAGGCAACTGAGTATTAAAACCATATAGGTAGTTTAGGGTTTAGAGGACTATTTTTTCATTAGTTTCCTCTACGCATTTTAGAACATATGGGAGTTAAACTTGTAACACAAGTGAAATTCCACCTTCTTCTAGTCGTTGGAAGAATTCCATATCCTTAAAGCACATAGAAAAAACTATAGAATTGACACTCAAGCCTTTATTTATGAATTCAACCCAAATGCCATTTCTTAATGCCTCCATAAAAGTTTGTTGAGCTAACTCTAGTTTATCATGCTCAACATGAAAACCCCAATGTTGTTTGAAAATTCAATGGGTACTTCTTCTCTACTCTTATTTAGAAGAGACTTTGTTGTCTTAAGAGAATCTAAGGTTTCACTAGGGTTTGACAATATTAATAACTCACCCATATTGATAAATGCATGGGCATCACATGGATCAATGCGAGTTAAATTTATTATAATTTATAAAGCCTTCTTTGCCTGCCCTTATTGAGCATATATATGGCCTACAGTATTTAAGCTCTCACAATTCTCAAGATGGACCTCCAAAACCTTTTTAAAAGTTGAGAGAGAACTCTTAAGATCTCCCAGCTTCAATTGAACCTATCCACAAAATCATATGGCCTCTGGCCTTCCTTGATTGATGCCATGTAGTAGCTACCAATGGTGTCATAATCACCTTTACTATGATAAGATCATGGAAGATTATAATATGAATGAGATTTCATGAGAGAGAGGTCAATTGAAATAACAGTTATCTCAGTTAACTATTCCACAATAAAATGTTACCCTATGAAGAAAAAATAGTTTGATAAATGATTCAATGTTATTTCATAGTATGGGTATAATTCAAATTCTCTACACATATTTTACATTCCTTCATGAACACTACCTTGTTAACAAAATGTGAGAATCCTACAAGTAAAAAATACACAAAATTGACCATAGAGATTTATGTAGAGGCAAAAACAACATTTCCGAATGCCTCCATAAAGGTTTGTCAAGCCAACTCTAGTTCATCATGCTCAAAATGAAGAACCCCAATGTTGTTTAAAAATTCAATGGGTACTTCTTCTTTGCTCTTATTTAGAAGAGAATTTGGCATCTTAAGAGAATTTGAGGCTACACTGGGGTCTGATGATATTAATAACTCACCCATATTAATAAATGCATGGGTATCACATGGATATATGCAAGTTTCCTTTCTTAAAATCTCCAAATCCTTTTGTTGGTTCTCAAATTTGTAGTATTCAAAACCTTAAAAGGATACCAAGATTTATGATTATGTTATGCAACCAATCTGGCAAACTGATAGAATCAACGCAAGTGGTTTAGATTCTCTACACTTTATGCTCTACTTTACCTAGGTGGGTATTACCTTATATTCACCAATTTTTAATTACTCCTAAAATTTGTTGGTGACTTTAGATAAAATTAAGGGATTTATGTAATTTTGTCAATTGATTCATCTAATTCACCTTAATCCAAACTAGCATATGATTTAAATTAGTTTATTTTTTAATTTTATATTCTATTATTTCTCATACTACACAATAAAAAATTAAAATTAGAATTTTTAAATATGATACAAGAAAATTATTCTAGAAAAGAATTTATTAGTGCCTTTCTCAGAAATTGGGTAAGGGAGTCTATTCATAGAAAGATTTGTGATTTCTATCTAGCTACAACTCAAATTACTTGGCATGGGATTGTCTATGACTGTCATAGACATGTAATATTCTTATTACATGGCTCTTCTTAATTATCCAAACTAAATCCTCCAAGTTACATTGATTTATTTAATGGAATTTAATCCCTAATTGAGGAAACCCAATTAGATAAACCACCCAAAAACAATAAATGTTTTTTGAATTACTAAACATATACTTATATCTTAATTCAAATAACAAGGAGAAATAAAAATGGAGACAACCAGATAAAGTATAACATGAATATTCAACAAGCAATTGAGAACTAGATATATGGCACTAGAGAAATGTGGTTTTCTTTTATTGATATATCTTTGAAGAGTAGGTATTACAATGTCTTTTCCAAAATCAAATTCCTTGAGAGATTTCCCAATGTCTTGGTTTTCATGTTATAGGGGTGAAGGAAGCTACAAGCATCATACCTTTCACATTAAAAAAACTGACTTTTCATATACCTACCCCTTAATATGACATATTACAACATATACTTTTTGACAAGTCTTAAAAAGACTGCCAAATATATTTTGAATACATATTGGAAAGCATAAAAACAAGAAAAAGACAAACTAGGAGGATGCCCAAGATTTGTTCATCGCATATTGACGCTAGGTTGATTCTCATTACTCCTCTACATACTTGGCCTACTTATTCTTTAGTTGTCAAATATAGATTCTCTCATTAGTACACTATGAAATTGTTAGGCCACTTATATTCTTGGATCTAGAGCAGGTTGGCTTGGTGATCTTTCCATCTTCCATCCAGCATCACTTTGACATCAATGATGAACTTTGCATATCCATCATCCAGAGAAATTACTCTATCTAAAATAACATTGAAACTAAGAATATTTATGTTTTGATATTTTTTCAAGAAATCAATGACTTGAGAAACTATTTGACCATATTCACTTTTCCATGCATAAAAACCTTTGATCATTTTATCCTCATTAAAATGAAAGGAATAAACTGGTGTTTGAAGGTAGGAAAAGAATCAATCTTTGCCTGCATTTTATGGCTATCACTTTTCACATACTAAAATTCATCTAAGATCATTTTCACTATCTTCTCTATTGGCTTGAGTGAGGTCAGAGCACCTGTATCTATTTATAAAACTTTGCATAATGTTAGCAATGCATGGTGGTAGGTTGTCATATATTGTATATTGGATCCAAAATAGATGATTGACCTTCAACTAATCAATGGCCTGAGACAAGGAAGAATAACATTCATTCACATCTCCAAACTTGTCAACAACCAATTTTACTCTATATTCCAAAATCTTCTCAAACACCTCAAGGATTTTCAATTTGGCCTCATCCTTTGTCTTCTCATTTTGGTTTTCTAAATCTTTAATTTCTTTCTCCAACTTTAACTTCAGTCCATTTAACTGATCAACCAAGACTATATTATCACTGGTTATTTGAGGCATAGGGCCTTATTATGGCACAATTACTTGGCTTTGAGAATTAACACCCTTTGACTACTCCTTTAGTTTGAAATTTTCTAAATATATCCTATTCACTTCATCATTCATCTCAATTTGAGTTTTTCATACTCGAGCAATATTTTCTCCATTTTCTTGACAACAGCATGTGTGAACATTGTAGAGTGCACAATAAGGGTGGTAGCTTCATGCACTCATGTATCCTAAAATGTTTACACCACAACTATTCCCCTCAACTCCTAGACTACATCAAGCAATGTTGGCTTGTTTGTGTTCTTTTGTTTGGCCCATAGTGTTAGAGTCTTTGTCTTTGGGTTAAACCCATAACCACTAACAACATCCACAAAATCAAACTTAGAAATCATCATGGGGTCATCTTGATTTCTCACTTGGTCTAACAAAAACATTTTATTCAATTCAAGGCTAGGGATGATAAGCATATTACTCTTCAAAACCATTTTTTGAGCCTCATCAAGGTTGACATTTATTTCATCAATTTTCAAATCCTTGAAAGTTGGTGTCACAATTTGATCATGCTAAGGCCCATCAACACCCATTTGATTTATTTCCACATTTTATTCAAATTCTTTCATCTTCATTTTGAGTCAAAAATATTTGAATTATGGGGTATTGATGAAATCATCATCTTTGATGAACCTCATAGAAGACACAACCCTTTCATCTTCTTATAGTTTAGGCTCACCTTCTATCTGTTCATCCATTCTTGCTTCTAGTTTGTGTGCTTTTATTTCTTGATAAAGAAGGGGTTGATCAACTTCCCTTCCTCTCCCATATGCCTCAAAATACTAGCCATATCCTTAGAGTCAACAACTCCTTTACTCATTTCATATGGAACTAGTGGAGAAACATCATAAGTCTTTTGCCTTTTGGTAGGTGGTGAATCAGGAATAGCTAGATCTTTCATTGATATTGCATCTAGATGAGGTTCTTTAATCACAACTCCTATTGGCTTTTTGACAGGGAGGTTGGTAGCCTTTGTAGGATGCTTCTTAGACTTGCTATATAATTTTTTAAAAAAAATCAATTATCAAATCTATTCTTTTCAAAGGGTCCTCTTCAATAAAAAAATCCTAAAAAAATAGGGTTTTATTTTCTTTTGTCATCCTCAATCTTCTTCAAAATTTCCCATTTTTTTCCTACTATATACCTCTTCAAATGTGACATAATTTTTTATCACATCCTCATAAAAATTGATTTGATGGGATATTCCCATCCTAGTAAGGATGACTTATCTAACAAAGTTCATGTGACCCTCTAGATCACAAACCCTTTTTGTCCCTAATTTCAAAGAATATTTAGCCTTCATATAGGCTTGCAACTCCAAGGTATCAGCACTAATGTACCATTCACCAAACATAGTATAATATGGAATAAATGTGCCCTTCTTTTGTTTTTTCATCACATTTTTCTCCATCTAGAGCATTTGCCACATGAATTCAAGAAAAGCAATTCTGTTTGGCACAAATTTTGGCAACATGTGGGGTGGCTGAGTACACCCATATACTCTGATTATAGTATGGTCATATAAGAAATACCAATCAACAAAGTTATGTTTGTGACCTTGTTATGGCCTATGAACAAGAGGCCTCAACATTTATCTAACCTCTTTGGTCAATATAGGAAAAAAGCTACCAAGGGAATTCATTATTATGACTAGGAAATTATCATGGAACACAACATAGTTATAGTTATGATAATGAGTGTCCCATTTGTAACACCAACACTATGTAGGCAATCTTTGTCCCTTTTTAGAAATCATGCTCAAGTCCATCCTACTGGACCAATTCCTTCTATTCTGATACAAAATTAAAAGACACAATAAAGAGTAATATTTGAACTCCATAGGTGTCTTGTTCTCCCTTATTTGCAAAAATTCATCATGCAATTGCTTGTAAATAAATGATGCAAAATCATACTCAAAATTAACCTCTAGGTTTTGTATTCTCATGGCCATCATCATAATACCAACTGGAATTCTATCTTCAGTACCAATTCCTAACACTTGATACAAATAAAAATATGTCATTTTGAAATACACAACAAAGTCATCAACTAGAAAAGGCTCAACTATAGTGGTTGTGTTTGAAATCCTTTTATTATTGGACCCTTTCCTCATGTACATGGTGTGTATTTGTCAGACTAGTATATTCTTGTTCACTCTTCTTCAAGTCAACTTTTTTGAAGGCTTGTTTGTTGAGCATGAAGCAATAAATGATTTCATTTCTATCCATAGCCACTAATGGTGACCCATTTGGCAACTTGACAGTTTTGGTGGCTGGATAATAATGTTGTGCCAATATCTTGATCAAATCCACATCAGTGAATACATTTATCATCACAATATTATCCAAATTCAAATTCCTTGGGTTTGCAGCTAGTCCTTGTCCATCTAGTTTTTCATAAAATACCAAAAAATGTTCCATCCTAAGATAGGGACTCTAGCATCCCGACACCCCTTTGCTACATCTTTGAATAGATTTTTATACCCTTTGTTAACTAAATTTGAAAAAGTGTTCCATAGTGACTATTGAATGTACTAATTCTTGGGAATAGGGGGTTCAATACTCTTACTTGTAGACTCAAATTTATTAGGTGCCATAGTTTGATGCTTTTATGAGCTAGGGTTTTGATAGTCAATTGCTCTACCAAAGTAGTTGAAAATAAAGCATAAAATCAATACCAACTTTTATAAAGAGAGTGATGAGGTAGACTTAATCAGTTTGAATATGGTTGAAGTGTGCACACCAAGCTTAAATTCACCATCTACAATCACCACTAAATTTTTTTGAATGATAAAATACAAAGAAATTCCAAATTTTATTCTGCTATGGAGCCAATCATTCACCATTACTCTGGTTATGCCACAAAATTGACAAATCTTAGCATTCAAGTCTTTCAAACACAAACCACTAATTTCATCCAATCTAATGGTTAGGTGGGAACTTCAATCATAGGCATTAATGATAAATACTATGTTGTGGAAATATAGGCATTTCAACATTTAGTAATTTACCACGTCATTGCAAGACCTATTTAGATCTATCACAGGACCATGGGAGCTTCTAGATGGTTATACCACATCTTTCACCACTTACTACCACTCCACAAGCCTTGATACACATCATCATGGTATGGTGGGATACATGTTACCCCTTATACCTCATACCGTATTAACACCAACCTCTGATCTAACCATCACGTGATCACGAGATCTTTTGGCATTCCTTCACTATTTACCATATCATTGCAAGCATTAGATTTGACTGTGGTGGGAGTGCAAGACATAATTTATATAAATTTTACCACGTACAGCTATTTGATAAGACCTTCTCTAAAACATGAGAATAGATAGGAATAACATATATTTTATAGATTGTTACATAAGATTTATGTGAAAATTTTGACCCTAGAAATGTGTAATTATAGTTGTGATTATTGTTTCTCTAACATTTGGATTTGGTAGGAGATGGTTGCCATGATCATATAAAATGCTCCTAATAGGTTTCTCAATTAGAGAATTCAATTGTTTCCATTCATATGTACCTTCTATAGTTAAAATTTTGACATAGAGTATCAAATAAAACATAAGAAAAATCCAGAGTGTGGATTCTAGAGAGTTAATATCTCTAATTATGTATATTAGGGTTTGGATGGCTAATGTCCATTGATTGACCCTTTAACAATGAAACATTATGTGATAGAATAGTAAAATTGATGATAATATTGTAATAACAAAATATGTGTCTCATAGATTACGAATATGTTCAAATTTAAGTGTGTAATTGATAATGCTTGTGTGTCAAATGAGTTACAACACATATCTATTTATAAGTGACTTTGAATTCAAATTTGATAATTTTAATAGATGACAAATGATCATAAAATAAGGTCATGAAACATAATGAGATTATAGGCTATTATACCAAAAACATAAAATAACATAATAACTATTATGAATCTCTAAAAAGGTGGTCTTCGCATTTAAAAATAAACCACAATACTAATATCATTCAATTTAAAAAATTAAGTATACATATAAAAATATAAATAAAACATAGAAAATCATTTTAAAATACCCTAAATTGACCCCACCCAATCCACCAATCCCCAATTAAATATAGTTTCTAAGTTCATTTAATAAAATTCCAATCAAAGGTCATCCATCCAACTCATATAAAGTTATAGCAACATTAAATTGCCTTACCATAAATAAAAAATATTTATTAAAATAATAGTCTACCATTACCGCCATACCACCATTTATCTTCTTATTTTTCATGGGGCTGTGGTGAACCTATACTGTTTTCTCTGATCGCATCATCATAGGTTAATATTTTATTTATCACGGGGTCACAATGAAATATTATATGTTACTCAAACTCTTGCCACCAGCCCACCAATTTCTTTTGAGACATTTTTAGGGATTTCATAGCCAATCTCTATAAATCATAACACTGTAAGTAAAGTTTTTATATGCTACAGGGAAGTGGTAACTATTTTTTCACTTCTTTTGGTTTATGCATACCTACCAAAGCTATTTGAATGTATTACGGGGCTGCGGTAACAGACAAAAAACACATCAATGATCAAAATACAAATGCCTTTCACATGGACATGATAAAGGATGCTAAATAGTCTAATGAGTTGGTTTCACAACAACCATTTGATTGTTTTGATCAATCAGATTATAGGTGGATTGTCTAAATAAATACACAATAAAATATTGTTTGTATACACAAAGAAAAAAATCCAATGATTATAATAAAACACTCTAAATCAAACTTAATTCTATGATTGAATGTGAATGCTCACTCTATCACTTAGTTAGATGAGACTAATGTGATAAGGCTACTTCTTTACCTTTAACATCTTTCTTGTCTACTTGACAAACAATTTTTTATATTGGTTTATTTTTCTTTGAATGCCTTACACTTCAACTCTCTCTATGTTTAGGTTTTTTGGATGGTTATATCCATGTATTTCATCCCTATGGTATGATTTTAGATGCATCTGATATTATCCAATTTCATTTTTTTAAATATGAAATTATGATTTTTTCCTAACACAAAAAATGATCATGTATCAACTAAAAATTCCAAAAAATAGTATTATATCAAATAAGGTAATCTAATAATAGTAGATGATGGAGGATTCTAGAGGGACCACCAAGGTCAACCTTGTCTTGTATGATGATTGGATATTGGGAATGATAAAAATAATTGGGTGGACACAACATGGCACTCCTAAAGGGGATGTACTTAGTAATATTGAAGGGATGGAAAAAGGTAATAATAGAAGGTGTTATATATATATATATATATATATATATATATATATCAATTCAATATCAAGTGGATCGATAAGTGCATGGATAATATATGAGATTGTAAAATAGACTAAATGTATTTGAAGAAAATTAAAATAAGCAATCTTTCAACATATCAAAATAAAAGAGAATTGTGTAGAAAAATGTCATAGGAGCATAGGCCATACTTTATATAATTTTTATCACTTATTGCTAGCCTGTAAGACCTCAAAACTATCATGGGGATGTGGTATGTGTTATCTATTGACTTAGCCCTTACTACCATACTGCCATTTATCTTCTTGTCTACCATGGGGCTATGGTGAACCTTTACTATTTGCTCTTACTGCATCACCATAAGTCAATATTTTATTTATCACAGGGTCACGATGAAATATTATATGCTACTCAAACTCTTATCACTAACCTACCAATTAATTTTGAGACCTCTATGGTGCCATGGAAGCTAGTCTCTGTATACTACAACATCGCAAGTGAAGCTCCTGCATGTTATGGGGAAGCAGTAACTATTTTGTCAATTCCTTTGGTTCCTGCACACCCACCAAAGCTATTTAAATGTATTACAGGGCTACGATAAGAGACAAAATGCACATTAATGATAAAAATACAAATGTCTATCACATGAACATGATATGGGATGCTTATAAATGACTATTGGAATAATTGTAAAAGGAATATCGACTCCTAAGATGAATTTTATGAATTTTGGAAAAAATACCTCCAAGAAATGTGGTCTCATGGTGATGGAATGCCATGACAAGCGAATTTTTATAGATTTTCAAGGCATTCCATCACCATGAGACCACATTTATTTGAGGCATTTATATTATATGCTATTTAAACTCTTGTCACCAGCCTACCAATTACTTTTGAGACCTCCATGGGGTCACGATAACTAGTCTCTATATACGACAACACCATAAGTGAAGTTCTTACATATTATAGGGAAGTGATTATTATTTTTTCACTTCCTTTGGTTCCCGCACACCCACTAAACCTATTTTAATGTACTTCATGGATGTGGTAAGAGACAAAAACCACATCAATGATCAAAATACAAATGTCTTTCACATGGACTTGAAATGGGATGCTTATGAATGACTCCTAGAATAATTGTAAAAGGAATATGGACTTCAAGATGAATTTTATGAATTTTGGATAAAATGCCTCAAAGAAATGTGGTCTCATGGTGGTGGAATGCCATGATGAATTCCATGACAAGTGAATTATTATGGATTTTCATGGCATTCCATCACCATGAGAACACATTCCTTTGAGACATTTTTTAACCAGTTCATTTCCTTGTCTATGTTATTTCTTACTATTATCCTTTGATATAATTTTTCCAAGCATCCATATCTTCTTCAAAACTAGTTATTTTAGGCTTTTAGCCATGGTAACAATGTAGTGAACTGTTTGATAAATTTTTCTTGTAGACATGCATGAAAAATTGGGTAGCATATACAAGGCAGTGAACTATTTGAAAAAATGCATCAAAGAAATGTGGTTTCATAGAATGCCATGCAAAGCAAATGCAATTGGTAGTTGCTCCTAGTTATTATTTATGCAATGTGAAGTAATTGCATAACTACTTAAGTTGACTTTTTAAAAACTATATTTTAATTGAAATTTTATCATCTATCAACATCTAGTTATTAGTTATGCAATGTGAAGTGATGCTTTGAGTTTGAAAGATGTGCAATGCAACACAATCAATAATTTGAATATAAACTAAAAAAAATTATTTTTATACAATTCATTAGTTAAACTCTTTATTTATTTTCTCTCTATAACTCTATTTCTATGGAAATGCCTTTCACTTAAAAAACTATTTTTTGTCTCTTAGTCTACAATTTTTTACATTTTTAAAAAAATCTAGTTTTTTCTCAAAATTTTCAAAAAATCTTGAAATTTTGGTTTGCCAATTTTTTCCCCAAAATATTTTTGTTTCTATGTGTAGAACATTATAGATGGATCAACATCAAAGGTTGAATACAAATAAATACCATGTATTTGATGAGAGAGTAATCGATGAGAAGGACATGGACAAATATCCATGTCCATGTAATGATTGTCTTGGTGGAAAGGTGAGAAAAATAAATATGATTTATCAACATATGATAAGATATGGGCATAGTGGTCTAAACCCTTGAGATTACAATTATTATGAAGATATGATATAATTGCAGAGTGTGAGATATGAAGAGGTAACAAACATAGATGAAGTGGAATCAAACATAGATGAAGAGGTAGCAATGTTAGACAAAGGGTTTTAAGTTGATATAATGTTGAATAAGGTTCTAAACGATGATTGGGCCAAGTAGATGGAGGACACTTTAAATCTTGTGTATGCTACTTTCAAGTTAAGTCATTTGAAAACATTCCTTCAAATTATTAACTTACAAGTGGTGTTTGGTTGTAAAAATGAGAGCGTTATATTAGTTATTATCATTATTAAGTTTATTATTACCAATTGAATCCACATTACCCAAAAAAAAAAGTCAATGTAAAAAGAAAATCACTAAGCTAGGCTTAGGGTTTGAAAACATCTTCACATATGTGAATAGTTGTGTATTATTTTGCAATAATTTTTCAAGTGAGAGTGAATGTCCATAAAGTCATGAAGTGAGGTATAGACAAGGGTTGAAATCAACTATGGTTCCTAAAAAGGTTCTTCACCACTTTCTGATAATCCCACAATTAGTATAACTATATAGGTGTAGACACATTGCCAAAATTAAGTAATGACATGCCCAAAATAAGAGCACTGATTGAAAATAATGACATGTGCCTAATTTTAAGACATGAATGGAATTTGATAACAGATGGCCTAATTTTTCTCAAGTTCCTCATAATATAAGGTTGGGTTTGGCTCTAGATGGGGTGAACCCATTATCATATCAAACTACTAAATTCTCAACTTGGCCATTGTTTTTAATAAATTATAACTTGCCTCCATGGTTAGCAACCAAACTATTTTTATTAATGCTACCATTGATTATATCGGGAAAGAAAAGTGTGATTTTAGATAAAATCAATGCTTATCTAGAGCCATTATATGATGAGATAATGGAATTATGGAAAGAAATTGAAGAAATTCAATCTTTAAGGGATGATCATTCAATCAAATTCACTTTAAGAGCTTCCTTATTGTTTACGATTCATGATCTTCCTACATATGGCACATTGTCTAGTTTCAATGTTTGTGGATACCATGGATGTCTTGCTTGTAACTTTAAGGATTTTATGAGGCACTCAAAAAGTTTACATAAGTGTATTTATTGTGGACATCATGCTTACCTTAAATGTATCATCCATATCATTAACAAAAAACACATTTCAATGGTCAAGAAGAGAATCATGAAGCACCATTGCTAATAATGGGTGATTACATTGTTGAGAATGGATAGAAAATAATGTCATTTATTAAAAATGATGGGATTATTGGTAGTAGATATGATCCATGTAATGAAAGTGGTATAATATGGTTGTGCATATTCTATAAGTTACCATACTTTAATGATATCACCATTAGGCATACTATTGACTTTATGCATACTGAGAAAAATATAGCCTGTGTTATTATAAAAAATCTTTTTCATGCTTTTGATACTATTTCATCACGTGAAGACTTTAGAAAACTAAATATTCATCAAAATATTTTAGTTGAAAAATATGATGATGAAAAATATAGAAAACCTAGTGCTCCTTATGTCTAGACAAAGGAACAACATGCAAAATTTTTTCAGTTGATGTCTCAAACTCGCTTTCCCATTGGATATGTAAGTAGTAGTATTAGAAGCCAAACTGACATTAACGGATTAAGAGGCCTCAAGACCCATGACTTTCATGTCATAATCAAGAAAATTTTACCTATTGTGGTAAATGTATCAAGTTTGGAAAAGGGGCCAAATTGGTAAGTATAAAGTTGGGCCTAATATTAAAGAGAATGAGTTTACATGCATTAGATCCTTCAAACTTGATATTTTGAGGGAGGAGGTTGTTGAAATCCTTTGTCTATTGGAATGGGAATTTCCACCAACAATCTTTAACATTTCTATGCATCTTTTGATACATCTAGAGTATAAACTAGAGCATTGTGGCTCAGTAAGAATAAGATGGATGTTTCCTATAGAACGATATATGAAGGTTTTGAAAAAAATTGTTTGTACTAAGGTAAAATTGGAATACATCATGTCTAAGGGATATTCAATGCAAGAGGCCATGGGATTTTACACATAATATATGAAGGATTTTAAAAATGTCTTTCAACATGTATGGGATGATGATGAAGATGAGAGAGTTGCAAGTGAAGTATTAGAAGGAAATAGATGTCACTTCAAGCCATCACATCAATAAAAAAATGTGATACATGCATATATTCTTTAAAACACATGTTCATTCAATAATTAACATAGGTAAAAAAAATTACACAATAATTTATTTACTCAATTACATTTACGCATTTCTATTATTAATCTTACTATTTGTATGTTAATATTCTATGTAGAAAATATGAATAAGAGAATCAAGATTGGATGCAACATCAACCTCAAAAGTACAAACATCATGATTTGATTGGAGGTGATTCTTTTCCAAAATTTGATAAGTGGATTGCTAATGCAATCAATGATGTAAAAAAAGAAGGTCAAGATACAACAATGGAGGAAAGTGAGATTTTACAATCTCCACATTTATGGGCTATGAATTTTAGTGGAATGTGGGCCTATGGTAGTCATTTAAGAGTGGAATAAAATTACAAAATAAAGAAAAATTGTGATTGTGTTTTTATATTAAAATGTATGTGGATCCAACCATCTGTGGTATAATTTGATGAGTATGAATTTGTACATGCAAATACAAAACAATTTTTATCATAGACGGATGAGCCATATGTTTCCCCTCTTCAAATGAACCAATAATTTTTAGTTGATGATGTAAGAAGCCCAAGATTGTCATATGTCATTCAATCAAAGTCTCATTCTAAATGAAAATTCATGAAAGTTATTGATATAATGCCTGATGGGTTATATGTTAATTTACAATAAACATTCAAAAAAGTGGATGAATATGATGATGGAGCATTTGAAGAAGAGATTTTGATTACCAATGAAAATATTGGGAGAGAGAATGTATTTCATGTCACAGATGACAATGATGAATAAAATCAAGTAGATGCAAACATGAGTGATCAAGATTCATAAGTGTCAATATCTAGTTGAAATAAGGGATAGTCATATTGATAGTCTAATACCTATAATTGTAAACATCTTCTTGGTTTTTTTCTACAAATTATTTTTAATCTGTAAACTAAATTCTATTTTAAGTTTCTATTTTAACTTATGAACTCAATAAAGTTTTACTGATTCAAGTTGTTGTTTATATATTATTATTTATTTGGACTTCAAGAAATGAGAAGGACTGTAAGGGCCAAATTAGTCAATGATAGTGATCATAACGCTTAATTTTCATTGATATATTATGAGTGCTTTCATATAAAAAATGGCCAATAATAATGAATATTTATCGTGTCTTGGTTTGACAAACAGGAAAGTTGTAAATCCACTAAGTAGTATATATTTGTTTAATAGTGTTTAATGAAATTTTATAGGCAAGTGTTTTATGTATATAAGACATAATATGATTTTTTTTATAGGAAAGAAAAAAGTGTAAAAACAATTTGGAGAAAAAACAATAGGAAAGAAAAGATACAATGCCACCATCTTGTAGAAACTAACGCATTTGTGATTCAACAAATGTAGTGGATAAAAATAATAGTTGTGATGATGTGCAGCTTGATATAGCATATGGTGATGTACAGACTAATATAGCACATGGTGATGTGCAGCATGATATAGCACATGGTGATGTTAAATGTTGTGATGATCTCTTAGCATAAATTATAACAGAGATTATTGAAAAAAATTAGAGTAAAGGAACAATAGGTCTGTAGATGATTTACTCAACATTAAAGGATGTGTTTGAAGTGAAATTTTTGGAGACTAGTATTGATCTACCTACTCATGCCACACTTGATGTGGCCAAGGAGCATGAAGTTATAGTTAATGAAAGTCATGAAGAGAGACTTCTTGCATCTAGTGTGCCTTAGAGTGCACCTGTTGCATCTAGAAATTTTGATGGAACTAGTAGATCAGCCATAAATACTAATAGTGGTTTAATAGAAGATGTGTCTACTTTTGTCAAAAGACAAAGATTGAGTCATGATTTGTTCATATCTAAAGAAAGGAATGAAAAATAAATAAAATTAGAAGGCAAGAAGATATTCTTGGTTGAGGTATCAAGAGATGGTGAGCCCATTGGGCCAAATGCTAAAAAGTGGACCTCCAAGTTGGGCGTAAGATGTAGGGCCCATTTAGATATTCACAAATCAATTTTTGTATAGCAAGATCCACAAACTATGGAAAATGTTATACAAAAAATGGAAAATTCTTTTGATACTACTAGTGGACAAATCTCTAGAAAATATTACAAGCAAAAGATGAGAATTTTGATGAACCATTTTAGATATAATTGTAGAAAACCAATCATGGATGGAGAAGAGAGGTTAGACTCCACTATATCTCCCAAAAAGTGGGAGGCATTGAAATAAAGTATGCATTGTGAAGAATGTTTGGAAAAGAGTAACAAAGGAAAGAGAGTAAGAGATATTGTGAGGGATGGATATACATTTGGCTGAGGCAGGTTGTAGGCCAAAATGGATAAATTTATAGTAAGTGTATAGGTTTTTGGTTCAATTTAAATTGTGTTATTTATTACAATTTTTTATTCAACTAACTATATGTTGAAATTGACATTGTATTCTAGGTGGAAAATAGTAATAGAGAAGAAGGTGCAGAAGATATTATCAACTATATGGTAGCACTAGATCAACCTAGTAAATCTAAGAGTGGGATGAGGTAGAAATCTAGTTTGTCAATAGAGATTTCATAGACATATTTTAAATCCTCATTAGGAGCCTTTCTAGATCATGTCAACTCAAATGAAGGGTACCGACAGGGAATGAGTTGCATTTTTGGTCTCACTCAGCAAGTTTCATAGTTGGTTGCCTTTGTTAACCCTATAATTTCTCCATGGAATGAGCATAAATCTATAGATTTAGCTGAGGTAAGAGGCTCTATTGATCTCATTTCTTGTATGGTAATTTTGTATACAAATGCCTCTTAATATGCAGATTATTGAAATCTAAGCATAGGATAATCCAACCCAATTTCATTATTGTTGGAGTGATCAAAAAAATGTTCTTTTGGACAAATTTATAGCTTGCATTCTTTACTTGGCTATTGAATGATTTGTATATTTTTTTGCATGATGGTTAAACCACATGTGGATTAATTTTATCAAATTAGTAGGAAAACAAAAATGCCTTCATGATGTTGATATTGATAGGGATCATGATGAACTGGACAAGAATGTGCAGCACAATCATCATAGTTGTGTTGAATTAGTTGAGGTAATATAATAGTTGTCAATTATCTTTCCCAATATTTTGTAATTCTTCACTCTTAAAATGTTCTTTTAACTTAATAGAGTTTAATTTGTTATTAACTCTTTCCACAATACTCTCTTCAATCTTGTTTTGGAGGGATTTGAGACTCATTTCCTTGTCTTGGAACAATCTTCTATTATGCTCCTTCCAGAGTTCCCAGATTAGAATTGTGGGACTTATCAACCATAAATATTGATAAGTAGAATGTATTTTGATATTGGGCTAGTATTGAAACAAAGTCATTATATCATTACGAAGGGCACTCTTCCATTCTAGCTTTGTGCATAACCACCTCCAGCATTGAAAAGAGAATTGATAGCCAAAATCTTCTCCCTTTGACTCGCTTCAACTCTAACATATCCAAAATTTCCATCAACACCTTCTGAATCCCCATTCCTTAGGTCATCATATTCTTCCCAAACAATCCATAATCAGTTCAAATTTCCTCTACAACTCTATATGTGACCATTACCCCACTCCATTTTTATAATATAATGCGTGTTTTATATCTCAATATAATGTGTGTATTTTTTTTAGATATGTATTGATAAAATCTAAGAAATGAATAAAGTCTAGGTGTTGGATCCATTTGATGGTGTTATTTTTGGCATTAGATAGATTCACTCACTATCTATTGTACATGGATTCAAATTGAATGGAATAGGAGATGTAAATTTAAATATTTTAAAGGTCACAAGTAACATACACCTTATTTTTTAAGACAAAATGGATGGAGTTGTCTGTTTGAAAGAGAAAGAAGGGACCTTCACATGGTGGCCACTAAAATATTTGAAAAAAATGATATAGTTGATGTTTATCATGTACTAACTATTAGATATATTGGCTTACTACTTTATGCAATAGTTTGAATGTGTTTTTCAATTATATTCTTAGTTTTTTTTGTCTATTTTGGAGTTGTATAAGCAAAAAAATGCATTGTAACTTAGTTTTCTCAGTCACATCACTGAGAAACACACTTTATATCGACACATTTTTCAAAGCAAGGACACATATTTTTGTCTTGTATCTCCTATAAGAACACCTCTTCTCAATAAAATTTTAATATTTTTCCTTCTTAATAGCTATTTCATTATGCACAAATCAATGTTTGATTATGTTTTTTTGTGTTTTATGTCATATGTTTGGTGGCAAATGTATCAAATACCCAAACTTTTATTAATTCATCCTATGTTTCAAATTAGATTAAGCTATATTCCCTAATGTTGTAAATGTTGATTCATGAGAAATATTCATGGATTCATCATAGTCATGCTCTACAAATTGAGAAGAATAATATTTATGCATTTTATGTTGTCTATGAATAAAATTAAGGATCACTACCATACAACATGGGCCATTTAAAAGTCTCATGCCCACATGAATCTAGGACTATTTTTAGTGTTGTAATTGGAGGTGACATAATTAGTTTCTAGCATAATTGGAGCTACTTTTCTTGTGTGTAATATTAAGTTACTCTTATTACTTAATTAGAGGTGACTTAAGTATTCTACAACCTAATTGGAATTACCTTTCTTATACTTAATATTACAACTTGAATTTTTCAATAATCTTGTCAGATATAAATTAATGAAGAAGTTAATGGAGTCTTAATTAGTATGGTATGCAACAAATCTAAAATAAATGTCTAAAATTTGACATCTCTTCATATTTTTTAGATAGATATATTTAAATATCTGTACTACTACTTATGCATCTAATGGAATCCAAAAATACACCCTCGACTACAGAATGTAACAAGTGAAATAATGTAGTGGGTGTCTGTAATCATCATTTGTAATCCATATTGAAGGTTCATTAAATTCTTCTTTCAAGAAGTGAGCATTTAAAATTACATCAATTATATGTTTTTGATATTATAAGTCTACAAAGAGGGCGCAGAGCCCAAGTATAGAAAGCCCAAGGGGTAGTAAAATAGGTCAAAGGCCACTAATAGCTAAAAAATAATGGACAGACAAGAGTAAAATAGGAAACAATAAACAGACTAGGGAGTAACCATAATTAAAACACTAGTTTTTTATCAAATTTTCCAATCTTATTTGATAAACTTGAGAAGTTCCTCCATGATAGAAATTGTTCCTTCTATATCTTTATCTTCTTTTGTAAGGTCTTATAGAATCAATAGGAAGAAGTCGTATGGTGGACAACTTTCAAGCAAACAATGGTTAGCACCTTCATTTTATTCTAAAGTGAGCAAAACCCTTCTTCACTTCCTTCAACTCTATTTCAATCTAGATCTCCTTTTCATTGGTATTCATGAAATCTTCCTTATCTGAATCATAAGTGGATTCATTCAGCTCCTCAAAATAATTAGTTCCCTCCAATTTCTGATCAAGATTGGGTTTATCTTTTAATTTACCTATTTCCTCCCCCAGATCTGAGGTAGAGGGATCATCTATAGGCTTTACCAATGAAACATTTCCCCCTACCAGTCTCTTGGATCTCTTGATATTCATCTTTCTTTCTATACAACTCTAAAATTTAAAACTAGAACCTCCCTCTATAGCCTCATCACCTTGCACCTAGGCCTCCAAGTGCTCTTTGTCACTGGCCAAAATTTAAGGCTCCACCCCTACCACTTTCTTGTTCTTACTCTTTTCCTAAGTGATTTTATTAGAATTGATCTAAATAATCAATTTAATTTTTTTATTTCCAGAAAAAAAGAAGGGTTATTTTTTATTTTTCATATCCCTTTGAAAGCTAGATAGTGAGAAGGGTCGAGGGATCTAGAAGTCACATCTATCCAGGAGGGACAACTAGATCCCAATCGTAAAGGGGAAAATATTTCAAACTTAGGGGATAGGTTTAAAGAGGGGGGAAAAAGGTTTTTGGAAAAGGGTAGGGAACCATAGGGACCCACTCTTAGTGGAATGTGATATTCATTAGGGTCATTGTCATGAGAAGTATCTAACACCTATGCTTTTAAAGGCTTAGCAGGACACAACACAAGGTGAAGGTGATAAAGCTTGAAGATAAGACCTTGGTGGAGTGAAATGGTGGAGGTAACTAGGTTTCCTTCCAAGGAATTTTTGATAGACTTAATAGACATCTCTAGGGATGACAGGAGGAATAAGGGGAAGCTAACCAATACCTTGTGATGAAAGTGATTCAAAAGAGCAAAATGGTAATGATAAAAGCACTTAAAACAACCTTCAAGGGTAAAATATTTCATTATGGTGAATCATACCTTATCCAAAGGGTTAATAAAACTCTCTCTATTAAAGCCTCCCTACAACTTCACCAGTGCTTCTACTTCAATGAATTTTTTTTCAACCCATCTAGGTTTTGAACTTTGGTGAGTCTTTTTAATCTTCTTCCCCTGTAGCATAAACCTATGGCCTTAACAATAGAGATGTTATCATCATATCCATTTATACATTCAAGAAAATGATAAATTCCACCTTTATAACATATACTCTAGAGCATAGCATCTGCTTTGGTTTCATCACATGATAATGGCTCAGTTATGACTTCTTCTCCTCCCATGACTGAAAGCTTCACTGAATTTTCATACGACTTAAAAGGGACCTAGACCAAAGTGAACACAACTTCTTCCTTATAAGTTCTTCCTTGGATTCATCTTCTTTGTTTGTTTTTGATGGTAAGTTCATCTAAGGTTGAATTTGATATTCTTTTGTTTGAAAGGGCTTCTTTTTTTGTAATGCATGTGAATCCTTTAAATGATATTTATATTTAGGGGTATAAAAATCCATATTACGTCCTCTTTTTATTACATCATGTAGATTAGGTGCATCAAATGTCTTAACCCAACCATGATGAGGTTCTGGCAATACTTCTATGAACAAAAAAATAAACCTATGCTTAAATACATCTATCACCATAACCAAGAGTTTCTATAACTCTGATATATATGATTCAACTGACCCCACCTATCTCAACTATGCCAATTCTTTGAAATGTAGTTTAGGGTCCTTGTTGAAATGATCAATTAACCTCTAAGTAAAATAATGTATGATGTTATGCCAACATGTCCCAAAGTGACCAAGCCATGGTACCACCACTCATGAACTTTTCCATCTAGGTGTAATGTGGCATACTTAATAGCCTTAGTTTCCAACATGGAGTTGGGTTGAAAGTATGTATCTAACATCTGTACCCATGAACGTGTAGTGCATTGACTAGAACCATCAAAACTAGGAATAGGCAACTTGCCCACATTATGCTACAAATCCTAATTAAAACCATGTCCCCTATCTCAAGCCATATTCTTGTACTTAACCTAGTAAAAATCACCACCTTATTATTGTTTTGCTTCTTCTCTTGGTGGTGCTTCCAAAAATTTAGGCATTAAAGGTCCAGGAGTAATTTTGTTGTCTATCCTAAAGTTATTATCTAAATTATTAGTGTTACTCCCTGTTAACATAATTATGTATTTACCTTGGGTTACTAACTAAGGTAATTTGTCTTTGGTTATTTTCCTTAACAACATGGGTTAATAGGTTAGTTTGTTTAATGGGATAAGTTATTTCATGCTAGCTGACATTGGTTGTTTTACCCACCCTTTTCACTTGTTTCTCGTGTGGTTCATTTCATTACCTATTTAATAGGCCTTCTTGTATTGTTTGGATATGGAATGTATGCTCTGAATACAATCCGGTTCTTTCTCACTCTCTATTTTTTTTTATCTAATATGGTATTAAAGCTTGTAGTTTAAGAAGCGTAGGAGGAAGCTTGTAAAGCAAGAGAGGATGGTCTTATCACAGAGAAGCATGAAGCACCTGGTGGAGAGTCATGAAAGGAAAAAAATTATTTTTTTCCTATGACTAACCATTTAACTTGGAGGAAAATCCAAAAAAATCATTTGAGCACTATTTTTTATGATTCTGGTTTCCATAAAAATTCCCTGGCTCAAAATTCATCTACTGGATAAGATGGAATTAAATTTTGCTGAGTATTGTTTTTTAAAACTACATTTGAAGTTTTTTGGTTGGTCATTTTTGTACGGGTTGGGGAAGAGACCTATTTTCAGTTTGGAACTATTTTTGGTGAGTGAGGGGTTTAAATATTTATATTTTCTACAAGGAGATAATAAGAACTGATGGAATTCAATTGGCTAAGTATTTCTTCCAGAATCTGAATCTGAAGTTTTGAAGGTAGGCCAATTTTTTGATTAGCTAATTTTTGTTATGAAAATTTTAATGCAAAGTTTTATTATTTAAATTAATTTTAATTTTTTAATAGAAGTAATTTAAAACTTTAGTTTATAAGAGTTATTGGGGACCTACTAGTGACTAATTATCTTGAAAAAGTTTTGGAGGGTGAAAATTTCACTATTTTTTGGGTTTTTGATCTGGATGCTGACAAAGAAGGAATTTTTGAAAATAGAGTTGTATATCTCTCAATTTAATTTATTTTTTATTTTTTGGTGTTTTTAAAAATGAAAATTTTTAAATTTCCCAAATGGTGTGGTGTTTTTTGCTAAAAACTAGAGGTATTCACCAATATGTGATTTAAATCAGTGGGTAAGAGGAATTTTGTGTAAAGTCATTATATTTTGTCTAGTATTTGCATTTTTTTAGAAATACTAGGTTAAAGTGGCTAGTTTACAACACCTCTTGTTGCTAGATTCATAAAAATTGGCAAGAAAAAATATTATTTTGTGGAGTCACAATATTTTGATGACATGTGAATATCAAAACCTTGATCAGATAGTGCTCGATAAAGAGCAAAGGTATGCCACTAGTTATGATGAATATGATAAGCATCATCGAGAAGCTCTTATGTTGTTAAAACTATTAGTAGTAAATAATCTAATCTCAGAGGTCACAAATGTCAACATATCATTAGATCTATGAAAAAATCTAACTTTAAAATATTAGACTTCTGAAGCTGGTAGGGTATTTTATTTGAATAATTTATTATTTTCCACTAAGATGTAGGAAGGTGGCTATGTTTTTGGGTTTTTGTTATAGATCAAGGACATCAGTGATTAGTTGAAGGCTATGCAGAAGCTTTTTGATAAACAAGATTTGATTGATCTAGTTATGCAGAATCCTTCACCTTCATTTGAGTCATTTATGGAGTCCTTAAATATGATTATTGAGACATAGACTTTGGACTTTGTAAGGTTGTCCACATTGCTATTGTAGAAGAAGAGGTGGTAGGAGTAGATAGTGTTTTCTACATCTACTTATACAAAGATTGCATTCTTTATGAAGGGAAAGGGTAAGTAGTTTGGTAAAATACTAGTTCATTGATAGAAACTTCACAAGTAAGTGGTTCTAATAAGAGATCTAAGTGAAAATATTTTTACTTTCAGCAACCTAATCACCTTAAGAAAGATTTTAGGAAAAGACAATAGGATATGGCTAACCCTAGAAAGAAAGATCATCATGTGAATGTAGCTGAAGGTGAAGGCAAGGAATTATCTCTTGATTTGATTTCATTGTTTCCAGTGGTAATTTTGTGATAGATCAAGCTTGGTAATTTGATTCAGGGGCATCTCTCCATAATACATGTCGTAAGGACTGGTATGTGTATTTTGTTGAAAATGACAATAATAATGAATTTGTATCTTTGGGAGATGGTAGGACTCATTTTGTGAAAGGATATGGTAATGTTTAGGTCATATTTAATGGTACTATCAAGTATACATTTAAGAATGTTAGGTATGTGACAAACATGAACAAAAAATTTATTTCCATTAGTGAGATCACTAAAAACTCTAATTTTATTGTAAATTTTTAAGGACAATAATGTTTAGTCACTACCATAGATAACAAGATTATTTTTGTTGGGATTGGTTAGATAGGCTTGTATAGGCTTGTAAATCCACATAGAGAAAAGGAAAATGCACTTGCATCAGTTGATATCACAAGTCCACTCTAGCATGAAACATATGGGCATTTGAATTTCTAGTATTTGACTACATTGAGTAAGACTAAGATGGTTAAGGGGATTCACTCTATTTGAGATAGTCATCATGTATGTACTAGATGTCAGTTGGGGAAGAAATTTTGACATTGATTTGATATTGGTAAGGCATTCAAGAGCTAAGAGAGTATTAGATCTAGTACATGAGGACTTGGATGGTCCAATGTAGACACCTACCCCTTCTGGAGCCCATTATTTTCTATTGTTGGTTGATTATTTCTCTAGGAAAAAGTGGATATACTTTCTAGTGAAGAAATCTAATTATTTTTCTAACTTCCTTACTTGGAAATCTATGGTTGAAAAATAGGTGAGAAGGTCAGTGAAAACTCTTAGAATGGATAATGGGAGTGAGTTAATCTCAAAATAGTTCAAGGACTTTTGTGCCACTGAAGGCATACATAGATAGTATACTACCCCTTACACTCCATAGAAAAATGAAGTTGTGGAAAGGCAAAATAGGATGGTGATGGACATGGCTCGTTGTATGGTCTAAAGCAGAAATGCCCCATATAAGTATTGAGTAGAAGTAGTGAATACAGTGGTGTACATCCTCAATAAAATTCTTAAAATGCATTAGATAATATAACTCCAAATGAGGCTTGGTCAAGTCGAACTCCAGATGTAAGTGCTTTCAAAAAATTTGGTTGTGTAGATTTTGTAGTTATTCCTAGTCAAAAGAGAAGTAACTTGGATGCAAAAAGAAAAGCAAAATTTTTTGTTGGGGACAATGAGAAATCAAAAGCCTATAGATTAACTGATATTTATACTATTAAAGTTGTGGTAAATAGAGATGTCATAGTAAATGAACAAATGTCATACTTCATATGAACTTGTATAGTTTCAGATATTGAGTTATTGTTTTCTTCTAATGATTCTATTCTAAGTTGTGGTGTGAAATTTGAGCAAGATTCTAGTTTATCAGTGAAATCACTTTCTAGAGAGGGAATTGATGTAGGTCATTGTGAGGTTCCAATAAAACAACCAAAGAAGCCAAAGTGGTATTTTGCCACTATGGAAGCACTAAAGAAGGGAGGCTTACCACAAGGTGTGGAAGGAAGAAGATTGAAATCAAGAAAGTAGTTTGGTAATAGAGGTGAGCATGGAAATTTTACTATAATAACTACTATTTCACATGTTTTTGAGCTTAATTTTTTTTCAAAGGCCAAAGGGAAGCATGAGTGGGAATCGACCATGAAATTGGAATATGATTCTTTGATGCAAAATAATACTTGAGAGCTCATGGAGATACTAACAGGAAATAAATCCATTGATTATAAATGTATTTACAAGGTAAAATGAAAAGTAGATGGATATTTGGACAAACACAAACCCAGACATGTTGCAAAAGGTTATGCATAAGAGGAAGGGATTGATTATGAAGAGACTTTTGCTCCTACTACAAAGATGGTAACTTTTCATTTGATTGTTGTTATTGCTACTTAGTTTGGATGGTGGGTGTACCAAATGGATGTCAAGAGTGCTTTATTGAATGGAGATCTTGAGGAGGAAGTCTACATGGCTCAGCCACAGGGTTTTCAGCTTCTTGGTAAGGAACATCTTGTTTGTATATTGATCAAGTCATTGTATGGGATTAAATAGGCTCCTCAAGCCTGGTATATGAAGATAGATACATACCTTAGGGATTCTAGTTTCAAAATTCATAACTTTGAACCAACTCTTTATGTAAAGGTGTCTAGTGAGAATATCTTGATTCTCATTATATATGTTGATGATATAGCCATCACTGGTAGTAGTGAAAGTCTCATTTAGTACATGAAGGCTGATATTTTTTATACTTTTGACATGATAGACTTAGGACTGCTGAAATATTATTTAGGTGTTGAGTTTTGGCAAGGTGATTGTGTTGTATTCATGTCATAGAGTAAGTATCCCAAAACATTATTGGAAGGGTTTTGAATGATGGATTTTAATCCAAATTTGACACCTATGGAAGTTGGAGCTAAAATTTCAGCTAACACTGATTCACCTCTGGTCAATGAAATAGTGTATTGACAGCTAGTGGGTAGATGCACTTACCTCACTACCACTAGACCAGATATTTATTTTACAAAGAGTTTTCTATTTCGCTTCATGTCTAAACCATAGGAAGTAAATTATTTAGCTACAAAATGGGTATTAAGATATGTCAAAGGTACTCTTGAATTTGGCATAATATATAAGAAGTCTGTAGGTTTTGAGCTTTTAGGATATTTTGACTCTGATTTGGTAGAATTAGTAGATTTAAGAAAATCTACAATATGTTATGTTTTCAGTCTTAGTTCAGGAGGTTTCTCCTGGAAAATCAAACTACAAACTATAGTGGCATTATATTCAATAGAATTAGAGTATAAATTTGTGGTCAGTGCAAGTTGTGAAACTATGTGGATAAATAAAATCTTGGAGGATCTTCAGTTTGAGTCATCAAAACCTACTCTATTTTTTTGTGATAACTAGAGTGTTCTGAAGATGGTGAAGAATCCAGTATTCCATGTTAGGACCAAACACATTGAGTTTCACCATCATTACATCCGATAGTTGGTTACAAATGAAGACATAAGTCTCTTCTACTTCCCCACTACAGAGCAACTAGCTGATATAATGACCAAAACACTTGGTTTAGACAAGTTCATAAAATTTAGAGACAAACTTTGTCTTGTTTCTGGTTTTGTCATTAAGGGAGGGTGTTATCATAATTATGTATTTACCTTTGGTTATTGACTAAGGTAAATTGTCTTTGGTTAGTTTCCTTAACTACTTAGGTTAAGAGGTTAGTTTTTTTAATAGGCTTATCTATTTCATGATACTCGATGCTAGTTGTTTTACCCACCCTTTTCACATGTTTCTTGGGTGGCTCATTTATTTCCCTATTTAAGAGGCCTTCTTGTATTGTTCAGATATGGAATGTATGCTCTGAATACAATCTGGTTATTTATGACTCTCTATGTTTTATCTAATACTTCATTCTCCATGGTTGCCATTGTTTTCATTATCACCATTATTGTCATTATCACCATGATCACCTTGAGTTTTTTAATTCATTGTTTGCATCATTTGGGTCATAAGTTGAACTAAATGCTATTATCCTCTAGCTAAATCATTTAATATATCCATGGTACTAGGATTCAGTTCCTCATGTCTATCACCCATGTTCCCTACAACTCTATCACTGAATAAATTTACAATAGAAATTTATTTTTCCATCTCTAGTTATTCTAGTGGATCATTTGGCCTCCATCTAAAATAATACTTTTGGGACCCTCTAGGTTGCATAGTAAATTTGTACTGTCATAAACCTACACAAATTTCCACTTTTCTATACCAATTTACATGTAAGTCCTGAATATTGGCATGTGATGCTCAAAATCAACATGCAAGTGTCGATCACTAATATACAAAGATTAAAACCAACATGTAAGTATGGATCACTGGCATGCAACACTGAATACCAACATGCAAATTTTAAAACCAACATGCAAGCATGGATCAATGACATGCAATGCTAAATACCAACATCTAAGTGATGATTGCTAAGATGTATCCATAAAAAATGACATGCAAATAACCCAATAGGTAGGCAAGAAGTTCTAGGCTCTGATACCACTATAATGTTCTGACCCAATTTTCTAAACCAATTTTTTGCAGGTTTTCACAATTCTAGTGTAGGTATTTCATCAAATAGTTTGCATGAAATGTTTAGTCATAAAATTCACAAAAAATTGATTCCCCAAATATCATAATTGATCACACTCATTTTCTCCTTAAATTTCCATAAAAGGTGCATAACAAATATTACATGGTGAATTTAAGATTGCCAATATAAATTAAAAATTACAGGGAATTGCATATAGTCATTGATATCATAGGAATGATATTATAATTAATTTGTTAACCTAAAGATAATTCATTGTAGACCAAATAGCCATCAACTTTGGCTTCAAGAACACTCCTTATGCCTTCCTTCATAACTACAACACCCTATAACTATCGCATGGTAGGCTGTGGTAATGAATTAACAATTGTTATAGGTTACAATACTACTAAGAAAGCTACACCCAACAAAAAAAGATGCAATGAATAACCCAAGGCATGGCTAAAATAATTATCCTCAATACGACACTCCTCTAAGCTAATAATCTCTTGCTTTCACTCTAAAAATTTATATATCTCTTCGCACACTATAACTCCACAATTCGTAGCAATAGAAGCACCTGTGTGAAACTCATATGATTCCACCTATAATTAGCTACGGTAGATGTTTCACTATCAAAACTGATACCCTTAAGGATTTCATCCTGAGGTTTGCTCAAGCACAAAGCTCCAACTCCGCAATAGATAAAAATAAATAAGCATATCCAAATGAGTTCTCTAAACCTCCTTTTATACTTTTTCCACCAAACTTTCCAGAAGATATATTTTTTAAATTCACTTTTTAATAAAAATAACCCTTTTTGTGCTCTAAAAGACCCTTTTCATGAAATAATGATTATATTTGATAAGCAAGGTCCCTTTTTCAAGCACCCATGATTTAAAACTTTTAATTCTCTTTCTAATGAGCTATTACACTAAGTTGTTTTTTAAATTATTTTATAAAATTAAGCAACCTTAGTGAAATAATTAAATTAAAGCTCAATAATTCACCCAAGTTGCATATACTACCAAAAAACATCAAAATCAAAATTTAACTATACTAGAATGATATTGATGATGAATAATGATAATCAGGGTTGATCGATTGACTTTCTATAAATAGACAGTCTCTCCAAAAATCTTGGAGAACACACTAAAAGCCATAATTCACTTCAAAAAGTGTCATAGTAATCCCCAACACCAATTGATCTCACTTCTCACAATAAACATCCTTGTAGAACATAAAATGCATACTCCAAGAACCTTGGAGTTCCCCTCATAAAAAACTAAGCTACTTCGATCAAAACTAGAACCAGATAAAAAATTGTAGATCAATATTATTAAAAAATGGGGACATCACATACTACCTTGGGATAAAACATGGCAGTAGTCTCTAATCTTCTTCTATTCAAATACACTTGAGTTATCTCCCTCCACCTTGTATCTAGTAGGGATCAAATCTTAAATGACATAGACTTTATCGTTTAGCCTTTAACTAGCTCACAGTATCAGGTTCATCATATGAATCAGGACACCCCAATGTACCCCATGAGGAATGATAACATGGAAAGAAAACATCATTAAAATTAATGTGTGCTTTCAATTCATCTCCTTGCCACGTATGTTTGTGTGCCACGTAAGCATTCATGTTTGGCCCAATGTTTGATGTTAGCGATTAGTGATGTGTGCTGATTAACAATTAGTAATAATGTTGGTAGTCTGATCGATGGTGATCAGGTGACTATTAGTACTTATAACTCACTGACATTTAACATTAACGTCATTGGTTTAGCAATGGAGGCAGTCTTAAAACTATACATGATCATTAAAAAGTAAAAGAAACTAGTTGATGCCAACACATATGTAGTTTATTTGTACTAGTTAAGATCAACCTTTTGAACCACATTTTATAAACTATATCAAGAAAAAATGAAATCAAAAACATGAAATCTATCAAATGTCATAATTCTCATTTCCTTTTCAACTTGTCAATAAATTTTAAATGTCTTAAATTAACATGAATGATGGATGTTTATCCATTAATAATTTTTTATTTTTATTTTCTTTAAAGGTGATAAAATGCTATGTATGTCCACATTCTTGTGCCATGGTTTTATCCTATTGACTAAATTTTTCCTACAAAGAATGCTAAATGTCATTTCTTCAATTTATTGTTCTTTACTATATATATGTAATTAAAAGTCTGAATCAATTTTATTTATACAATAAATATTAATAATAAATTTAATCTACCTCTTTAAATTTTGATCAATAAAATATTTTTAAAAACATAAAAAAAATTACAAATACATAATGTTAATAGGAAATATTTACTTAATGCATAGTCAAGATAACTAAACATCTAAAATACAAGTGTAAGCATCACCAACATAGAATAGAAAATAGATAATGAATAGATTAGTAGTTTCCCTAGTGCAAGTTATGTTGGAAGGGATGTAATATTTTATTTTTAGAAAGCATGGTTTTGTAAAGTGAGGGAGTGTAATTCAGTATGATCATTAACACCATCTTATTTTTTGTGTACAAAGATTTAAGTAACAATACTTTTATAATTATGGTGGAGTTGAAGATTCAAAATGAGGTAATGTGTTTCTTTATACATTATGGAAATACATTATGCAAAGAAGATACATTTTATTTTGTAATAAATTTGACCAATGATGAAGTAGTGGGAAAGATAAAAACCATATAAAACATACAAATGATAAAATACTTTAAGGTGAGATGAGTGACGATAATAAAGGGTAGCAGTTAGATAGTTTAAATGATATTATATACCAAAGGACCCCTTTGATACCAAACCCAAATTCAAGGCAACGAGTCAACATCTTTGATTGGTCATTTTATATTATTATGAAAATGTAATAACTAATGGTAGACCTATAAAGTATGAGATTATTGAATAAAAAAATAACATTACCTTGGATTGGAATATGGAATCACTGACATGTTGTCCATGTATAGCAAACATTAAAATTGTATCATGACACACTGAAATTACTAATGTATTTTCTTCTATTTAGCATGCTTACCACAATAACTCCATGATTTAAGATGGATACTTGTTATCTTTCTTGAAAATACATGATCCACATAGATATCCCTCCTTGAGCATCAAAAATATGAGAGGTAGCTCCACATAGCATTACATTGAACTGCATTTTATCAATGAATCATCAAAATGAACCACAACTCAACCCTTAGCAAGCATGTTTGCATTCTTACTATGGGTGTAATGAAACATGTAGAGTGAATTTGCATCAATTGCATGCTAGATTCCAAATTTGTATCAATTAATGTAGTTCTCCAAAAAGACATGATGTGTGTCCTTCACCATGTTAGTAGTAGTGGTGCAATATAGGAGCTCTCCTCCTAGTTTATCCACATCATGATATCTATGAGATGGGGGCTTAACTATATTAGTTTTTCCCACTTTTTCATCCACAACACTAGACCTTGGTAGTCTATTTTAACTTGACAGTTACTTTCCCTCATAGAGTAGCAATATATTTCTATGTTTTTAATAACTAAGGGTTGGTCCTCAAAATTTTAATCAATACCCATAAATTGGTTGATTTTAGTTGAGTAATTAATCAATTTTTTTAATATTTAGCACTTTTTGAAAGTGATTTGTGTGATTGGTTGAGAGTGTGGACCCCAGCAATTTGTGAGTGCTGGTAAGATTCATTGGTTAGACCTAGCCATGTACACTTTCTCCTTAGCATTGCACACACTCAGACACTTGAAATCCTTAGAGTAGGAGGGGTTTTGGAGGTCAAGGCTAAATTAGAGATATGCAAATGTGTACCACTCAAATATATCACTCATAATATTTTTAACTTATCTAGCATGCCTTATACATCATTTAAATAAATATCTATGGGAAAAATGAAGGCAAGAATAAACTATCCTAGTCATCAGCCTTTTAAAACACATCATTCCATCCATTAAGATAACTGTGGATCAGTAATGTTATTTCCACGATTAATCATCACTACCAATTGAAGCCATGAAGAAGAGCTTACTCATGCATTTCATCTAGTTTGGGTAATCTATAATTCCAATGAGCATGGTGATAATTTGGTTAGGAGTGAGGTTGTGAGCATACTTATGTATGTTAACAGAAATAAGAGCTTAAAAGAGGAGCCCAATTCTTTGGTGGCCTAGTATAAGGCATCGGTGTGCTCAAGGAGTCAAAATTTAGTGTTTAGAGAGAAGGCATTTATGCCTTTGCTTAGTGCCAATCTAATCAATGTTGTCTTCCACATACACCATGTAGTTTGAAAGCACTAGTCATAGATCTTTGACCCTTACTGGTTGGTAGTTAAAAACATAGTAAATAACTAAGATGAAAACTGATGTCTTCATTACTAAGTTTAGTTCATGGCACCCATTTTATTAATCTGTCTCTATATTTATGATGTGAAATGGTATTGAAACATTGATTCTAAATTTAACACATCAATGTTCTCTTACACGTACAACATGTAATGTGAAATCATGAGTCATAGATCTTTGACCCTTGCTAGATGGTAGTTAAAAGCATATTAAACAACTAAGATGAACAATAATGTATTCATTGCTAAGTTTAGTTCATGGCACCCATTTTATTAATCTATCTTTAAATTTATAATGATAAATGGTATGGAAACATTGAGTCTAAGTAATGTTCAACTAATACATGGCACCCATTTGTTACATGGTGTGGACTATTGAAAGAATATCCGAAGATGAATCAAAAGTGGATATCCCCTATGTGTTCTCCAGGATAATATCTCTCTAATGTAATCAACCAAACCAAATGGAATGAAATTTTAAGTACTTAAAAAGGTATTTTTTTCTACACTTGACATGAGAGAGGTTATGTGTGAAAATACATAAAAAGAACAAGGAAGTTAACCTATGTTATGGTACCCACAGTGAAAATAATTTCCATGTATGTAGATAAATTAGATATTATTTGTATGCGTAGTGTGTGTTTGTGTTTTGGTTTTTTTTCTTTAATATTCCTTTACAAACTATCATATATATTTTTTATAAAAATATAATATATATCTGATCAAAAAGGTGGATGTTATGAAAATACATTGCAAACAAAAAAATATACCCCAAACAATTGTAAAAATCATATCCAGATCAATCCAAGAAAGTAAAGCACAAAGTGAAAAGTATCAAGGCCCAAGACCAACTAAAAATGAAATTATATGATTACAAAGGAATGTGGCATAAGAAACATAGAAACAACCATAAACAACATAACCATATACCATACTCTTATGCAATTGATGCTACCATCCCCTTTGAGGGAATCAAAATATGTATCACACTATCAAGGTTATCTCCTTAAAAATCACCAAGGGGATGCACAATATCAGGTATGGGATCCCATCCATCATTTTCTACATATTTTTTCATTATCTTCCTCTAATTAACCCTAATCTTGAAGTTTTGTATCTAACTTGGATTGATAGCTACATTTTGAGCCCTCAAATTTTTGGGATCCTCTGGTAGGGTATAGGATTAGAAAAAATAAAAAACTCTACATTATTTTTGTCACCCTCTACTTTGTTCCCTTCACCCTTGGTCTCTACAAGGAATTTTGTCTAAGATAATTAGGATGAACTCTACTAACATTACAAGGGGCATTATTCCAATGGCCAATGAGGGTGTGGAGGTTACCCATCTCCAACACTACCTTCTTCATTTGTACTTGGATATACAACATGACATTAGATAAAGTAGCATTGATGTTAGTCATATAAAAATTATGTATAAATTCTCTTTATCAGAAACAACATAGTATCTATCTTCCCAAATTTGAAAAAGAATCTTAATGTGAAAAATATGTCAAATTTGCTCAAACTTTGGTATGAGCAAATCTAAATCTCTAAGGAGGACCATGTGCCAAAATAAAGGCTTTGGTCTAAAGGGATTTAAAAGAAGAGTAGATCCACTTTTATACCTATTGATCCCTTACGTAAAAATAATAAATATGTTTGAGTGAATTTTATTGGCCACATGCATGACATTTGGGAGTAGAGATCCCCATATGCAACAATTTATCTCAAACTAGAATCCCTTGGTAAAGAATATACCATGCAAAAAGTCATTTTTGCAGTTCAACCACTATAAACTAAATCCTATAAAATATTTTTCTCCAACAAGGAGAGTAATAATCAAGCTTCCACCATTTGTTAATGATTTTCAAAGGAAAAAGACTAGAAGAAATCCATTGATAGCTAAGTTAAGTTTTGCACTGAAGCAAAGGGGTAGACATACTCCAATTCTAATCCTTCAAAAAGTAGGGGAGAACTTTAAGATCAATTTCATGAAAATAATGATGAGGCACAATCATTTATATTTCTATAATGGATTCAAAGTCTTGCTTATTGAGACTACACGTAGTTTTGAGATTAGGCTAAGAATACCATGACCTAGATCCTTTATAAATATTATTAGCAATAGTGTGGATGACTTTGATAAATATCCTAATAGAATTAATCGTAGGAGTTTATTATAAAGGATTGTTATTGTGAGTGATGGCTAGAGATTACCACTAGCTAGACAACCTAATTTTGAATTAGTTCCCTTAATAGAAAAGCCAAGGTTTGATCATTTCCCAAAATTTCCAAATACTCTTAGTAACTAATGTGCCTACTATGTTTATGGTCACATGAGAAATTAAATCAAGGTAAGAAATCTTAATCCTCTCTAGGATACTCTTCTAAAGGAATTATAGAAGTGAATCAATGCACGAGATAAATCTTCCTATATTCCTTGTCTTATATGGCCTAATGAATCCATTTTGCATAGAGGGAAATAGTTTGCTTATGAATATCAATTAGCCACAAACCACTAACATCTTCAAGTCTACAAAAAATTTACTAAGCTACCATATGAAATATTTTCTTACATTTATAACTTTGGCCCAAATAAAGTCTCTAACAATCTCATAAAAGAAATTTAGGTTACTTTACAAGGAGCCCAACATGACAAATAATACATATGAGGTATAGATAAAACTTTGGAGTGTATCTATAATTTTTCTACAAGGTAGAGTGGCTTGGTCATCTTTTAAGATATTTTTTCCTTAACCCTCTGAACAACATTTATCCACAACTCCATTTGTTAGGATTAAAAAGCCTAGTGAATCCCCAAGAATTTAAACATTTCTCCATTAGAGACCCTCTTTTAATTTTAAACATTAAACTAACTTAGACTAGGGCCAAAGGATTACCAATAGAATTGAGACTTATCCAATTTAATAATACAACCCAAGGTAAGATAGTAATCATACAAACATTCCATACTATTATTAACCACCACATCCTTTTCAAGTATTATGAGAAAGGAGTCATCTAGAAAATTCTTATTAATGTGCTATTCAAGAAGGGAATGAGAAAAGAGATTTAATTCACATAGGATTTACAAGCATGGTTATTTAATAAGTATTGAAAACCTTCAATAGATAATACATAAAGAGAAGGGGTGAATGAGCACCCTTACCTAATAGATATGAACAAACCAAAATTATGATATTGATGTCATTGAAGGTTAGAACAACATAAACATCTCTAAAAAGGTTCTGGACTAACTACACAAATCTACGTCCAAATCTAAGGGATTTCAACATTATCAATAATAAAAGGCCTTTAAAACATATCGTAATCTTTTTCAAAATATACTTTTAAAAAGACAATTTTTTGGTTGGGAAGTGTGAACCCATTCCATCCCTTTCGAAACAAAAATGGTTTTTTCATTAATTTAAGTACCTTGAATGAAACTTATTCGCTCATGTTCTACAACTAAAAGAAGAGAAAACCTTATCCACAAGGCTATAGATTTGGAAACAATATTGTAAGAGACATGAAGCAGGGTGATAAGTCTCCAATTGCTAATAATATCTAAGTCGCCTACTTTGGTGATGAACATGATATTTCATTTATTAATGAGATTGTCGAGGGAGCCATTGGCCATGCTTCAATGTAGACTTTATATGAATATGACATAACATAGTCCCAAATGATTTGATAGAATTTACAAGGAAAATAATTGATTCCTAGGGCTTTATCATGAGACATATAATTCACACCATTTTTAAGCTCATAAATTGTGAGAGGCCTATCACAAGCTATTATTTTGTTTGGGGAGAGCATGTAGGGGACCAAGCTTATACACATTCTTAGAGAAAACTCTTGTTCTTGACTAGAAACATTGGATTTCTTGTTTGAAAAATGATTATAAGATATCGAGTATAATAAAAAGTTAATCCTCAACATCCATAAAAACCTTAATCTACACAAAGGAGTACTTGGTTCTTAGTTTTTGAAATAATGCTTTAGACAACTTATCCACAACCTTAAGCCTATGGAATTTATCTTGGATTTGAACACTATGAACTATATGTGATGAATCTTAGATATATTAAGTTTTTGGGGCATATCTACCATTTGGAATTGTATATATTCATTACAAGGTGAAAGTTTCAACTATTGGGAAACCCTATCAAACTATCTCTTATGAGAAGTGTTGGTCTATTTTTTGAAAATGGATAACTATTTTCTAAAAACTTGAAGGAATGTGGTGGTGTAAAATATGACTGCCTCCCACTAATAAATCTTACATTTTTCACTATAAGGGTGTTTGATAAGATTCTACATTTTCTTGATATACATAAGTGTTCATTCATGTTGCAAATGCAAGATGTTGAGGTAGAATTAGTTAGTTGCTGAAAACCTTCATTCAAGAGGCATGCCACTATACACATAAATTTATGGGTTATTGGTCTAACAAAATAATATCAATAAGTATACTAACTAGCCTATTAAAGCACTAGGTGAAGGTGATTATGTCTTGCTCAGTGACAAGCACCTTTTGAATCCTCTTGAGCACTCTATTAGTTTCTTAGTGAAAGTTAAATCAAGTGAGCAAAGTGGTGGTAGGGGAGAGTGTTGGACCCCAATTTTGGCCAAGTATATGAATGCAAATTATATCCTTTATTACTCCAAAGGCATAGGAGTCACACACATTTTAAATGGATAATATGTAGATGTGAGGGGTGTAAGACAGAAGTAAATCAAACAAGGTCCTATTCTTTATGAAGTCTAGCAAAGAATCATTAGGCTCAACAATGTGCAATAAATTACTTACACAAATGTACCAAGAAACCCAATAGTATTTAGATTAGAAGGATCAAACAAGTCTCAAAATGTGTAAATTATGGTAGTTCAGTCGACGTAGAACATGGAGCACAACGAACTGGAAGGAGTTTGTATGAACCATAATTGAAAAATTGAGGAACACTAATTAAGGAAGATAATAGGGAGTGAGTCTTTAGGCATGTCACTATTAAAGAAAACCATTACATAAAATGGTCTTCAGTGGACCTAGAAGAACGTTACATCAATCTAATAATGTTTAGTTCAAAGTAATTCAATGTAAAGTGGTTAAAACCTACTAAAGTCACACATTGATGACAACAATGAAATTTTGGAGGAGATGGATTAAGTTACTTGGAACCTTATGAACATGTGGAAGCATATGGCAAATGAAGATCCCACCCATAATCTACTTGAAGTGCCAACTCATGTGTCTCTTTAACAAATAGAATGAATAGAAGGAAATCACATGGATTCATCTCAAATAATAAATTTTATAAGATAAAAAGGTAAAAATAGAATTTTATCATAATAAATACCATTTAAACCCTTAGAACCCATAGCAACAGCACCAACAAAGTATAAGATCCTAGTCATGTTGTGCATCCCACAAGTCAGGGGTGGTAATCCACCCATGCAAGATAGTAGTAATACATGAGCAGGGATAAAAACTATGAGAACAACATCAGATAACCCATGTACAAATCAAACCTTAGTGCAACCAACTATAGGTGTTAGTAGGACTATGCCCACATCAATAGGAAATGCAGGTGGCACAAGTGTAATCAACCCTAGATGTAGTTAGAGTTCAAGTATACAGGCCACAAGTGGTGCACCTATTATGCAAATTCTTATCCCATTGTATTTCATTATTATATTTATTTAAGTCCAACTAGAGTATAGAGGAGTGGAAAATGTCACTGATCATATGATTTTTTACTTTATTAGTGTTTATGTTTCGAAATATTTTGAATTGTATTTATTAACCAAAAAACTATTTATGTTCAAATTATTTAAGTTACTATCATAATTTTATTTTATTTTTTTTTCTTCTCATATATATTTTAGAATATAATAAAAAATAATAATTGTATCACATTGAAATGGAAACCAATAAATTTTCTATTAAATTATGGTATAAAAATATAAAATAAATATGTTAACATTGAATTGTCAAAATAAAAGTTTATTAATATTAATATTATATTGAATTTATGATTATAAATATTTAAAAGAATTGTATTTTATTATATTTAATATTACAAGTTTTAGATAAAATTGTCTTCCCAATATATTTTAAATTATTCTTCATAATTTCACATCAAAAATAATATAAAATAAAATTTATTATATTATCAAATATTATAGATTTACATTTCATATTTTAATGATCATAACATTTAGTATATTTTTTAAAAGTTCTTTTAAATAAAAATTAAATTAAAATTTTATTTCATTCAAAAACACAAAACACCAAAAACACACTCGACAAATTCCCACTCCACATTGACCAAGGAAACACTTAACCACCTACCACTATTGTGCTTTCCAATACATACGGACCATCTTGCATCTTATTTGTTTTGTGCTTTCCTACCACCATTGTGATACGAAAAAGAAAAAGAGAGACGAAAAAGAAACTAATATGAAAATATCATTATATTTTAAGCATAAATTATAGACATGGGATAGGGGTAATATCATTATATTTTAAGCATAAAGTATAGACATGGGACAGGGTTAAGGTTATATGTATAACTCATTTAAATTGTTCCTTATTTCATTATAATTTTTTTAATTTAATTTAAAAAATTAAAGTGAAAATATTTTTATAAGGTTATATGTGTGTATAAGTTAAATTGTATATTTTTTTGGTTCAATATATTTGTCGTTATTATCTATTAAATTTAAGTTAAAATAAGATTAAAGTGAAAATATCTTTTATATATTTTCAATCTAAAATAGATATAAAATATGTCTAAAATTATATATAGATTGATTTATATTTGTTTTATTTTTTTACTTACATATTACATATTATTGTATATTAAATTTAATATTAAAAATGTTTAAAATAAAAATGTTTATAGATATTTTAATTATGAAATAGATATGAAAAGATTCTAATATATCTTATTTTAACTTCATTATATATGAATTATAAATTAAAACAATATATGATTTAAATTTATATGTAAATATGATAAGATTTAACATGATAAAATATTTTTTAGATAATAATTCGAAACATGTCACATCTCAAAAAATTAAGAAGATAAAAATCATTCTACTCATTATTATAAATTATGAAAACATCAAAATTCATATTTTAATATATAATATTTTAACTTTTTAATAAATATAATATAAATATAATTTTTTAATATATGTTAAAATAAAATATTTATAAATTTTTTTATTTTTTCTATTTGTTTTATTAATAAATTATAATATTTCTAAAATTAAAAATTAAAAATTAAAAACTAATAATATTAAAAATTTAATATTTTAAAAAATAATTATATATTATTGATAGTAATTAAATGAAATATTACTTTATAAAATAATAATTCTTTATATTTAAATTATATAATAAAAATATAAAAATCCAACATGTTAGACATGATTAGATATTTCTAAAGAATTAACTCCATCTAAATAAAGATTGTAAAGTTGGTACCTACAATTTAAAGTGGGGAATATAATATATATATTAAATAATAATAATACAAAAATCTAATGAATGAAAAATATATATAATATGTTTTTGTTTATTTTGAAGGTTACATCAAACTCTTAATAATATATTGTTATTTACCTTTAAAGTTATATCAAACTTTTAAAATATTTTTTTATTATTTAATTAAAATTTAAAAATCTTCAATTTTGCTTAATTATTCTCTCTATATCGTAACTTAAATTTAGATTCCTTTTTAAGGGAAATGAAATGGAAGGATCTTTTTACCTGAAGAGATCTTTCATACGGAGCATTGATGTAATGGAAAACCAGCGATAAAAATTGATTGAAGAGATTTTAACCACCATTGATGTGATGTGATGTAACATTCTCCCATGAATAAAACACAGTAATCAAAATTGCCGACTGCAAACTTGCAAACTTCACTGCGCAGTAAAGAATGGTGAATGTTTGATTTAAGTTCACCCTCATACGCGTTTTCCTTACGTCAGCTCTCTAGAAAAAAAGACACGCGTTTTTCTTTAATTTGTCGTGGGCATCTGTATGAGTTTTAAGATTTCTATTTAAACACGCTTTGTAGAGTTATGTTCCCCATTCCACCAGCCCAAAGGAATTCAGCCCTCATAATTACTGTTGGTTTCTGTGGATTTTGGAAATGGAGGAGGAGCACATCATGAAGGCAGCGATACCAATTCCACCCAAGCGTGGGAAAATTAAAAAGGAAATATTTACTTCCTTCGTTGCTGGAATGGCTGCTGCTGTCTCTCCCATTTTCTGCTGCTGTATGAAGGGTAACCCGATGGCCCCTTGTCTGGAGTTTTCTCGCTGCGTGCAACCCTCAAATGAAAATACAGACTGCCTGGGTTTCGAACATGAGACTTCTCACTGCTGGTTGTAAGGTCTTTGTATATTGGGTGTAGTGATTTCATGGGCGTAATAGGCTTGTTTTATAGTTGTATAGTGGATGCTTATGAATAAATATACTTCGTGTTTAAATACCCTGTTATGATTATGTTTATCATGGTGAGGATGGTGGTGGATTTCTGACGAAGTGTTTTTAATTGTATATGAGCAAGTGTGTGTGAATGCTTTCTATATTTTTTCTGCAAGCTTTAAAATGAAATGAGATGGGTCTAAACGGCGGCTTCCTGCTAACAAGGCCTTACTTCTGTACATGCCTTCAGTTCACCTGTTTTAGAAGTTGTGGGGTTGAGCAACTGATTGTGTGGAGAAATGGGGAGCCAAAGTCTTTAATCTACAAACCTTAATGAATTAATGGAATTTTTTATCCCAATTGGTGATGTCGCACTACTAAAAATATATTCGTTCCAATCTAAAAACTTTAATGAATGAAAGCTTATTAATTTTTTACCCTATGTAGCACTCCTAAAATCTATCTGTTTCAATCTACAAACCTTGATTAATAAAAACTTTTGAATTTTTTATCCAAATTAATACCGTGGCATTGCTGAAAATCTATCCCTTTTAATCTATAAACCTTAATTAATGGAAGTTTCTGAATTTTTACCCGAATTAATAGTGTCCCACTGCTAAAAACTTATCCGTTTTCTTTCAAATCAATAATTTTTTTGTGTAAAAAAATAAAAGTTATATATAAAAAGATTTTTGGATATATTTTGTACAAAAAATTTTAATCCGCATTTCAGATTATATTTCTGAAAAGAAACCTTTAAATATATGTTGGATAATTTTTTTTATAAATATTTTAAATTATATTCTTTGATTTATTGTACTGCACATTTTTTTTTAAACATTCAAATCAAATTTTCTAATCTATCAAGGATAAGAAAAAAAAAAAAAAACCTATAACAATATAATATGTACGAACCTTCTCATAAAATCTACTAAAGACCGTAATTTCCATTTGCTTCTCAACATGTAGAAAAGTCTTAAATGTGGCTTAAATTAACACCAATAATGGATGTTTGTCCATTAATGGTATTTTTATCTTTTTTAAAATACAAAAGTATGAAACTTTGTTATGTATGCATGTCCACATTCTTGTCACAAGGTTTTGTTTCTAATGACTTAATCTGGCGCGTAAAGAATGTTAAATGTTATGTCTTTTCAAATTTTTTTTAATTTATTATTTTATTAATATATTTATATTTATTATTTTAAATATTTATAAAAATTATTTTTTAATAAAAATTTGAATAAAATTTTAAAAAACAAAATTAAAATTAATTAATATATATTTTTTATCTGATAAAATAAATAAATAGATTTTGCATAATTAATTTATATAATAAATAATAAAAATAATTTTAATCCATTTTATAAATACAAACAATTCGCCACTACATAATATTGAGAGGGAATAATCAAGTAATGTCCACTGAAACAACCAATTTTAAGCATCGCCAACATAAAACGAAGGAGAGGCAATCATATATAAAACAAAACAAATGCAACAACTCCAAGTACTTATTCTTATTGGGTGACTTTTTCAAATGTAAAGGTTATGTGTGAAAACCACCTAAGACTTTGGTACCAATGATGAAAATGATTGCCACTTATATAGATAAAGAGGGTACTGTTTGTATGTGTGGTGTTTGTTGTTTTAGTTTTTGTTTTTTTTTTTAAATTATTTATTTATTTTAATTTTTGAAAGAATATAATATTTTTGTTGAGGGAAAAAATTAATATATGTTTAATAAAATAATAATAATATGAAAGTATCTTTGGAGTAATTATAAAATTTAAATTAGAATAAAAATAAAGTATAAATTGAAAAGTATCAAGGTTCAAAGTCAATCAAAAATAAATTATATGATTACATAGGCATGTGCTGTCAATACCATAGAAAAAATTATAACAAAATAATTATAGATAAAATACTTCCTATATAATTTAGTTGATCGATGTCAGATGTCATATGCAAATAGATATGGATACAAATATTTCTAAGCTTTTCCCATTCTCATTTTCATTTATACTAACAACTATTTCATTCATATGAATATTGCTAATTTTTCTTTATTTGGTGAATGGAAGAAAGGGAAAACTACTGTCAAGAACATAAACATTGTTAATTTTGAGTAATATGCTAGATATGTGTTTGAATCCCCATTAGTGTTTGTGTACATTTCCAAGAGCTATGGTGGTCTGTTGTATCTTAAATTAGGAACCACCTTCGTTGTTATAATTTTCTCTATAGAGGTTGCAACTGCTATACTGAAGACTTCTAATTTAAAATTCTATAATAAATCACAAAGTGGCATAGATGCATCAAATGTTATTAATTTATTGTTTTTTTATTGATATTCACTTTGATCAGAGCTACAAATTAGTTTTGGACATAAACCGAGGGCTCAGTCTTTGAGAACTATTAAACCAATATAAAGGGCTACCACTTGATCATTTGAAACCATTGAGTAAACTCAAACGGTCACATTCGACCTTTAAATGCCTTATGAGATTCAAACTTGGACGGGGCTAGACACAACCAACCTACTTTACCAACCTTTCTACATCTCATTAGCGCTATTAATTTATTATTATATATAATGTGAAATTATATATGTAAATATAGAATTTAATATACTATTTCTTAATTTATTGTATAAAATATATACTATATAAATATATTTTATATAAGGTCATCGCATACTATTTTATATTTTACATAATAATATATTGTTCATATATATAAGATTCGTCTCCACACAAGATTCATCTTCAAATAGTATCCACTTTGAAGCATAATATTTTGAAGTTCCCTCTTAAACATATGAGGTCACAATTTATCTCGATCCTCACCGATCAAAGACATACATGTGACCAATTCTTCAATCTTGAGAATTTTTAAAAATTCATCTTGACATCTATTAGATTCGTTTCTCTACAAATAATCGATTGCCACATTTATGTCCATGTAAATACTCCCTATTTTTTCAAAAAAAAAAAAATCAAATGATAACACATATTTATAAGTAAATATTATATGAAAAATATAACATGGATTAGAATTGGCATGTTTATTATAGTATAGATTCCTCACAATGAAACCCATTACCTAGATCCAAATAACCATTCATAATTATATACTTCAATTGGTAAAAGTTGTCTCTACAAAAAGAAACTGTCCACTGAACATAGCATTAAGTTTTATTTGTCTACTACAAATATGCACACTCTTTGAATAACCTTTGTAACAGAAAATCTCAAGTGTTGCTTTCATAGTTGTTTCCAATTATTTATATAACAGCTTCAAAATTTTAAAAAGAATAGATTGCACACTAAACCACATGAAATAAAAGTGAAAAAATAATAAATTACACTCTATATCACATAAAAAATAAATCATTATGAAAAACCATTACATTTTGACAGATCCCACCTAAAAAAAAATTTCTTAACATAACAGTAGTACCCACTTTTTTCCTAGAGTAGGCAAATCCGAAGCCTCCTAGATTGACAACAATGGAAACACTAGTTAAAAAAATATTTTCCAGTTTCTAATCTCTATGCACTATCCCTTTGGCATGGCAACAATGAACGTTTTTAATAATTTATTTGAAGATTTTTCAGTTTCAAATTCAGCAAAAGTACTTCTTCGAGAAATCATGTTAAACAGATATCCACTAAAAATAATTATATTATCATGCTCCAATTCCTCAAACACACTCAAATTGTACAATCCCCTTGTTACCCAACATCATTTTCATTGTTTCAATTTCATTTTCAACACAAATTATATATGTGTGTGTGTGTGTGTGTGTGTGTGTGTGTGTGTGTGTGTGTGTGTGTGTGTGTGTGTGTGTGTGTGTGTGTGTGTGTGTGTGTGTGTGTGTGTGTGTGTGTGTGTGTGAATATTGATTTTATTGTCTACCAGATATAATGTTAAATTAGTTTATATCAATCCAACCTAGAATTTGAGTAATTCGTGAAATGTAGTTGAAAAAAAAGATTTTACACATTTTTTGAGGTGTATTTTATTGCCTACCACACTGAGTAGCAGAAAGAATATTGGATATTACATTTTCCATGCAGTAGATAGGTGGTATGAAAGGTATATTCATAATTTTCAAATAAATATTAATAAATAATAATCAAATAAAAATTTTATATACTTTTAACATTTTTATGTTTTTTATTGAAATGATTTGGTGGAAGTTATATATTATATTAACATATGTCATATGTTATAGAACTTTTTACATGTATTTATTCGAATTTCTTCAAATCTATTCACTAAATAAATTTGTCATTCCCTTTATTATCATCGTCCAACGTGCTTTAAAATATTTTATCAGTTCCATGTTTTATATGACCTTGCACTTTCTTCTAGATGTTCAAGTATGATTTTAACAATATAAAACACTAAGTTGGTGTTTGGATTTACATAACCAATATTTATTGAAATAGGTCCATAGTTTGGAAAGTGACAGTATTAATATATTAGTTTTTAATATTATATAAATTAAACCATGAACAAAAAATTTAAGATCAAGTAGGAATATGGATTGAAAAAGTGTTGAGTAAACAAAAAACTAAAAAATTAAACATGATTCTATTTCTATAATATATTATAGAATTAGTGATAAGATTAAATTGTGTAATATTATATTATATAATAATAATATAGTATGATATTATATTATTATAATATTAGATGGAGTCAATGATCATACTAATTTACATTTTCTCATTTTACAAAGATAAAATATTATATTATTTCTATTAATTTGACTGTGAATTGTTCTTAACATTTTGTACATAAATAGTTAGATAAGGTTAGTAGTCAAAAGTTTTGAGTTACATATAATCATTTTACATTCTTTCACTTTATAAAATTGTGCTTTATCAAAATAAAAAATCACATCCCTTCCGACATAACTTACATCTTTAAAAGAACTTTTCAATCTAATAATTAATATTGAAATAATTTTATTATATAAAAAATTGAAATTTTAATTAACCTACATATAAACTTACATTTAAAAAAAAATCTTTATTAAACTATTTTATTTTTAAAATAAAATTTATTAATAAAATAAATTAATAATTTTATTATAAAATAAATTCCAAACTTTGATGTTACACCATGACACCTTTTAGATACCATTTTTATTAGAATGCTCCGCTTCTAATGCCTTTCCCCGACTCCCATAAACCAATTAAACTTACCTAAAGCAATTTGATATGCCTTTCCCGAGTGCAAACTTGTGAACTTCATTGCGCAGTAATGTTTGATTTACATCAACCTGAAGACAAAAAAAACGGATTTTCCTTGCATAAACTCTGGAGACCCCCCAAAAAACCTCATTTTTCTTGGAAATCTGGTTTTCTTAAAATGGTTGGGCATCTGTATGCGTTTTACGGATTCCTATATAAACAGATTTGTAGAGTTCTTTTCCATTGTTACTGTTGGTTTCTGTGGGTTTTGGAAATGGAGGAGGACATCATGAAGAAGGTGATACCACTTCGATCCAAGCGTGAGAAGATTAAGAGCGAAATATTTGCGTGGGAATGCTTTCTATTTTTTTCTAAAAGATTTTAAATGAAATGAGATGGCTCTATACGGCGGCTTTCTCCTAACAAGTCCTTACTTCTGTACATGCCTCCAATTCAACTGATTGTGTGGTGAAATGGGGAACCTAAGTGTTAGTAAATCTACACACCCTAATTATTGGAAGCTTCTGAATTTTTCTAACCCGAATTCATACTGTCGCACTGTTAAAAATCTATGTTTTTCTTTTTGAATCAGCAAACTTTTTTCAGCCTAAAAAATAAAGGTCATAGTGTAAAATAATACTTTTGGATATATTTTGCGTAAATTTTTTATCCACTTTCAAATTATATATCAAAAATTATTATCAAGAAGCAGCTTTTGGATATATTATGTAATTTGATACATGTTTCAAATTACATCCGGGAACCATCATCAGATAGAAACTTTTCAATGTACTGTGCACACGTTTTTAATAAGCATTTTGAATTGGCTGAGCTTAACCACCACGCCAAAACTACATGCGTGCTGGCTGCTGTCATCTTGTCTTTTTTGAATGTAAATTACAAAGATTTTCAATCCATTTTGCCCTGCTCACTCCTAGCCCTGCCAAGCACTTGCAGATTTGGAAGACGTTTTTCGAATCCACGACCCCGCACTACGATGCAACCACAGTCCACAACTCCATAGTGCAATAGTAACACAGAGGTCTGTATGTAAATTATAAAGATTTTGAATAACGAAAAGTTATTTTTTATCATCTTGGATGTTCTTTATTGCCATTTTTACATGTTTGAAAGTGACTATTAGTGTTTGAAATCTGTGTATGTGCAGTCCTATCTAGGAGAGTTTTACATACTTTTATATGGATGAGGAGCATTGAATGATTGAATGTATGAGGCGAGTTAATATATATAATAATAAAAATTTATGAGATGAATTATTCTAGATTTTAGTCAAATGAAGATGAGTCTTTAATTGTGCTTAAATCAAGTATTATCACAAATTCTTTGCTCTCAGATTGCATGTACTCATAATTGTGACAGTCATGAGAACAAGTTGTGTTTTGTGTCTTTAGGTTTATACAAGGTCTAACCATGTATTGTAGAGGTAAGGCATGCATGTTTAATGTATGTTCAACCCATAATAAGTCCATGAAAGGTCACAACATTCAAACAAATCCCTTCATTAACCCTCAGGTCTAAGAAACTATCAGAGTCCATGCCATACATGCTAAAGTTTTTATTTAGGGTATTTTATTGTATAAGAAGCTCTAAAGCTTATTGGCAAAGGTGTAGGGAGGACAATAGGTCATGATGCAATTGGAAATAATTAATAACAATGCCTAGGATGCAAAATAACTAATTTGGTTAAGCTCTCAGCCAGGGAAGTTTGTTAAAACCTCAAGGTAAGGGTTTTAGCCTTTGAAAGCTTGTAACCTATAATTGAACTATGTAAAATGTTTTAAAGTATATAGAATGTTAGTCTTAGGTAAATGACATGTTTTGAAGTTGATCTAAAAGTCTGAGGAGGTTTTTAAGGTAAGTTCTAGTCCACAACTCAGTCAAACCCTACTAAAATGAATAGAAAACTTATTTGGGAGTTATGGAACAAGAATAAATGAAAGAGGATATTGAAGTAGAGATATAGAAGCTTGAGAAAATTTGTAGGCCTAATTACGCCTTGGCATAATATCCCAATCATAGAGAAAAGTAGATATTTCACAAGAGACGGAGTTTGTAGCCTATAGGTTGAGTTGATTCTTGTTGAATATGTTGTATGGGAGATCAAATAGTGAGATGGATGGTCAGAAGAACCTTGGTGTGGAGAAAGAGCCTTGAGAACATGTATTAAGCCGTGTAGCCCTATATGAGGGTAAGTGAATTTTAAAGAAGAAAAGAAATTGGAATCAGTTAAGAAACCTGTTGAAAGTTAAATAATAATCTCATTGGTCTTGAGAAGACCAATATAAAAAGATTTTCAGATCTATAGTAACAAAACTATAGAGAAGAGACCTAGTCAGACCTAATTGAAGGCCTATAAGAGGCCTATACAAGTTAATATTGGATATATAGAGTGTGATAGAGATTAATTACAAGAGATCATAAGAGGCTTAAGAGATTAAGATAGATCTTCAGCAAGCAAGTAGTTGTCTACTTGCATCATATGCAGACAATTATGTGTATGACTATTATTACATATATGCTTTTTATTATGGTATATGCCATTCAAAATTTTGAGAAATGTCAAAATGGGTTTTTCCATGTTATTTGAATGGTTTTATTTTTCAAATGATTGCATGTCATATTAGTAAGGATATATTATTTTTGAAGTGATATAAGGGTCAGCTCACCCATATATGGGTCAACTTGCCCATATATGACTTTTCAAACCATTAGGTCTTACTGGTCACAACCAGCATGTAAATCCATCCCATCACTACCAAACTCACCACAACCACCAACATCACCCTAACACCACTTCCTCTCTGCAACATCACTACAACTATGATCAACGATTTACTGGATAAGACTATCGAGACCTACATGGCACTCATCCATTGTGTCATAGATCATGATCATGTTAGAGGTATAATCATTGATATGGTTGTGAATTAGTGATCCCAAATAATCCAACTTCAGTTCTAAATTCAATTCTAATCTTTACAAGTCCTTAATCAATTATCATAATCATGCATGAAGCATACACATCATTCATAGCAATGTACAAGAAGGACAATCCAAGATCAAGTACATAACATAAGAGATATGTGGGAAATCCTCTTGGGGAATAAAACCCACTGGAACTTGTAATTGGACTACTATCCTATATAACAAGACCCAATTTAGACTATCAAGTTACTAATCAAGGAACTGCCATTCCTTGTATTAGTGACATTGTAACCACACAAGGAGCTACTACACCTACCTAGATGAGCACCCACAACAACTAGATCTTTAATAATTTTCAACTTGAAAGGAGGTTGGTATGCCCTTAGACATTTAGTACCCAAAAAAAACCTATGAATAAAATCTACTCAACATTGATTTCTTGCTAATTTGATGGAGATACAAATTATATCAGCCTTTCTTTAACTCTACACAGTCAATACATCCAATGCCTCATTTTAGACAACTCTACATTTCTTTGCAAAAACTTAGTTACAAAAATAACAACATGAACATATGGCCATACACATTGTCGACACTCTAATCAATCTCCCAAATCAGCCACCAAGATCTCATAGACACTAGCAAACCTTTGCTCATACTCAAGACATCCAAAGCACCTTTCTAGATCACTCTAGGTCTCTTCACTCTTACTCAATCTACAAGAGAACTATTCTCTCAACAAAATTATGACCAACAAGTCATGCCAACAGTCCTCAAATTGATTTAATATTTAGCTCATCCTCAGGGCAATCTACCCTTCCTTCATTCCCCAAAGCACACACAAGCCTCTCTCAGAATTCTCCCCAGTCTCACATAAACAAGTCTAAAACCCATCAACTTTGGTTCTACTATTTATAAATCAATATTGATCAATATAATCTTGGTCAGCCATTATGCATGTACTAACCCTTAATACACTTATCATATGAATATAAGGCTCAATACAATCTACATTAGTTAGCCTTAGCACCTATGGGTCACCTTTAAGCAACCACACCTTTTAATGAGGCACTTGTAGCTCTTATAGGTCTCATGGAGACCTATTCACCCATATAGATCACCCTCGAGAAAAACATGAACATAAGACAACTTCCAATTACTTAGGTCCACTTATTATGTCCCCTAAAATATCCTCAAATGATCACAATCAACTTAACTTGCCTTTGCATATGCTCAAATAACTTGAACACAAACCTTATGCCCACAGTCACCATAAATGAATACACAATCAACTTCTTAAACATTGTTCATAGATAACATAGATTGATCATACATCCAAAATCTATACATAGCTTCCTTATGGATTCTACAACATGATTCAATAGTTAATTCACCTTGAAACATCAAAATAGGACCAACATAAGCTCAAATATCCTTCTCAAATCACTCGTAGAACACAGTTGAAAAAATAGTCAAATTTGGAACACCATAACTATGTATGTATTCACTTTTAGATCTTTAAATCTATATTTCCAGATGTGCTTTGAATTCTTTTACCACTTTGATTTTAACTGCATTAGTAAATTTGTCTTCTATCAAAAGTTAGGGTCTGAAAACTAGACACTGGTCTTTCCTTTACAAATTCAAATATTCAAATGCAAATGGTCACAGTTAACTTTCAAACACAATGCTCGAATCTCATGGACTGTTATCTCAAGATCAATCTCACACCTCCAATCATGTCCAAGATTTAATGCATATACTACCAGATCCAAACATTAAACTTTTGTTACTCTGACCTCATCTCATGCCATCTCAAAATGTTGACTTAATACACTCTGTCAATCTCTATAGATCAACAAGGACTATATCAATCAATGCTCACCATTACATCGTCAGTATGAACGTCCACTTGTTATTAGATAAAGATCATGTACCTTTGCTTAGATGTTAAATGTCATGCACCTAACCTCATCTTGTTGCCTTCTAACACTTTAGATCAGTTTCTCATCGTCAATCTTGTTCGAGCTTTAACATCTTAAATAATGACTATGAGAACTCTATCAATATGTATGCATATCCATTTTTGATCCTTAATAACTTCTTTTGAGCTTACCTATAGGATCTCAAATTTGGACTAGATGATTTCGTTTAATAGGAGAATCCAACCATATGACACATTGTATGTGGAACTCTCATATGTGCAAGATATAATGCCATGAACATGCCTTCTCGTCAACTTCTATCATAGAGCCAACAATGTCCATGTCTACATGAGAGGCCATCTTTGAGCAACAATGTCTTTTTGTCATGCTATAGTGCATGAACTCAAACTTAGCACAAATGATCTATGCTCAAAACACAATAAAACCATATGATTAGAATATCTTTACACCTTCACACATGCAGTATATAACATCTTAAAAGTGATCACTCAGCTCTTTTTGCCATACTAAAAAATTGGCTATGGAAAAACATAGAAATCTAACTAAAAGCCCAACTTTACAAAAGCATATCTTCTAATGCGTTACATCGCATGATATAAAATTAATCACAAATAAACTAAGTCCATAAATGAAGAAACCCATATGATCATTTTATCAATGCACCTTCACATGTGTGATATATATTATAATTAAAATTCTTACTTAGCCCTTTCTAACCACTTTGCAAATTTGGGTAAGTATGGGAAAATAGTGAAATTTGTCTTAGAAGCCAACTTTGCACCCTCATATATTTGACCACGCTTCAATACATGACTTGAGATCTAGTGTATAAAAACTAGGGATTATGATGATCACAACCATATGACCATCTCACCTCACATCCTTTCCATGTGGCAATGGTGATATCATCAAACTTTTAACTAATTATTTATACCACTAGACCCAAAGTGTCTAGATGAAAACTATGATCAACCAAATGAATTCCATTTATGCACACAAGCTTTCAAAGTATAGATCATATCTTATAGGACCCCTTGCACATTCTCAAACCTACATACTCATCCCTGATCCTCTTAAACTATGTCAATACTAAAGAACAACCAACCTTACATAAAGCACACTTTATCATATAAGAACAAGAACATTGCATACTTTTTCATCGTCACTTAGACTATGAATTCACTTCATTCAATCACCAGGGGACCTCCATGACATCACTATGATATCTCTCCAACAATCTCTCCCTTTATCATTTATGTCAACACCCATCAATATAGTAATATATTGCTCACCTTCTTTCTTTTCAAAGCACTCCCACAACAGGAACTTTCTCCCCAACAAGAAATTTACTCCCCTTTGACACAATGATAAAGTTGGCACATAATGATCTTGAAGAACTAATAAATCTATAAAATAGGAAAAGGACCATCTAAGAAATATGATATAAACTCCCCCTTACTTTGAGCCTTCTTCTGATTGTCTTAATAACCTCCTCTTGCTCCATGCCAACACTCTCTTCAATCAAGATCTACAACCAATGAAGAAATAACATAGAAAAGAACTAAAATATGATATATCTTACCAATAAATATCTAAGAGGGACTCCCCCTAATATTTCTAAGAAATTTCACTTTCTGAGCATCTTCATATCTCCATTCACCATGAAGAATCACCATGCAGGCTTACTAGCCTCTCATTCCAAGCTACCTTAAAGATTATCAATAGAACTTCATGCCACTCTCTAAATAGGAAACATGTACTAAACTAACATGAGATCTTATGTTGAAACACATATACCATTCTATTTTAGAGAAATTGAGAAAAAATGCACTGTTCTACAAACTAGGCCTGCCTAACCTCCTTGTAGCCCTACCTAAAACATGCATAACCCACAGTTTTTAGTAGATACATATTCAGGACTTAAAAATTCATATCTAGAGCACTCTCATATTCCCCCTCAATAACATCAATGTTCATCTCCAGGCTCATTCTCCACAACATAATTCCTTCACAAACCTATTAGCGAATTAGCCCTCCATATTGGTAAAAACTTGAATAATTAGATAACCACAAACCTTCAAAACTCTATGAATAATGATTTGGCCACCCATTTGTCCAATTAAACAAATTAAGAATCCTCAGACCATGACTCATAAGGCAGACCTCTTTTCTAGCATAGCACAAAACCCTAGTATTTGAAAAATAAACAGGGTCAACAAACCTCCTTATGGTCAATGCATACCTCTAAAACTTATTTCACACCTAGATACACCAATCACACACTTTTGGACCTATAATTAAGCCTTCATACCTTTCATAACCTTGAATTCCTATAACCCATTTTGGAACCTGCAAGCTTTTAAGCATAAATTTGGAAAACTGAGAGTTAACAAAAATGCTCAATTGGCACATACATACCTTTGGACCTCAAAAACACTTGGATCACACCACAAAGAATTCATATAACTTTCTAAGCATAAAAACACTTCTTGATCTTTAAATCAATGTCATTAAGCCACCTAGAACCACCCAATTTGTCTCTATACTACAGTTCCTTCACAAACCACTGAAACAAGATCATGAACTTATTGCTCCCCCTTAACCAAAGTAATTATCTGATTGGAATTTATCAACTTGAACATATTCAATATTACCTTATGGACTATTCCTACTAAAAAAAACATTACAACAACACTTGCTTCTCCACTTTGAAAATAGTCTCTTACGAAGCATAGATAGAGACACCTTTTATACCTCAATGTTCTAAAACAAATAAAAATCTTCATATTCCTCTTCTTCCATGCTTAGATGATACTTTTTTCTTATTATTATTCTTTGGCTTAGGATAAACAACCTCCTCAACTATTACAACATTCCCCTTTTCTTCTAGAATTGAATTGATAATAAATGGAGACACCACATATTCATTACGTACCTTTTAATCTAAAGAATCTTCCTTGTAGCTAGGATTCTCATTAGTAGGAAATTTTTCAACAATAGCAAGATGTTCACTTTGATCTATACTTACCTTAGAAATAGCTTCAACCAACACCTTGGCCTTCCTCTTGAGCGTAGTCTCTTCATTCTCAATATGAGCAGACAATGAGACCTCTTGAGATTTTTCAACTTCAGAAGCATTCTCCACCATATAAAATAGACTACTTGGACCTATAGTCTCAGCATGATTCATACTTAGCACATTTGGTTTCCAAGTATTAACTTGTCTTCTATCTTGCACTCTAGGAACTTGATAAAACCTATTCTATTTTGTGGATCTTTGCTTGTAGAATATAGCAATGTGACCTCTTTTTTCACAATTGAAGCACATAAGACCTTTTGTAAACAAATTTTTCTAACTTTCCAAATTTGGAAAAAAATATTGCAATGTGTCCTAGTTTATAATAACTGTAGCACTCAATATCTCTTGAAGGAAACTCAGCATGTCTTACCTTAAATGGACAATGTTTTACAAAGTGACCAACATCATGGAAATTTAGGCACTCAACCTTGCTTACACCTTTTGACTGATGACTCTCATCATAATTTCAAGTATATTCATTCTTAACAGGCCTTCTACATTCTTTACCTGTATGGCCAAACTAATTATAAATATAACAGTAACCATTGAAATTTGCATCCATTATGGCATTTGGCTATCTAATCTGATTTATCTTTAATCTAATAGCACCTTCAATCCTCATCTAATGATTTATTTTCAAATTTTGATCCATCTTGTTCACATTAGTCTTCATCTTGTCTTGATCTACAGTCTCTAGTTCTTCTTTGTATCCAATACTAGTCTTGTCACTTACATATTTTTGATCATTGATAATGTTATCTAGATCACTTGAGATCTTTTAAAATCTCACAAATGGCATTTCCTTACTATATACCTTCTTTAACTTAGATTTTAAAGATTCATTTTTAGAAACATACCTTGAACATTCATCTTCTTTAGGTTTTAGGCTTGTAGATAGAACCTCCAATTGACAACTGAGATGTTTGACCATATTTTCTTGTTCCTTGGAATCTTCATCCATTATTACCTCAAACACACTAAATTTATCCTCAAATTCCTTCAGTTTAGATTTCACCCTTTTATTGATCTTCTTCTTAATCTTCAGTTCTTTAAAAAAAATAGTCAATGTAGTCTCATAGTCCACCTCATCTTCACAATCATCTAAATCAGTCCAAATAGATCCCTTTTGCTATGAAAAAATTTCTTTCTCAACCATAAATAAATATTCATCTTCAATAGGACCATCATTTTATTGATAGTATTTTGAATCACTATTTTCACTCTCATCTAATGAGCTGCAAACTTCTTTAATGTAAAGACTCTTCTTGTTCTTGAGGGTTCTCTTTTTGTTGTTAATTTTTTTGAGTCCTTTTATCCTATATGTCTTCTTGTATTCATCTTGTCCATCATGCTTATGAGGTCACTTTTGAGCAAAATTTCCTATTTTTCCATAGTTAAAACATTTGAAGGGTAGTTTACCCTTATACTACCTCGAGCCAATGTTAAATTTTCTAGTAATAAAATCAATTAGTTCATCATCATCTATGTCATATATGTCATCCTCTTTGGATTTCTTACCTTATAACTTATTATTAGGCTTCATTTCTATCTTGAATGTACCTTTCTTCTTTGGTGGTATATCATCATTATTCATCATCTCATAGGCAGTAAGGGTGCCATGCAATTGATCCATCTTTAACTAGGTAAGGAGGGGATATTTTCTATAGTAGATACTTTCATATCAATCTTTAGGGATAGAGACAATAAAACCTTTTGGACAATAGTAGTCTCTTTAAGATTCACTCCAAGACCTCTGATGATATTCACAAACTCATAAAATCTTTGCATAAATGATGCCACGGTATCCTCTTCATTCATCTTGAGACTTTAAATTGCCTTCTCTGAGTATAAAACTTAGAAAGCTTAACATTTGAATCCCCTTCAAAAATAATCTTCAATTTATCCCATATTTCCTTGGTAGTAGTGTAATGAATTAATTTGGTGAACTCAATTTCTATAAGACCATAAATGATGGCACTCATTGCCTTAGAGTTGTTCTCAAATAGCTTCTTGTCTACAACATGAGATGGAAGAATAACAAGAACAACATAACCATCCAAGACTGATTACAATACATCAAACCCTAGGGACATAATGTAAGTCTTCATCATAGCACTCAAAAAAGAATAACTAGATCCATCAAACATTGGCGCTTGCTTAGTAGAGAAACCACTTTGCACATTTTAATTCGCCATTGTACCTTATATCATCTTCAAGTTGTCAAGTTATTACCAAAGAACCTCGCTCTGATACCAATTATTAGAGGTATAATCACTACAAAGGGGGAGTGAATCAATGAGCCCAAATAATGTAAATTTAGTTCTAACTTCAATTCTTATCTTTAAAAGTCCTTAATCAATTATCATAATCATTCATGAATCATACACATCATTCATAACAATGAAAAATAAAGACAATCCAAGATCAAGCACATAACACAAGACATATGTGGGAAATCCTCTTGGGGAACAAAACCCATAAGAACGTACAATTGGACTACTATCCTAGATAACAAGATCTAATTTAGACCAATAAGCTATTGATCAAGGATATACCATTCCTTTTTTTTGAGACTACAATCCCACAAGGAAATACTACACCTATCTAGGTGAGCACTTATAACAACTAGATATTTATCAAGTTTCACTTTGGAAGGAGGATGGTACCCATTAGATGTTGAGCACCCATAAAAACACATATAAACATAGTCTCCTCAACACTAATTACCTATTGATATTATGGAGATACAAATTATATTAGCTCTTCTTCAACTTTGCATAGTCAATGCGTCCAAAGGCTCCTTTTAGACCACTCTGCACTTTATAAAAACTTAGTCATAATAAAAAATGACCAGATGGTCATACACACTGTCCACACTTTGATTATTCTCTCAAATTAGCCACCAAGTTCTCACAGACACTAAAAAACTTTTGCTTATACTCAAGACATCCAAAACACCCTTTTGGATCACTCTAGGTCTCTTTGTTCATGCTTAACCTACAAATCACTATTCGTTCAATAGAGTTATGACCAAAAATTCATACCAATAGTTGTCAAATTGATCTTCTCTTAAGCTCATACTTAGAGTACTCTACCCTTCCTTCACTCGCCAAAGCACACACAAGCCTCTCTCAAAACTCTCCCTAGTCGCACACAAATAAGTATGTAACCCATTAACTTTAGTTCTACTATTTATAGAGCAATCTTGATCAAAACAATATTAGTCAGCCATTAGACATGTCTTAACCATTAATACTTCTATCATATGAATATAAGGCTCAATAAAATCTACATTAGTGAACCATAACACCTATGGATCACCTTTAAGTAACCACACCTTTTAACAAGGCACTTGTAGCTCTTGTAGATCTCAAGGAGACCTATTCACCCATATAGCTCATGCTCAAGAAAAGCATGAACATAAGACAACTTACAATTACTTAGGTCCACTTCTTATGTCCCCTAGAACATCCTAAAATGATCACAACCAACCTAACTTGCCTCTGCATATGCTCAAACCCCTCAAACACAAAACTTATGCACACAGTCACCATGAATGAACACACCATCAACTTTTTAAGCATTGTTCATACTCAAGATAGATTTATCATACATCCAAAATCTACATAGACCCTCCTTATGGAGTATACAACATACTTCAATAGCTAATTCATCATGAGACATTGAAATAACACCAACACAAGCTCGAATATTCTTCTTGGATCACTCACAGAACACAGTCAAACAGAAAATCAACTTTGAAACAACATAACTATGTTTGTATTCATTTTTAGATCTTTGCATCTTGAAGTCCTCTATGACTTTTCTCTTTATTGCATGAGCAAATTTATCTTGTAACAAAAGTTATGGTCCCAAAACCAAAATCTGGTGTTTCCATTGCAAATTCAAATATTCAAATGCAAATGGTCACAATTAACTTTCAAACACAATGCTTAAATCTCATACACTCTTAGCTCAAGATCAATCTCATACCATCGATCATGTTTGAGAATTAACACATATACTACCAAAGAAAAAAATTAAAATTTTGTTACTTTAACCTCATCTTGTGCCATCTCAAAATGTTGACTTAATGTGCTCCATCAATCTCTATGGATCAAGGACTATATCGATCAATGCTCACCATTTGATCATCATTACAAATTCCCACTCAGCACTAGATCAAGAGCCTGTACCTTTGCTTAGATGTTAAAAATCATACACTTGTCCTTATCTTATTATCTAATGACTCCTTGGAGTACTTGTACACTGTTGATCTTGCTTGAGCTTTAACACCTTCAAAAATGACTATGGGAACCCTATCAATATGCAGGAGTAGCCACTTTTGATATTTAATAACTTCTTCTATGCATACCCATAAGATCTCAAATTTAGACCAGATGATCTTCTTCCATAGGAGAATCTAACCATATGACACAATTGCACATGGAAATCTTGCATGTGAAAGATATAAAGACATGAACATGCCTTCTCATCAACTTCTATCATAGATCCAACAATGTCCAAATCTTCCTGAGAGGCCATCTTTGAGCAACCATATCTTTTGTTGTGCTATATCGCATGAACTCAAACATAGTGCAAATTATTTATGTTTAAAAATCAATAAATGCATATGATCATATTATATTGACACCTTCAGATGTGTAAGATATAACATATTAAAAGTGCTCACTTAGCTCTTTCTACCATATTGTAGTGTCCACCACTCTAATACCACAATGTAGAGAGCACAATTTATATCCTAAAACATAATTTTTTTTGTTTAATTAATGTTTGTCTATGAATATAACCTAGGTATAACTTATCCTATAAATATCATTTGCCAAATGGGAAAGTGTCTGACCATATGTGTTAGTCATTCCTTTGCCAAATGGACAAATATCTAAACATACAATTTAGTCATTCCTTTGCCAAATGGGCAAACATCTAACCAAATAGGTTATTCATCTACACATAGGTAGGTTATGCTCTAGCCAGAGACTTGACTAATCAGGATCAACTAAATCTTAAGTTACTCACTATTCACTGCTCATCTCTACTAGATAAGTACTGAGGTTATCATGATAGTATCATGTATAAAACATATATCAAAAAGTCACATTCTACCTTAGAATTTGACATAAATCCTCAGGAACTACAATGATCCAACTTTCTGAGTATATCACAGATTTATTATCCTTGATTTGTTTATCTAAACTAGGGCCTTATTATAATGGTCTCTCTTTTAATTAACTATAATCTTGTTTAGTGCATAACCCTAAAATCCCATCCTATTCACCTACATACTAGAAGCATCATTCATTTCCCATACTACCTACATACCTGCTTTCAAATAAGATCAAGGTGTAGTATGCATGCCTTTCTATTTTAAATTCTAAGTTTCATGTGAACTATGAATTTGGGTATGCATACCTATCTAGGGCCCAATTTCATAGACAATTCCTCTTTGATTACTACCTAAATGGGAGTGTAAAAGTATCAGTTAAGGTGACTGATACTTTTTTAGCTAAAATAGCCCTAAATCGTATCACGAAATCTAAATGAATATTTGTAAGCTACATCTCCTTTATAATTTTTATTTATGTCAACATTATTTTGATCCTTGCATTAATCAACATAATCTTTACAATTGTTGTTGCCAAAATTTCATTATCTGAAGGCCATATGATTGGTAGTTTCTTGATAATAACTAGTTTAACACTCTCAATCCTTGATTTTAATGCTCATTTTTGGTGATATCAAGTTTTAAATAAGAAATGCACTTTCTCTATTCTATTTCGAAAGTTCACAAGTTGGAATCGTTTAAAGTAGTCGAAGTCATTTTCTTATCTTAATTTGTGTTGTTGACCAAGAGGGATTATCCCACCCCTTGGTCTCAAAGACATGACATGATCCTTATTTCTCCTCAATAGTTTATAGGGATGATGCTTAGATGTCATTGGTGTTGCTATATTAAGCTATAGATGCAGTATCTTGAGCACGACAATATTACATGTAAACGTGAACCAGAGCCACCGCTTGTACTGAATGATTCATAGTTTTGTTTAACCTTAAATTCTTGATCTAAGTTAAAATTTAAAAATTAAAGGATACTTGAAAAATATTAATACAATATATATCAAAATCAAATTCATTAGTAGGAAAGTAGAAAACATAATCTCCTAGTTTAGTCATCATGTCAATTTTCAACCATGTTTATTCTAGACAATTATATCTTTTGTCTATTTAGGTAAACTTCTCTATGAACAATAACTTATACACAAATATTTTATTGAACTTAAATTTAAATAAATCATTTATACGTTTGAAAGGAGGATTCTAAAATTTGAGGTTTCAACCCAAGAATGAAAGATTTTTATTTTGATACTAGTCTTAATGACAATCAAACTCATCACGAAAGTTCAAGAACAATCAAAGTAAGGATCCGCTCGAAATATTATTTATGACAACTTAGTTTGCTTTATGAAAATTTCAAGTATCTAAATCGATATTCTTGTAATCTAGGTTTACACATGTAGCTTTACAGACAATATCTAATGTACTTCATAAAATTTATAACTAAGTATATAGAAAATAAAACACATTTATTTAATGTTATATCCTACTCTTTTCACCAAACCGGATATAGAGATCATTTTAACATTTGTAAATAGATGCCTAATGTGAAAATCATTTTATTTTAATTTTCTAAAAATAAATACATTATATTTTTCTCTTGTGATTTTAAATAGGATAAAAATTTTACATTCATCTTATAATTAAAACGAAATATTTCTCTTACAAACTAAATAAAATAAATTGTTTGCCTTATAATTTAAATAAAATAAATTATTTACCTTCCTTTTAAATAAAATATATGGTTTATTTTACAAAATAATATAATCTACCTTTCATGTAATATTTTATATATATATATATATATATATATATATATATATATATATATATATATATATATATATATATATATATATATATATTACAATTTTAAACATAATAATATATCTACTTTACCATGTAAATAAAATAAACTATTTACTTCCAATAATATAAAATATTTATTCACAATTTAAATGAAACAAAATAATTTTTATCTTACAAATTTCAAATTTCAAATTTATATTTAGTTGAAATCCTTGACACAAATGGAAATAGCATCCACTTGAATTGAAGTTGTTGCCTCTCTCCTTCACGTCTGTGCCTAACTTCTCCTTGCTGCTCTCCCTCCAATGTTTCCTCCCTCTACCGACCCTCCTTCTGCCTTCCCACTTTCTCTCCTTCTGCACTTCTTTTTTCCTCCCTTTCCTGTTGAAATCCTCCCATTTTATAATCTTTTTCATGCCAATTTTTTCCTCCCTCCTACTTGGCGTCTATCTACTCTTCTATAAATTTTTATTGCAAAAGTCCTTTAGTTATAGTTTTTAACTCTTACTTTGTGTGGTAGATATGGCAAAAACCCCTTAGTTTGCATGAGATAAAAGAAGAGTTTAAGGTGGGACGATGGTTGGAGTGGTTTACTCCAATTGGGAGTGTTAATTTCAAACTCCAAGAAAGCTATTTTTTTAACTGAGAGTTTATGATTGTCTCCCCCCTCCATGTGGCGTTTCAAATTGCTTGAATGGTAGAATGATGCGTAGGGTGAGGTGGTAGGTTAGATTATTCTCATTTTAATATTTGTTATGTTTTGAATTAAATGCAATTAATTTTATATATATATATATATATATATATATATATATATATATATATATATATATATATATATAATAATTTAAAAATTATTTTACAAAAATATATTTAATAGATAAGTTGAAAATTATATACGAAAGATATGATTTATTTGTAAGTTTTAGAGTTCAAATATAAATAAAAGTTCCTTTTATTGAAATAAAATAACTTTAATATATTTTAATGATTTAATTTCTTAACTTTTGGAATTTGAAAATGAAATTAAGTTTGTACCTTGTTTCCTTGTGAAATCCCATCGATGTCTTGATAGTCTTTTAAGATGAACACAAGGGTTATGTTATCTAATCAATTCATCCTGACATAAAATACTAAATAAATATCAAAACCGCTTAAAATATGAGCACAAGTCCATAGTGTGGGAAGAGAGGTCATGACATCCTCCCCACCTTAAATTATGCACTGTCCCAATCTAATACAAGAGTTTGATTAAGTTTATAAATTTAAAATAAAAATGGAAACATGTTTTTCATTTCTTCTGTGTCCTCCCAAGTCACACTTCCTTTGCCATATTGATCCCACTGAACCTTGCCTTTATCAACCTCTCTATTGTGAAATTTACACTAGTACCTCTCTAGCACTTTGAATGGATCTATTTTTATTCTGTCAAACTCTTAGACTTACAAAGCATTCTAGTTTAAAATGTGTTTATTATCAGGCACATATTTATTACGAAGTGGCACATCGAAGACATCATGAATACGATTCAGCTATGGGGCTAATGCCAATCGATAGACTACTAGGTTGATTCTCTCTAGGATCTCAAAAGGTCCTACAAAGTGAGGAGTTAAATTCACAATTTTCCAAAGGTTATGGAACTTTTGTGGGTTTGACCCTTAAAAACACCTTGTCACTAATCATGAAGTCTCTCTGAACTCTCTTCCTATCTGTGTAGCTCTTCTATCTGTCTGATGTTTCTTCAACCTCTACCTTATAAATTTCACCTGTTCCTCCATGTCTTTCAACATTTTAGGACCAATTACTATTCTATCCTCAAGGTTATCCCAACTAAGTTGTGTTCGACATATTCTCCTATATAGAACTTTAGATGGAGCCATACCTAAAGATGTTTGAAAAGAGTTATTAGAGAAAAATTCTACCAGTGGGGGATAAACTTCCCATTTGGTTTTTTGATCCATACAATACATCCTTATGAGGTCTTCTACCACCTGATTTGTCCTTTCTATTTACCCATCCATCTCGAGATACATTACAAAGCTAAAGTTCAATTGTGTACCTAAAGTTGACTGCAGGGTCATCCAAAACATTGAAGTAAACCTAGAATCTATGTTTGATATGATCTTTTCTAGAACTCCATGCAATCTAACCACTTCCTTCAAAAATCAGTTGGCTATGTTTGGTGCATCATCAATCAAGTTCCTGAGTATGAGATGCACTACCTTAGTAAGCTTGTCAATTACCACTATAATAGTATCATGCCTATAGGGTGTCATAAGTAATCCTTGTATGAAATCTATACTGACAAATTACCATTTATACTATGGAATGTCATGTGGATATAAAATTCTTATAGGATGCTAGTGTTCTGCTTTAACCCTCTAACATTTCAAGCATCATGCCACATATAATATAATATATCTTTTCATCCCTTGCCAAAAGTATTGATTCTTAAGATCAACATACAGTTTGTTTAGCCCTAGATGACCTGAGTAGGATGCATCATGAGATTTAATTATAATTCTCTTCCTTAAGTCTTCTACATCTGGAACATAGATCATACTCTTATATCGAAGCAATCCCTCATTGTCCAAGGTATATCCTTCAATTTTTGGATCTTCTACATTTTCTTCTATCATCACTCTAACTTGATTATACCAAGGATCTTGATTTTGTCATTCCAGTATTTACCCTTTTATATTAAATCTAAGCATTACTATATTCATCAGGTTTCTTATCCTACTAAAAGAATTGACAAACCTGTTCTCTTTTCCCTTGATATACTCAATTTCAAAATCATACTATCTCAAGAACTCCAACCACCTTCTTTGCCTAGTATATAGATTAGGTTGAGTGAATATGTACTTTAATATTTGATGGTTAGTTTTTAGTTCAAAAGGTTTCCCAATAAATAAATGTCTCCACTTTTGTAAGGCATGAACAATTGTCATCAATTCTAAATCATGAGGGGCATAATTTACTTCATGGGTTTTCAATTTCCTAGACTCATATGTAATTACGCCATCATTCTAAATGAGTACTTCTCCCAATCCTTCAATAGATGTATCTGTTACAACCAAAAAAAATCCATTCAAATCAAGTAACTTCAAGATGGGTGTCATCGTCAAATTTTCCTTCAAAATCTAGAAAGCTTTATCACACTGCTCTATCCATATAAACTTCTTACCTTTCCTTTGCAATTTTGTAATCAGGTTGGCAATCTTAGAAAAACATTCAACAAATCTCTTATAATATCCTATTAACCCCATGAAACTCCTTACTTTTGATAAGTTCTTTGAAATTGGCCATTCCATTGTTTCCTTTATCTTGTTTGGATCTACTCCAATTCCTTCTTTGGATATGATGTGGCCTAGATAGTGGATTTCCTTTTTCAAGAACACACATTTAGACAACTTACCATATATTTTAAGTTCTCTCAACCTCTGAAGAACCAATTGAAGATGTGCTAAGTGATTATCTTCATTTCTAGAGTATATCAGAATGTTGTCTATGAACACCAAGATGAACTTGTCTAGATAATTATGGAACACACTATTCATTATGCTCATAAATGTTGAAGGAGAATTTATTACCCCAAATGGTATTACAATAAATTCATAGTGTCCATATCTGGCCTTAAAAGCAATTTTTGTAATATCCTCCTCCTTAATTCTTAATTGATGATACCCTGATCGAAGGTCTATCTTTGAGAAAATTGTTGTTCCTTTCATCTTCTCAAAAAGGTCTTCTATATGATGTATGGGATATCTATTTTTAATTGTGACCTTATTCAGCATTTTATAATCAATGCATAATCTTAGAGTTTCATCTTTCTTTTTAACACATAAGACTAGCACTCCCCAAGGAGATACACTTAGTCTAATCAAACCTATACTCAAGAGTTCCTCTAGCTAAAGTTTAAGTTCCATCAACTCAGTTGTGTTCATTATGTAGGGTGTTCTAGAAACTGGCTCGGCTCTATGTATAATATCAATTGAGAAATCAAATTCTCTCTTAAGGGACATTCTAGGTAATTGTTCAGGAAACACATCCTCAAATTCCCTTAGGAATGGATACCCTTCCACGGTTGGTTCATCTTTGCTTTTATCCTTATCATCTATATTTACCATGAAAATTAGAGATCCCTTCCTCCTCTTCTTCTTCAGTTGCATAGCTGATATGGTTTCTACTTTTATGCGCTTATGACCCACTTGAATCATGACCCATCTCCTAACCAACTTGTTATAATAGTCTATTTTAGCTCGGTGCTTGGTGAGCCAACTCATCCCTATTATCACATTATAGGCTCCTAAAGGTGCTACAAACAAGTTTAAACTTGTCTCAAAATCTAGAAATTATATTTTTACCTTGGGTAGACATTGAGACACTTCTTTAACTACCTTATCCCCATACTAGATCATCCATGATGCATTCATGTGATTCACTGGAAGAGACATTTTACTTACTAATTTTGAAAAAATGAAACATTCTAATGAATTGATATCTATGAGAATTTAAATGGGTTTACCCAATAATTTACCTATAGCTTCAATAGGCATATTCTAGTATCTATTTTGGTGATTCCTTACTGTAGCATTAATCATTTGTTATGGTCCCCTCTGAGGCTGATTGGCCCTTATCTATCCCTGTATCCTTGGGCACTATTGGGTAAAGTGACTTCCTCCACAATTAAAACATCCTCCTAATGGGCCTTTTGGTATTGGGTTTCTCAAGGCATCACCAAAAATCTATGGATGATATACTGGGTGATTGTAATTCCTTTGATCATTCCTATTATTATTTCCTCCCCCATTGTTGTTCCTTTAAAAATTATTTCTTTGTTTTTGATTTGGTGTGGGTGCTCTGCTTATTGGATTTGCTCTTGTGTTTTTATCCACAACCTGCTCTCCCCTAAAATTTGGTTTCCTTTTGAAGGCTTTGTTTCTATAATTGTTAATGTTTTGTCTTGCCACAACTAGGGCTTGCAATTTTCGTTCCTATTTGAGAGATTTTTCTAGCACTTCATTCATGTTCTCAGGTCCATGCATATCTACTTCCACTCCTATATTTGCATTCAATCATAGGATGAAATTTCTAGTATGACCTCTTTCATCCTTCTAATACATGGGCACATACTTAAGTAATTTCATGAATCTACCCCAATATTGTTGGAATAACATGCCTCCCTGCCTTAGGTTGTGAAACTCAGTAGTCTTCTCATCAAATAATAATTGGGGTAACCATCTCTTCCTTAAATGATGATCAAATTGATCCTAGGTCACATTTTCCTTGGTAATTCTATTCAACTCCTTCATGTTAGTCCACCAACTAGCTACCTCTCCTACTAGTTGGTAGGATCCCCACAACACTTTAGTTACATCATTTTAGTTTCTCAAGTTAAATTACTTTTCCATCTCATTTAGCCAATTCTCAGCACCTTCACCTAAATATTTTCCATCAAACTTAGGGGGTAAAATATTCTTCAAATCCTTACTAAGATCAGAAAGTGGAACTTCAATTCTGGGAGCTACAACCTCCATCTCATTGACTAGTAGTGGATTCTCTTTAGGTAGATTATCAAGGTTAGGTTCCAATATGTTTTATACATTTTCTTGCCTTGACTTAAGATCATTGATCACCTACTCAAGTGAGTCTATTTTATATCTTTTCTTGATCAACAAATTGATGAGGGCTTCTATCACTAGTTCTTTATTTTCTAGAACCTATTGTTCAACATTTTCATTATTCGGTTCTGCATATCTCACATTTTCCCTTCAATTCCTAGTTGATTATATAGGTCTTACCATTGGTTTCCTGATAGGAATAACATAATCTTATAAGTTTTCATCTAAGACAATTGATAGCATAATTCATTTTTTGGATAACTCTAATTTTCTCATACATTCTTATTATTGTTTATAGTCACATATAGGATTGAAAAAAAGTAAGCATTTGATAATATTATTCAACTTTTTATTACTTCGAGTTCTTAGCTTTATATAGGATAAGCTTTATGACTATAACATATAGATGTATATATAACATTGATTCAATATTCTTTTAAATAGAATCTTCCTCATCCAATTTCATTTCTTCATGAACTTCATTGTCTGAGTGAACCACATATTGGTGGCATCAGTTATATTACTTACACACTTCAGGGCTTATGTATGGTGCATGAAAACCTATTCCAAATAGAAAATATCTTATTTTTGAGGGCCTCTTAAATGGACATTTGACTAAAGGTTCAATCATAACTGATTTTATTTTAACTAGCTCCACTTTCAAAAATTTGATTTTACTCTAAATGGCAGCTATTGTATCCAAATTAGAAATATAAATAAGTTCTTTCAAAGTGAAGGGAACTTCTATTTTCCCCTTGTTATTTGTTCTTTTTCCTTTTCCTTTCCTTGAATTTTTCTCATGATCCATGTCTGAAAAACCAGTTTTAACCAAATTAGTTTTCTCATAGTTTCAACTTTCTCAACAAGTTAACATTAATAATCAATATTTCACTAAGCGTAGGTCATAGTAATCTTGCATCCTAGCTTTCAAATCTAGGCTCTGATACTACAATGTAGTTTCCACCACTCTGATACCATAATATAGAGACCATAATTCCTATCCTAAAACATAATATTTTTTGTTTAATTAATGTTTCCTATGAATATAACTCGGGTATAACTTATCCTATCAGATATCCTTTACCAAATTGGCAAGCATCTAACCACACTTATTAGTCATTTTTTTGCCAAACAAGAAAGTATCTAACCATATGGGTTATGCATTTCTTTGTCAAATAGGCAAACATCTAACCAAATGGGTTAGTCATCTACACATGGGTAGGTTATATTCTAACCAAAGACTTGATTTATTGGGATCAATTGGATCCTGAGTCACTCACTTTTCACTACTCATCTCTATTAGATAAGCACCAAAGTTGTCATGATAGTAGCATATATAAAACATATATCAAAAAGTCACATTCTACTTCAAAATTTAGCCTAAAGCCTCAGGAACTATGACGATCAAATAAGAATCCTTCTGAGTATATCACAAATTTCTTATCTTTGCTTTGTCTATCTAAACTAGGGCCTTATTATAATGGTCTTTCTCTTTTACTTAACTATAATCTTGTTTAGTACATAACCCAGAAATTTCATTCTATTCACCTACATACTTGAAGCATCCTTCGCTTCTTAGATTACCTACATACTTGCTTCTGAATAGGATCAAGATGTGGTATGCATGTAGTTCTATTTTCTATTCTAAGTTGCATGTTACTGTGAATCTAAGTATGCAGTTCTATCTAGGGCCCAATTTTTTAGATAGTTCCTCTGTGATTGCTACCCAAATAGGATCGTAAAAGTATCAGTGAAGGTGACTGATACTTGTTTAGCTAGACTAGCCATAAATCTTATAAAAAAATAGAAATGAACATTTGCAAGCTACATCCATTTTCTACTTTTTATTTATGTCAACTTTGTTTTTGATCCTTGCTTTAATCAACCTAATCCTTACAATTCTTGTTGCCAAGCACTATATTAAAAATCAATTCAAAGCAGTCCAATAGTCTGATAAAATTGTCTCCTAACAACTTTTACAACTCAGACTTAACTAAAAGAGCGATGCATGGATGCATCTTTCTTAACTTTTTCTTGATTGGTTTAGCATCAGGGTGAGCAACAAGACAATGCACAACTAAATATGCATCCAGGACTAGCATGTCAGAATATGCCCATGCAAAGTTGTCTATATAATCCTTAAGAATGCATATAATATGTTCACATTCTGCTTCATTAAGGGAAGCTCCAAGATAAATATTTTTGGGATCCTCATGGTTGGTAGTTTCTTGATAATAACTGGTTTAACACTCTAAATCCTAGTTTTTATTACTCCTCTTTAGTGATACCAACTTTTGAGTAAGAAATAAATTTTCTCTATTATGTTTCATAAGTTCATAACTCAGAATCGTCTAAGATAATCAAAGTCATTTTCTTATCTTAATTTGTATTGTTGACCAAGAGAGATTATTCCACCCATTGATCTCAAGGACACAAAATGATCCTTATTTCACCTAATGATTTATAATAATGATATACAGACATCATTGTTACTATTTTATTTAGCTATGGATGCAGTAGCTCAAGTGTGATGGCATTACCCATAAATGTGAGCTAGAGGTACCACTTGTACCGAACGTTGCATAGTTTTATTTAACCCTAAATTATTGATCGAAGTTAAGATTTAAAAAGTAAAAATTACTTGAAATAAATTAATGCAATATATATCAAAAGCAAATTCTTTAGTAGGAAAGTAAAAAACATAATCTCCTAGTTTAGTCATCATGTTGATTTCTAACCATGTTTATTTTGGACAATTATATTTTTAGTTTATTTAGGTAAAAGTTTCTACAAAAAATAACTTATAAACAAAGAGTTTATTGAACTTAAACATAAATAAGTCATTTATACATTTGAAAAGAGGGTTTTAAAATTGAGGTTTCAACCCTTGAATGAAAGATATTTATTTTCATACTAATCTTAATGATAATCAAACTCATCATCAAAGTTCAACAACAATCAAAATAAGGATCCACTCGAAATATTATTTATGACAACTTAGATTACTTTATTAAAATTTCTATTAGTGTAGGTTTTTATTTTTCCCTATTTATTAATCAGGGAAATTGTATTTCTTGTGCATACATAGAATTTTCCTACATTTATGGGATAAGCTAGCTTATGTGGAGGTGTGTGTCATAGATGTGTCATAGGTGTCATAAGAATGTCATAAGTAACTCCTTTGATGGGAGTTACTTCTCTATTCTTAGCACCTTGTCACCACCTTTCATGGAGGAGTTACATTCTATTCTTGGGGTGCCTTCTCCACCTTTTGTGGAGGAGTTACTTATGTACTCTCCTATTTTTATTTCTCACTTTGGCCATCTCATGCTAATCAAATTTTGGCTTTCTCCATTTTGTGTTGTGCAATTTCTCTTATTGTATTATTTTCAAATTGCTTTAGCATCTATGTGGTGTGCACTTGCTTCAACTTGTGTGATCACATCCCATTGCACTCACATTTTCTAGATTCTGGCAACAACTTTGATATGGTATCAAAGCTACCCTAGTAATTGTGTGTCTAGTTATGCTATTCTGAAATTCTTACTTTGCTTTCTTAGTATTTTTTTTTTTTTTTAAATTGTTGCATTTGAGAGCTTTGGTAGAATTTTTTAAAACTCATGCAAATCCATACAGAACTTGTTTAAAATAAAAATTTACTTCTGAGTTAGTGTTTGCCAAGACATCTTGTCTAGATCTATGGTTTTCTTCAGCAAGGCGGAGGAATTCTATTTTTTTCAATCTGTAGGAGAGGAAAAAAAAGGATCTCTGCAATTTGTCTATTGTTCTTGGGCACCATTGTGATATGGGAGCAGAGGAAGGAGGGTGTGGTTAAGGATTCGAGTCCTAGTAGCAACAGGCTAAGTGACATCATCTGTTCCTGGCTCTTGCACTGCTTGGAGTCGGCCTCCCAGGTGTAATTTTGACCTGCAGTGTGCTAGTGTAATTGTTGTGCTTCAAACTACTACTATTATCTTCATTGGCATCAGCAGATGTAGGGTTAGATTCCTAGCAGCACCGCCATAGCGTGGAGTTCCACTGGGTAGCATGCAGCTAGGCAGGTAGCGTCTAGCATGCTTTCCTAAAAAAATGGCGCTTCCTTTTGTTTGTTTCCAACGCCTTTTGTAGTGGGCCCACTCTCTCTCACTATTTTATTGGTAAATCTGCCTTCTAAATTATTCTAATTTTAATTCAATCATTTGTTTTTTGAATTAAAATCAAAATTGAAATTTAGCATTCAAAAAGGTAGTTTAGAGGTTTTTTTAACTTGTATCTTCGACCTACGAAGACGAAGGGTGAGGCCCGGGTTGGCGGGAGGCCAATTCCCCCTCACACAAATCTCCTTTGGATTTTTCATTCCATGCCAAAAGCAACAAGTGGTTGGAAGGCCACTTTATCTCTCCATAACAGGCATTTTTTAATGTTTTAGTATTTTTTTTGCAAAAACACTAGTTTACGGGAAAATTGTAACTTTAATATCTTGCAAATGGTAGCTCATTTTTGGGTGCCATTTTTTGAAAAAGTGCTTGTAATTCAATTCTCCAAAGCATAGACTTGTTATTTTTTAAAAACATACTAGTTTATAAAGTGCCAAAATTTTGGGTCTCTCGGGACGCATTTTCGGTTGAGTCCGACGTCCTGTTTGCTTTAGTGTTGCACTGATTTCTCTAAGACACATTTTCGACTGAGTCTGATGTCTTTTGAGTATGAATTTGCATATTTTTGGGGGGCTCAATATTTTGGGGGGTGGGGGGGGGGTGTGATTGCTTTCCACACCTTGCAAAGCTTTGCTTTCATTCTCCTTTCTGCATAAATTCACAACATGCAATCAACACAACTTCACCTAAATTTAGCTAAAAATAGATTCTTATCAACTTAAACCCATAACACCCTTCAACTATCATAAATGGAAGCTTAAAATGTCAATCATTCTTAGAAGTAAAGAGTTGTATAGGATCACGATGGGTACTGAAATAGAACCCAACACTAATGCTAAAAAGGTTAAGTGGTACAATCGTAGTGATGAAGCCTTTGGATTAGTAAGCTTGTCTGTGTCTCCAAAACTTCTCTTCCATCTAGAATCCTCTCAGACTCCCAATGACATATGGGACACCTTAGAAAAGTTGTTTGGGAAGCTTGATGAGATGAGAGGTCATGAGCTCGAAAATGAACTCATAAGTCTAAGTCCTAGAAACTTTGACACCCTACAGGACTTCTTCACTAAGTTTAAGGCCCTTAGATTGCAATTGAAAGAGTGTGGGATAGAGAAGAAAGATGATCATCTTATTCTTTCTATCCTCGCAAAGTTAGGTCCAAGCTATTCAGTCTTTGTTTCCACTTTCCATGCCACAAAAAGTGCCCCTTGCACTACATGAAAAATGTCTTCTTTGGATTCATTCATTGTCGAATTGACTAGGGAGCAGGATAAGCTAATTCAAATGGGCACAATGAAGTCTACTCAACCCCAAGCCTTGATAGCTGGAAATGGTCAGGATAAGACTTCAACAAAGGAGAAGAAAAAAAAGAACAAGGACTAGGAGAAGAAGAAAGAAAACATCAATCCTACCAAAAACAACACTGAGACTTCTTCTTCCAATGCTAAACCGAATAAGGAGAAGGTTAAGTGTGCCTATTGTAAAAATACAGAGCATGCTAAACACAAATACATGAAGAAACAAATAGATCACCTAACTCATCTTCTAGAGAAAAACAACATAGGTGTTCCTGAGTCCATCAAGCAAAATTCATCTACCCAAGATTCTACTAAGGCAAAAGGCAAGGGTAAGCAGAAAGAAAAGGGCAAGGCCCTTGTGGCTACAATAGCTTCTGCATCTTCATGGGTCATCGACTCGGGTGCTTCTCACCACTTGGGCTCTTCACTAGTTGAGTTTTCATCTTTAGAGCCTTGTAGCATGACTTCAATTAGTTTGAGTGATGACACATCAATTTCCATTGTAGGGAGAGGGTTAGTTGAAATGGATGGAGGAACATTCAATAATGTTCTAAGTGTTCCTTCTCTTTCAACCAATCTCCTATCAGTGTACCAAATCACTCACATTGGTCGGGGCATGAGAGTTGAGTTTTCACTAGATTCAGTGGCTATCAGGGAGTTGCATAGTGATACTACAGTGGCAGTGGGTAGGGCAGATCACCAAGCCAGGTTATACACCTTCTCACATTTTGCATTAGATTCTTCTCCAACAACATTACTGACTCATTTAGATGGAGTTAGCAAATTGTGGCATGAGCGGTTTGGCCACCTTAACTACCGCTATCTTGAGCAACTTTGCAAATATGACATGGTCATTGGCTTGCCTCATGTGACTTTGTGAGGGGTGATCCCTTATGAAGCATCCCAAAGCAAAATTTGGCAAAGGCAAAGCTTGGAGGGCTTCACAACCTTTGGATTTAGTCCATAGTGATGTATCGGGACCCTTTTCCAAACCATCATTCACAAGGGCCAAGTACATCCTCACTTTCATTGATGATTTCTCTAAGTAAACTTGGATATATTATCTCAAACAAAATTCTGAAGAGTTTGAAATTTTTATAGACTTCAAGGCTCTTGTTGAGAAATAGAGTGAGAAATCCATCAAGGTTTTTCGAAATGATAATGGAGGGGAGTATGTTAGCATCAAATTTGAGCAGTTTTGCACTATAGAGGGGATTGATTTGTAGCACACAGTCACTTATAGTCCTTCACAGAATGGGGTTGCAGAATGTAAGAATAGGTTCTTGAAAGAGATGGGTAGTTGTACAATTCACTCCAAATCCTTAGCACCACAGTACTAGGCCAAAGCCATCAATTGTGCTTGCTACATTCAGAATAGGGTTCCTCACAAAAATTTGAAAGGGATAACACCCTTTGAAGCTTGGCATAAAAGGAAATCTGATGTTGAGCACCTTAGAGTTTTTGGATCCCCATCCATGGCCCACATTTTGAAGAAGAAACACAAAGCTATGAAACGTTAGTCTAAGCCTTGCATCTTTGTAGGATATCCAAATGGTATTAAGGGATATTATGTTCTAGATCCAGTCACTCATGAGTTGTTCATCGAGAGAAGTGTCCATTTTCAAGAGAGTCTTAGAAACTCAACACTTGACACGTCTTTTCCCTCATCGGATCTACTTCTTCATGATGATTCCTCATCAGATTCAAATCAGCCACAGCAAGTTCTAGAGCTAGAGACATCTTTTTCTTCTTCAAGTTCAGATAACAAGGACAGTGATGCAGTGTCATCCACCTCTAGTTAGTCAGAGGATGAGGAGTTAGCACCTGAATCACCCACTTCTGGGCCACTTTGGGCAAGACGGACACTTGAGAGTGCTGGCACTTGGGCAGGAAATCTCGCAGATCACAGATGTACTAGGGAGGATTTTTAGAGAGATCCACAGACTTTTTGAGAGGCATTGGGGGTACCTAAGTGGGATAGTGCTATGAACGAAGAATATTTTTCTTTAATCAGAAATCACACATGGGATTTGACTTCACTTCCTTAGGGAAGACAGATGGTTCAATGTAGGTGGATATATTAGACCAAGTTTACAACAGATGGGTCGGTCGATAAGTACAAGGAATGATTGATCACCAATGGTTTCTCACAGGTGGTAGGTATTGACTACTCAGAGACCTTTGTACCCATTGCAAATATGACTTCTATTCAACTCACATTGGCTATTGCTACAATACATGGTTGGGATGTGCATCAGATGGATGTGAAGAGTATCTTTCTTCACGGAGACCTAGAGGAGGAGATCTAATGGAGCAGCTGCTAGGATTTGTTCAAAATTCTTTCTTAGTATGCAGACTTAGGAAATCTATCTATGGCCTCAAACAGGCCCCTTAGGCTTGGTATACCAAGATGGATTCCTTCCTTCTCACAGCGGGTTTCACTAGGTGCCATTCTGATCCCAATGTCTACTTCTTGTGACAGGATGATTCGCTCTTGATTTTGGTTCTATATGTTGATGACCTTTTGATCACTGGGAGTTCTTCATCAGCTATTACAGTGGTGAAGGCATCTCTCTAGGATAGATTCGACATGATAGACTTGGGTTTATTGCACTACTTTCTTAGCATCGAGATCTCGCAGTCAGATTCAGGGATTTCTCTTGCACAGCCTAAGTATGCTCTTGACTTATTAGCTCAGTTTCACATGGCTAATTGCAAGCCATCTTTGACTCCCTTTCTATTAGGAGTCAAGCTTGAGACTGATTGTTCTTCACCATTGGTTGATGCCACTCAGTATCGACAACTTGTTGGTAGTCTCATCTACTTAACTCACACTAGGCCTGACATTTCATATACAGTGGGACTTGTCTCCAGATTCATGCAGAAACCTCATGAGCTGTATTGGAAAGTAGCTAAGAGGATCCTCCATTACATATAGGGTTCACATAGATATGGGATTCATTACAGATTTGGCATAGATGTTGACTTGGTTGGATATATAGATTCAGATTGGGCTAGTGATTCACAGACTCGCAAGTCCACTTCTGGTTACAGTTTCTCTCTAGGTTTTGGTCTTATTTGTTGGTCTAGAAAGAAGCAGAATGCTATTGCTATATCATCCATAGAGGCAGAGTATAGGGGAGCTATTTGGCTTCAAGGGATTCTTTTTGAGTTTGGCATTCCCATCAAGTATCCCACCATCATTTATTGTGACAACCAGAGTACCATTCAGATTTGCAAGAATCTAGTTTAGCACCAGCAGACCAAGCACATAGAGATTCACATGCATTTCATTCAGGAGCTTATTCATAGTCAGGTCATTGACTTGATATTTTTCCAGTCTTCAGAGCAGGTTGCAGACATCTTCACCAAACCTGTCACTTAGAACAAGTGCATTCATCTATGAGCTCTTCTTGGGGTGTAGTCCACATCTGCAGCAACATCATCTTCAGGGGGGCCTTCTAGCCTCTTCTTTCTTTTATGTCTCTCTTTTGGGGGGGAGTTTTTTCCTACGGGTTTTCTCCTTTTCTCTATCTTATGGGGGATTGCATTTGTTCATGGGTACCTCATTAGGCCAAGTTACCGGGACCCATTTTATATTTCCACACTACCCACCTAAGCTACGCTTATGGGGGAGTATTAGTGTAGGTTTTTATTTTTCCCTATTTATTAATTAGGGAAATTGTATTTCTTGTGCATACATGGAGTTTTCTTACATTTGCGGGATAGGCTAGCTTATGTGGAGGTGTGTGTCATAGATGTGTCATAGGTGTCATAAGAATGTCATAAGTAACTCCCTTGATGGGAGTTACTTTTCTATTCTTATCACCTTGTCACCACCTTTCATTGAGGAGTTACATTCTATTCTTGGGGTGCCTTGTCCACCTTTCATGGAGGAGTTACATTCTATTCTTGGGAGGAGTTACTTACGTACTCTCCTATTGGTATTCCTCACTTTGGCCATCTCATGCTAATCAGATTTTGGTTTTCTCTATTTTATCTTGTGCAATTTCTCTTATTGTATTATTTTCAAATTGCTTTAACATCTATGTGCTGTGCACTTGCTTCAACTTGTGTGATCACGTCTCTATTGCACTCGCATTATCCAGATTCTGGCAACAACTCTGATAATTTCAAGTATTTAAATCGATATTCTCGTAATCTAAGTTTACGCATATAGCTTTATAGAGTAGATCTAATGTACTTCATAAAATTTATAACTAATTATATAGAAAATAAAATATATTTATTTAGTGCTATACCCTACTATTTTATCCACTTGAATTGAAGTTGTTGCCTCTCTCCTTCACGTTTGTGCCTAACTTCTCCTTGTTGCTCTCCTTCAAATGTTTCCTCCCTCTGTCGACCCTCTTTGCTGCCTTCCCACTTTCTCTCCCCTTTCTGCTCTCAAATCATCTTCCTCCCTCAAGCATTTCTTTTTTCCTCTTTTGGCATTGAAATCCTCCCATTTTATAATCCTTTTCATGCAAATTTTCTCCTCCCTCCTACTTTTCATCGATCTACTCTTTTATGACTTTGCCATGCAAAAATCCTCTAGTTATATTTTTTAACTCTTACTTTATATGGCCGACATGTCAAAAATCCATAATTTTGCATGAGTTAAGGAAGAGTTTAAGGTGGGGCGACTGTTGGAGTGGTTTACTCCAATTGGGAGTGTTAATTTCAAACTCCAAAAAAGCTATTTTTTCAAGTGAGAGTTTAGGTGGTAGGTTATATTAATCTCATTTTAATATTTTTTAGGTTTTAAAATTAAATGTAATTAATTAAATTAAAAAATATATATAATTAATTAATAATTTAAAAATTATTTTACAAAATTACATTTAATAGATAAGTTAAAAATTATATATGAAAGATATGATTTATTTGTAAGTTTTGGAGTTCATATATAAAATAAACTTCCTTCAATTAAAATAAAATAGTCTTAATATATTTTAATTATTTGATTTAATAACTCTTGGAATTCGAAAATGAAATTAAATTTTTACTATGTTTCTTTGTGAAATTTTGTCGATGTCTTGATAGTCATTTGAGATCAACATAAGGGTTAAGTAATATAATCAATTCATCCTAACATAAAATACTAAATGAAGTCTAAAACCACTTAAAATATGAGCACAAGTCCACAGTATGGGAAGAGAGGTCATGACATATACTACAAAATCGGGTATGGAAAAACATAGAAACCTGACTTAGAGACCAACTTTGTAAAAACATATCTTCTATCATGTTGCATCGCATGATCTAGAATGAAGCACAAATAAATTAGGTCCACAAATGAACAAACCCATATGATCATTTTCTCTAAACACCATCATACATGTGAGATATACTATCATCAAACTACTTACTCCACTCTTTCTAACCACTTTGCAATTTTTTTGTGGAAAATAGTGAAATCTATCTTGGAATCCAAATTTGCACCCTCATGTATTTGACCACACTTCAATGGCTGACTTGAGATATGGTGCATAACAACAATGGATTACAGTGACCGCAACCATATGACCAGCTCCCCTTGACTCCTTCCCACGTGGCAATGGTGATGTTATCATATTGCCAACTAATCTTTTCTACCATTGTACCCAAAGTGTTTAAATGAAAACTATGATCAACTAGATGAATTCTGCTTATGCACACAAGATCTCAAAACATGGATCATATCTTATAGGACACCTTACACATGCTTAAACCTACATACTCATCCCTGATCCTCTCAAGCTATGTTAATACTAAACAACCAACCACACATAAAACACACTAGAATAAGCATATTGCACACTTTGTCATATAAGAATAAGAACATTTCACACTTTTTCATTGTCACTTAGACTATCAATGCACTTCATCCACTCATCAGGGACCTCCATGACATCACCATGGCATCACTATGACAACTCTCCAATAGATCGAATCCTCTGTAGCACACATTAATTTCACCATTTGGATGTAGGTGAGTTTGAATGTTGATGAGTTCCCATGAATTTTTGCATCCAAGTCCCCATCTGGGCATCCCCATATACCATTTTTTGACTGAAGACTATTCTAGTTAAAGACTTCAGAGAAGGGGTAGTGGGGGAAGGAACCAGTCAAAACTTGGCAATCCAGTGTGTGCACATCCACTGCTCAAAATAAATAAAATGTAGGAAGAACTTATTTAAAAAATCTAAATACTATATATATATATATATATATATATATATATATATATATATATATATATATATATATATATATATATATATATATATATATATATATAGCGAGATATACTATCATCAAACTACTTACTCCGCTCTTTCTAACCACTTTGCAAATTTTTTTGTGGAAAATAGTGAAATCTGTCTTGGAATCCAAATTTGCACCCTCATATATTTGACTGCACTTCAATGGCTGGCTTGAGATATGGTGCATAACAATAATAGATTACAGTGATCACAACAATATGACCAGCTCCCCTTGACTCCTTCCCACATGGCAATGGTGATGTTATCATACTGTCAACTAATCTTTTCTACCATTGTACCAAAAGTGTTTAAATGAAAACTATGATCAACTAGAAGAATTTGGCTTATGCACACAAGATCTCAAAACATGGATCATATCTTATAGGGCCCCTTGCACATGCTTAAACCTACATACTCATCCCTTATCCTCTCAAGCTATGTTAATACTAAACAACAACCAACCATACATAAAACACACTAGAATAAGCATATTGCACACTTTGTCATATAAGAATAAGAACATTGCACACTTTTTCATTGTCACTTAGACTATCAATGCACTTCATCCACTCATCAGGGGACCTCCATGACATCACCATGGCATCACTATGACAACTCTCCAATAGATCAAATCCTCTGTAGCACACATTAATTTCACCATTTGGATGTAGGTGAGTTTGAATGTTGATGAGTTCCCATGAATTTTTGCATCTAAGTCCCCATATGGGCATCACTATATCCCATTTTTTGACTGAAGACTATTCTAGTTGAAGACTTCAGAGGAGGGGTAGTGGGGGAAGGAACCAGTCGAAGCTTGGCAATCCAGTGCGTGCACATCCACTACTCAAAATAAATAAAATGTAGGAAGAACTTATTTAAAAAATCTAAATACTATATATATATATATATATATATATATATATATATAGCGAGATATACTATCATCAAACTACTTACTCTGCTCTTTCTAACCACTTTGCAAATTTTTTTGTGGAAAATAGTGAAATCTATCTTGGAATCCAAATTTGCACCCTCATGTATTTGACCGCACTTCAATGGCTGGCTTGAGATATGGTGCATAACAATAATAGATTATAGTGATCACAACCATATGACCAGCTCCCCTTGACTCCTTCCCACGTGGCAATGGTGATGTTATCATACTGCCAACTAATCTTTTCTACCATTGTACCAAAAGTGTTTAAATGAAAACTATGATCAACTAGAATAATTCCGCTTATGCACACAAGATCTCAAAACATGGATCATATCTTATAGGACCCCTTGCACATGCTTAAACCTACATACTCATCCCTTATCCTCTCAAGCTATGTTAATACTAAACAACAACCAACCATACATAAAACACACTAGAATAAGCATATTGCACACTTTGTCATATAAGAATAAGAACATTGCACACTTTTTCATTGTCACTTAGACTATCAATGCACTTCATCCACTCATCAGGGGACCTCCATGACATCACCATGGCATCACTATGACAACTCTCCAATAGATCAAATCCTCTGTAGCACACATTAATTTCACCATTTGGATGTAGGTGAGTTTGAATGTTGATGAGTTCCCATGAATTTTTGCATCTAAGTCCCCATATGGGCATCGCCATATCCCATTTTTTGACTGAAGACTATTCTAGTTGAAGACTTCAGAGGAGGGGTAGTGGGGGAAGGAACCAGTCGAAGCTTGGCAATCCAGTGCGTGCACATCCACTGCTCAAAATAAATAAAATGTAGGAAGAACTTATTTAAAAAATCTAAATACTATATATATATATATATATGTATATATATATATATATATATGTATATATATATATATATGTGTGTGTGTGTGTGTGTATATATATATATATATATATATGTATATACATATATATATATATATGTATATATATATATGTATATATATATGTATATATATACATATATATATATATATACATATATATATATATATAGCGAGATATACTGTCATCAAACTACTTACTCTGCTCTTTCTAACCACTTTGCAAATTTTTTTGTGGAAAATAGTGAAATCTATCTTGGAATCCAAATTTGCACCCTCATGTATTTGACCGCACTTCAATGGCTGGCTTGAGATATGGTGCATAACAATAATAGATTACAGTGATCACAACCATATGACCAGCTCCCCTTGACTCCTTCCCACGTGGCAATGGTGATGTTATCATACTGCCAACTAATCTTTTCTACCATTGTACCAAAAGTGTTTAAATGAAAACTATGATCAACTAGAATAATTCTGCTTATGCACACAAGATCTCAAAACATGGATCATATCTTATAGGACCCCTTGCACATGCTTAAACCTACATACTCATCCCTTATCCTCTCAAGCTATGTTAATACTAAACAACAACCAACCATACATAAAACACACTAGAATAAGCATATTGCACACTTTGTCATATAAGAATAAGAACATTGCACACTTTTTCATTGTCACTTAGACTATCAATGCACTTTATCCACTCATCAGGGAACCTCCATGACATCACTATGGCATCACTATGACAACTCTCCAATAGATCAAATCCTATGTAGCACACATTAATTTCACCATTTAGATGTAGGTGAGTTTGAATGTTGATGAGTTCCCATGAATTTTCCATCCAAGTCCCCATCTGGGCATCGCCATATCCCATTTTTTGACTGAAGACTATTCTGGTTGAAGACTTCAAAGGAGGGGTAGTGGGGGAAGGAACCAGTCGAAGCTTGGCAATCCAGTGCATGCACTTCCACTGCTCAAAATAAATAAAATGTAGGAAGAACTTATTTAAAAAATCTAAATACTATATATATATATATATATATATATATATATATATATATATATATATATGAAAATGAAAATAAAAAATATTGAGAATGGAGGAATGTTTCTACATTATGTCCCACTGCATCATAAAATATCATGCATTTTTCCTTACCTTTGTTAGCCTCTATTCAATTTTTTGCACAAGGTATGGTACATTTGTATTAGATCTCTCCAAATGGACAAAATTCACACTTTCGTGTTTCAAAGGTGGAAAAGAATGGACCTATGAAGTTGGATTGTGTATTCTCCAATCCTAGTTTCTCATTATGCTCTTACACATGAGATATTTCATCCCTGGTCTCTGATACTAAATGGATTTTATGGGGCACTTTATATAATTTAAAGGGCCATTAAAATTATTAGTTATATAATTTTGTCCAAATTTGAATGGTCAATTACCTATGTCCTTAATTTAATTTTTATTAGGGTAATTTGGCAAGGCCATTTGAATCTTTCTTAGCAAAAAATTTCTCTAAATTGTAAGTTGCATTATCCTTCTCTTAAAACTAAAACAAACCAAAAAAACTCACAATTATTATGAAATAAAATTGAAAAATACCACAATAATAAATTCATAATAAGGAAAACTTTTCATTTTGAATGGGTCTTTATGTTAAATAAACTATTAGTGGGTTAAGAAAGTGAGTTATTTTAAATCAATAAAGATCCAAAACTAGCACTTCATCCTACCCTCCCTCATTTACCTAACCTGGTGTAAAACACTCAAAGTGCAATGGAACAAAAATGATTGATGATCCTTTGATCTAGAAGATTGCACACATATTTTTCAATGTTTTATATTTTTTCAATATTATTACATTTATTAGTATTAATGTTTTATATTATATCAAATTATTTATCATTGAAATTTACTTTAATTTATTATTTAGCTTGAAATTGGATATTCTTAAAATTATCTTTGACAACAAAGAATTATATTTGACACTTAAGTTTTCTTTATTTAAAATATGGACCAAAATGTTTTTATATTTTTTTTTACAAGAATCTATTGTTAACAAAAATTTAAGAGGAAAGTTTTTTATTTTTATTTTATTTATTTATTTATTTATTTTTATTTTTTTGTGTGTGTGTGTGAAGAGTATCTTAAGCCCAACCCTTCATACTTGTTCCAATTAAACAATTTTGTTTTTCTCTAGGTTTGAAATAATAATCTAATATTTTTCTATCTCCATAATTTAAATTTAAAATATTGATCACCCACAACATTGGTGTCCTTATTGTAAAATGGATACTTTTGAGAATGGATATTTATGAGATAACTTCATTAATTATAAATGACAATAAATATGCATATGTGATGTCATGGATCATTACGAGATGCACCTTTAAGGCTAAAGTTTAAATACTTCATATGATGTCACCTCATTTATTCATGATAATTACATACCACTAAAACATAGTCCAAATTTAGATTAAATTATACTAAAGGATCCACTTTAGATAACCTAATGTTCTACCACTTGAACTCATCACATGATATTCAAACGATAACTTTTTTTGTACCTTAAATCAATATGGGTTATGCCCTAACTTTATTCAATGGGCTACAAATGTTTAACCCTTTCTATAATCTATGAGATTCATAGCAATAACAATTTCGATGCCTCGTTGACATGCATGTAGTTAGTGTGTTATGATGGAGCTTATCTATGAATGCGAGCCCCATCGGGTTGGACACTCTAACCTGAGGCACAATTTCTAGTGCACACATGTCATACTAATCTTTTACCATGTCGCCTACTAGAATTTTCTTTCACTTGATTCCCATAATTCCACCATGTCATTGCCTGAATTCAATATATTGAATGATTAGTTTATGTACAAGATGATCAAATATTTGAACATCTTTCATTTTATATGATGTACAATGCTACAAAAATGTGAATTTACATAGTTATTCCACATAAAATGCTAGCATACATGGCCATTAACGATGAATGTGATAGGCTCCTTATCCACATAATCTTCAATGAGATTATGTATAGGAGAGATTACAATGTTGGGTTTTGCGCATTTAGTGGTGAAGTTAATAATTGAAAGATGGATTTTTTGATACCTTGCATTTTTATAGAGGAATGGGATTCTCGCATAAGTGTAAGTGAAAATTTAATGTACCACTATATAAATAGGTTAAATTAAGCTATGTTCTTGACCTATAGTATGTCTAGGGATATGTGTGGCTGACTTGTGGCTTAGACACCTTCATATTATCTTATTATTTTTCTCATTATTCTTAGTATGGTCAGTATATGGAATAACCATGGCTATGTAGATTATATATAAGAGGTAGTGATCAATCTTTTAGGATCATATTATGAATTCTATTCTTATTGCATTCTTGTGGATGTTGCCCCCTTTAAGTGGCTTAGTAATAATATTTAAGTATTATGTTATTTCGCTAATTGTTGTTATGGATTTACTTGTTCTACTCTTAATTTTTTGATATATAAATCCGTTATTGTGAATCATCTAAGATATTTCTTTACAAATTACATTCCCATGAGGTTCATATAGGTAAGCATTCCCTTGCATTAGAACTGTCATGCATATTCTTTCCTTCACATGAGGTTCACTACACACCTTTTGGTACACTGAAGCTCTCATACATCAATATGGGTGATGCCTTGACCTTATTCATTGGCCTACAGATGTTTAACCCATTTTGGATTCAATGGGCTCCATAAAAATAACACATTAAGATGCCATGTTGACATGCATGTAGTTAGTGCATGCTGGTGAATCTCATCTATAAATGTAACCCCACCGATTTGTAGACACTACCCTAAGGCATGATTTTTAATGCACACATGTTGTAAAAATTTATTTTTGTGTTACCTATCATCATTTCTTTTCATGTAGTGTCTATAAATATCAACATGCCCTCGCCTCAAATTCAATACATTGAATAATTAGTTTATTCATTTATTATGATGTACAATGCTAAAACAACATAGATTTTGATATTTATTCAACACAAATGGATAACATATGTGGCTATTAATAGTGAAGTGACAAGCTCACTATTATTAGGCATTACATATAGGAGAGTTTACATTATGGGGTTTTGTGCATTTATTGGTGAAATTTATAATTAAAAGTTGCATTGTTTGATACCCTACATTTTCAAAGAGGAATTGGCTTCCCACATAAATGGAAGTAAAAAGGTAATGTAACACTACAAAAATGGGATATATTGCATTCCCATGATGTTCATAGCATACACTTATGTCAGAGTTGTCCCACATCTTCTTTCATTCACACGAGGTTCACTACACACCTTTTGGTCCACTACAACTCTCATACCTCAATATGGGTGATGCCCGACATTATTCATTAGCCTAAGGATGTTTAACCCATTCTAGAATCTATGGGCTTCATAGCAACAACACATTCTGGTTCCACACAGACATGCACATAGTTAGTGCATGTTGGTGAAGCACATCTATGAATGTGACCCCCATAGTTAGGCACAATTTGTAAGGCACAAATGTCTTCTCCCCACATCAATGACATTGCGACACTGATTCAATCTACATATTAAATGTGGAGCCCTACCACAACCATATCATCTTTCGTGATGTCCTCATCCACCTTTGACAATAGAGAACATTAGGGTGATGTTTGGATTTACATGGCCAATGGCCATTGAAAAGGGGTTCATAACTTACAAGTGGTAGTATTAATGTATTGAATTTAACTATTACATCAATTAAACCATGAACAAAACATTCTAGATCTGGTAGAAAGATCAATTAAAAATATGTTTAGAAAACAATAAAAACTAAGAAATTGAACACAATCCATTTTATATAATATACTATATATTATACGATTGTTGGTATGATATTAAATTGTATAATAATAATAATAATAATAATAATAATAATAATAATAATAATAATAATAATAATAATAATAATAATAATAATAATAATAATAATAATTCCTCCCTTTATGAAAATAAAATATTACATTCCTTTTATTAATTTGATGATGAGTTGTTTTCAAAATTACGTGTACAAATAGTCAAACAAAATCAATGACCATAAATTTCGAGTTAAGTCTAATCGTAAATTTACGCTCTTTCATTTTATAAAACCGCGCTTTATCTAAACATAATATCACATTCACATCCCTTCTAGCTTAACCACCTCTGAAATAAAATACGTGGAGTTTAAATGCTCACAAGACATGTTATGATTATGATTGGTCACGATGGTGGTGGATTCCAAGTATAATTATGATTGGGATGAATTATTTTTAATTACATATCAGCAAGCGTGTTCAAGGCTTTCCATTTATTCCTTCAAGTTTGAAAATGAATTGAGATGGGTCTGTACAGCGACTTTTTCCTAACAAGTCCTTACTTCTCTGCATGCCTCCAATTCACCTGTTTTAGAAGTTGTGGGGTTGAGCAACTGATTATGTGGCCAAATGGGAACCTAATTGTTAGTAAATCTATGCTTTTCTTTTTGAGTCAGTATACATTTTTCAGCCTAAAACATAAAGATCAAAATGTAAAATAATATTTTGGATATATTTTGCGTAAAATTTTTATCCACTTTCGGATTATATATCTTGATCGTTATCAAGAAGAAGCTTTTGGATATATTATATAAAAAAATTGATGGATGATCCCTGATCCATCATCTGAAGAAACTTTTGGATGTTACTGTACACAACTTTTTTTAATAAGCATTTCAATCACATTCTATAATCTATATCATGAAAAAAACGAATATGAAAGCATGCAATCTATTAAACGTCATAATTCTCATTTCCCTGTCAACATGTACAGAAATTTTAAATATGGCTTAAATTAACACGAATGATGGATGTTTGTCCATTAATAATATTTTATTTTTATCTTTTTAAAAAGGTGATAAAACACTCTGGACTGCCTGCAAGGAATGCTACATGTCATCTCTTCAATTTGTTGTTTTTAATTAGTTTATTCATAAATTTTTATTTTTAATTATATATATATATATGGTTAAATTAATTTTATTCATATAATAAATATTAAGAATAAATTTAATATATTTTTTTAAAGTTTAATCAATAAAATATTTTTTTAAATATTAAAAAAATTGTAAATACATAATATTGATAGGGAATACTTAATTAATGTGTAGTCAAGACAACTAAAATTTAAGTGCAAGCATCACCAATATAGAATAAAGGACATGCAATGAATAGATTAGAAGTTGTCTTAAAGGTACAAGTTATGTTAGAAGGGATATAATGTTTTATTTTCATAAAGTGTGTCTTTGTAAAGTGAGGGAGTGTAACTTGGTATAATCATTGACCTCAGTTTTAGTTTTTGGGTACGAAGGGTTAAGCAATAATAGTTTTATATTTTTAGTGGAATCGATGATATAAAATGAGGTTATGTGTTTCTTTATACATCGTAGAAATGTGTTATGTGAGGAGGAGATATTTGGTTTCACAATGAATTTGAACAATGGCAAATTAGTGGGGAAGAAAAAAACCATACAAAACATGCAAGTAGTGATTTTTTTTTAAAATGACATGAGTGGGATAGTAAAGAACAATAATTAAATAGTTTAGATGGTATCATACACCAAAAGGCCCATATAATACACCAAACCCAAATTCAAGACAACAAGTCAACATTTTTGATTGGTCATTTTTTATTGTCATGAACTTATGAACATAATAACTAATGGTAGCCCTATTAAGTAGGATATTATTGAATAAATAAATAGCATTCCCTTCGATTGGAACATGACATCACTGGCATGTTGTACATGTGAAGTAAACATTAAAATTGTATTATGACACACTAAAATTTCTAATAGATTTGCTTCCATTTAGCATGTTTACCACAGTATCTCTATACTTTAGGATGGAAACTTCTTGTCTTTCTTTAAAATCCATGCTCTACATAGATATCCCTCCTTGAACATCAAAAGTCTGAGAGGTAGCTCCACACTGTAATTCAATAGTGGCAAGCCTAGTTAGCATTACACTCACATTTTATCAATGATCTCATCATAATAAACCACAATGTAACCTTTAGAAGGCATGTTTATGTTCTTACTATGGGTGTAACAAAACATGTAAAGTGACTTTACGTCAATCACAGGTTAGCTTCTAGATATTATACTTACTAATGTATAGTGCTAACCTAGTTCCAAAAACACATGATGTGTGTCCTTCACCATGTTAATAGTGGTGATGTTGAATGGTGGTGCAACATAGGAGATCTCCACCTAGTTGATACACACCGCAATCCCTACAAGAAGTGGGCTTAATTATATTAGTCGTTCCCACTTTTTCACCCACAACCCTAGATCCTGATATTTTTCTTTCACTTGATAGCTAATTTACGTTATAAAGCAGCAAGAGCTTTCTAGGTTTTTTAAGAATCAGGGGTTACACATCACAAGCTTAACCAAGACTCACTAGTTGATTTTAGTTGGTCAACCAATTAATTTATTTTAATATTTAATACTTTTTCGTATGAATTTATGTGATTGGTTGAGAATATGGACCCTACTAGTTTGTAAGTTCTGATTAAGATTAGTCAATTAAGCCTAGCCATGTACACTTTCCCCATACCATTGTATGCACTCATATACTTTCAGTCCTTAGAGCATGAGGTGGATTGTAAGTTAGGGATATATTAGGGCCATGTTGATGTGTAACATGCAAAGATCATGTTGATAATATTTTTTAAGTTGTTTAGCATTCCTTATACATCTTTCAAAGAACCATCCATTACAAAAAATAAAAAGAAGAATAAATTATCTTGGTCATTGGCCTTTTAAAACATGTCCTTCTATCCATTAAGAGTTGTGGAGTATCCATGTTATTTCCACCATGAATCATTGCTACTGATCCAAACCATGAAGAAGAGCTTACCCACATATTTCATCTATTTGGTGTGATCAGTGTATATTATAAGCATGGTGATCATATAGTCAGAAGTGAGGTTGTGAGTGTCTTTGTGGATGTCAACATAAAATAAGAGCTTGAAAGAGTGTCCCAAATCATTGGTGGCCTAATATAAGGCACTAGTGTTGAAGGAGCCAGAATTTTGTTTTTAGAGTGAAGACATCTATGCCTTTGCTTTGTGCCATTCTAATATTTTTATTTAACACATCAATGTTATCTTGCACATACAACATGTAATTTGCAAACACTAATCATAGATCTCTTACCCTTGTTGGATTTAGTTAATAGCACAATAAACAATTAAGATGAACAATAATGTCTTATTTGATAATTATTTCATGGCACCTATTTTCTTAACATCTCTCTATATTTATGATGGGAAATGGTATGGAAACATTAAGTCTAGGTTGGGTTCAAATAATACATGGCACACATTTGTTATATGGTTGTGGAATATACAGAGAATATCTTAAGATGAATCAAAATCAAACATCCCCCATGTGTTGTGATGTATAATATCTCTGACGTAATAAACCAAAACAAATGCAACAACTTTAAGTACTTAAGAATGGATTTTGTCTACTCTTGACATGAGAGAGGTGATGCAAAAAAAATAGGCCAACCTTCTGAAGGCTATAACTTTGGAGCCATAGCTTGGTTTGAGCTCTTCAACATGCCAAAACAATAGTATCAAAAATTTAATTATCGTCCTAGGTAGTTTTACCTTCTTAACAATGTTTTTGATATTTTTTGGAGGCCATACGTGATCATCTAAGGGTTTTTTGAGTTTTTTTATTTTTAAAAATTATATATTTTTAGAACTAGACATCAACATTAGTTGAATTTCATATCATAGTTTAATTATAGTGTTTAATATATTTCAAGAGAATTTTGGGATATTTAGGGATTTTTTAAAAGTAGAATTTTTTTTTAGATTTTAATTTTTTTTTTAATTTTGCATATAAATTCTAATTTCTGAGTTGAGGCTTATTTAAGCATGGTTTGGATTTGTAATTATTTAAAAAAGTCATTTAATAAGAATCAATTTTGAGTTATTGTTTGAGATCTTGACCTATTAGTAATTTTATTGTCTTGATAGTTTTTGGTTTCATTATCTGGTATCAGATCTAGGTTAGAATATTGGAGGAGTTAAGAATGGTGAGAGGATGAGGAGGTGTTTTGTAGTTGAACCAAACTATACAAGAGCTGTAAAGGCAAGTTCAACAATTAATAGACAGGTTATCACCAATCAACAAAGAAGACAAGGTGGTGATGAGGAAGACACAGATCATGATGAATAAATTTAGCAAGAAGAAGAATAGCAAGAGTAGTCACCATTGATGGAAGAGAGGATGGTTCAGGGTTTAGAAGGAAGAAATGAATGAATCAAGGTTGATGTTATAGATTATGGAGGTAGTTTAAAACCAGAGGAGTTGATAGATTGGATGAATAGCATGGAGAAGTTCTTCAAGTGGAAGACTATGAGAGAAGACAAGAAGGTAAAGTTTTCATGCACAAAATTGAAAGGTCATGCAATGATTTGGTGGGATCACCTGTAGAAAGAGAGATGAAAAAAGGTAAAGAGAAGATTAATTCATGGAAAAATATGGAGAAGAAGTTGAGGGAGAAATTTCTTCATGTGGATTATGCACAAACCCTATATAAAATATTTCAAAATTTAAGCCAAAAAGGTCACAGTATACAAGAGTATACAGATAAATTTTATAATTTTTTCATACGAGTGAAGCAAGAAGAAATAGAAGAAAAAATGGTTGCAAGATATGTAAATGTTTTAAAATTTTCTATTCAAGATGAACTAAGCATGCATAGAATACTTAGCATGGAGGAGGCTTATACATTAGCTTTGAAGGCAGAAGAAAAACAAAATAGACAAAATTTCAAATGAACATGTCTTGGTCCAAGAAGAGGCAGATCCCCTCTAAATAGGGGATGAGGTGGCTTTAATATCACCAGAGGTGGGTCTAATAATAATAGAGGTGAATCATCACGTGGTGAAGAAAGAAAAGATGACAATAGATAAGGGTTTCAATACCAACAAAGAGGAAGAAGATTTTAGAGAGTATGAGGTTATGGTGGTGCTAGAACATGGTTTCTAAATCAATAGAGATCTTATGTCTATTATAGATGTGGAGAATAAGGACACAAAGCATTTAAGTTTTCACACTATGAAGATCAAGAAAGGAGTCAAGAAGATCACCAAAGAGTGAATCTAGATGAGGCTAAGATAGAAGAGCAAAATACTAAAGTTACACTAGTAGATGTTGGAGAGAATATCATGATGAGAAGAGCCATGATTGTTCCAAGGAAAGAATAAGTGCAGAATAAATAAGGTGTTGATGCATGGTTGTAATCAAATATTTTTTGAACAAGATGTACTTCAAGTGAAAAGGTATGAAAAATAATTATAGATGCTGGTAGTTTTGAAAATATGGGTCTTAAAAAAATGATTGAAAAACTAAATATCCAATGTGAAAAGGATCCTAATCCTTATCATACTTCATGGTTTAAAAAAGGGAATGAAGTTACAGTAGATAAAAAGTACTTAATCAAATTTTCTATAGGAAAGAGTTATAATGATGAAATATGGTGTGATGTTATTGTGATGGATGAATGTCATGTATTATTGAGAAGACCAAGGTAATTTGATAGGAAAGTAAGTCATGATGGAGAAAAGAACACATATACTTTTTGGAAAGGTGGTACAAAGGTAGTTTTTTTACCTCTTAAAGAGGAAGAAAAGATAGAAAGCATGCTCTGTACTAAAGAATTTATCCAAGATATGAAGGCACATGTTGTTGCTATTCATTAGTAGCAAAAGATGAAGAAACAAAAATGGTGTTAGTACTAATAGAAGTAACAAGAGTGTTGAAAGAATATGTAGATGTTATGTCTGATGAGTTACCAGATTGTTTACCACCGAAGAGAGATATGTAGTATCACATTGATTTGATTTTAGGATCAACTATACCCAATCAAGCAGTTTATAGGATGAGTCCAATAGAACATAAACAATTAAATAAATAGGTTACTAAATTGCTAAGGAATAAGGTGATAAGGGAAAGTATGAGTCCTTGTGCAACACCATCTTTGTTAATTCCAGATAAAGATGGATGATAGAGAATGTGTGTGGATACTAGAGACATTAATAAATTTACCATAAAGTATAGGTTTCCTATTCTTCATTTAGATGATATGATGGATGTGCTTGTAGGAGCAAAATATTTTACCAATATTGATCTGAGTGGTTATTATCATATTTGAATTCATGAAGGAGATAAGTGGAAAATTGTATTCAAGACTAGGGATGGCTTATATGAGTGGATGGTGATGCCATTTGGATTATCTAATTCACCTAGCACATTTATGAGGGTGATGTATATAATGCTATGAGAATATATTAGTAAATTTGTGGTTATTTATTTTGATGAGATTTTGATATTCAATAAGAAAAAATAAGAACACTTACAACATCTAATAATGGTAATTGATTTGTTAAGAAAGGAGAAGTTGTATACAATTTGGTATTTTTTGGATTTATAGTTTCAAAAAATGTTGTGAAAATAGATGAAGAAAAGATAAAGGTGATTGTTGAGTGGCCTATTACAAAAAGCATTACAGAGGTAAGAAGTTTCCATGGTTTAGAAACTTTTTATAGAAAATTTATTAAAAAAAATTAGTAGTATTACGGCACCAATAACAAATTACATGAGAGGGAAGGAATTTGCATGGACTAGAGAGGCCAGAAAAAGCTTTGAATTTTTTAAGAAATTTACAAAAGACCAATTTTAGCATTACCAGATTTTAACAAAATGTTTGAGGTTGATTGTGATGCCTCAATTGGGGGAATTGATGTTGTGCTGAGTCAAGAAGGAAAGCCAATAGCATATTTCAATGAGAAATTGATTGAGGTAAGAAAAAATTATTCTACTCATGATGTTGAACTTTATGCAATTGTATAGACATTAAGACATTAGGGGCATTATCTAGTGCCTAAAGAGTTTATATTATTTACATATCATGAATATTTTAAGTATGTGAATACACAAAAGAAGTAGAATAGTAGGCATGCAAAGTGGGTTTCTTTTTTGTAGGGGTATGCTTTTATGTTGAAACATAACTTAGGAAAATAGAATCAGGTACCTGATGCATTGAGTAGGAGGGTAGCGTTATTAACTACTATGGTGAGTGAAGTAGATAGATGTAAAGATATCATATAATTATACGATATTGATCCATATTTTAGCAAGGTAGTTGAGAAGCACATAAATCCATTAATAAGTGAGATAGATATTATTCATGATGAGTATCTTCTACAAGAAGGTTATCTCTTCAAAGGGAAACAATTATGCATTCTAGTTGGGTCTCTATGAGATAATATAATAATAGAATTACATAGTGGTGGTTTGGTTGGACATTTTGGTAAGATGAAGTTAATAGCTTTGGTGGAGGAAAAGTATTTTTGGTGAAAGATGAAGAGAGATGTGACAAGGTATGTTTCAAGGTGTAGAATATGTCAAGTGGCTAAAGGATATGTACAAAATATTAGACTTTACATGCCATTATCGATTCCAAGAGGGCCATGGATAGATTTGAGTATGGATTTTGTGTTAGGATTGTCAAACACACAGAGAGGTAACAATTCAATTTTTTTTTGTTTTAGACACATTTTTGAAATGGTTCATTTCATTGCATGTAAGAAAACAAATTATGCCACTAGAGTTACAAAATTATTTTTTATGGATATTGTGAGATACATGGTATTCTAAAAACTATTACTTCAGATAGGGACACAAAATTTCTAAGTCATTTTCGGAGGACTTTATGGAAGAAGATGGGTATTAATCTAGAATTCATTAGTGAATATCACCCACAAATAGATGGAAAGATAGAATTTGTGAATAGGAGCTTGGAAAATTTATTGAGATGCATAGTGGGAGAGAAGCTAAAGCATTGGGACTTTGCTTTACCATAAGATGAGTTTTCATATAACATTTCAATGAATAGATCAATAGGAAAGTCACCTTTTTAAATTACTTATGGGAGAAATCCTATGGGTATTTTAGATTTGGTACAATTGTCAATTGCAGATCAAATTAGTGATGATGTAGAAGCATTTGCAAATCATATGTAGCAGTTGCAATAAAGAGTAAGAATAAATTTATAGGAAAGTAATGAAAAATATAAAGCAACAATAAATGTCAGAAGAAGATCCAAGGTATTTGAAGAAAGAGAGTTGGTAATGGTTTACTTGAGGAAAGAGAGAACTCCCAAAGGCACATACAATAAGTTGAAGTACAAGAAAATTGGGCCATGCAAAATTATGAATAAAATCAATGATAATGCATATGAGGTGATTTTACCATAAAATTTTGATATATCTCTAGTATTTAATGTTTTATATTTATATGAATTTCATGGATAAGATGGTGAAGATGATGAAGATAAAGAAGTAAATTGGGGGCAACAGGCTCCAAATAAGAAGAAAGAAAAAATAGTGTAGGTTTTAGATATAAACACAGTGAGCACAAATCAAGGGAATTATAACAGGTATTTGGTGCAGTGGGAAGGATTGTAGTAAGAAGACAATACTTGGATTACATAATCAGAGTTGAAGAAAATTGATAAAGACAAATGTTAGTAATATAACCAAGCCAACTCATAGGCACTGAGTTATTTTAAGCCAGAGGAGAATGATACAAAAAATAGGCCAACCTTCTGACAGCTATAACTTTTAACCCATATCTCTATTTGAGTTCTTCCATGCACTAAAATGATCATATCAAAAGCTCATTATTGTCCTAGGTAGGTTTACCTGCCTAGCAATGTTTTTGATGTTTTTTTAAGGCCATACATGATCATTCGAGCATCTAAAAATATGATTTAATTATTTTTTTGATTTTTTTTTCTATTTTAAAAAAATGAATATTTTTAGAATTGGACATCAAATTCAGTTGAATTTTGTCCCATAGTCTAATCATAGTGTTTAGGATATTTTGAGAGATTTTTGGGATATTTTGAGAGTTTTTTAAAATAGGCATTTTTTTTAGATTTTAGTTTTTTTTTCAAATTTTGCATGTAAACTCTAATTTATGACATGGTTTAGGTTTGTAATTATTTTTTAAAAAATCATTCAATAAAAAATCAATTCTGAATTATTTTAGATCTTGGCTTATTGGTAATTTTATTATCTTGAATTTGATGTCTGGTTCTAAAAATATACACTTTCTAAAAATTAAAAAAACCCCAAAAAATATTTGTCATAATTTTGAACCCTCAGATGATAACGTATGGCCTCTGAAAAAATATAAAAAACATTTCTAGGCAAGTAGAACTACCTAAGACAGTAATGAAATTTTTGAAACAGTCGTTTTAGCATGTGGAAGATCTCAAATAGAGCTACAGGTCAGAAGTTATGGCCTCTGAAAGGTTGGCCTACTTTTTATGCATCAAGAGATTACCTATGAAAACACCTAAAAAATAAGAGAGTTGACCTATGATAGCCATAGTGAAAATCATTTCTAGGTATGTAGATAAATTGGGTGTGTGTGTGTGTGTGTGTGTGTGTGTGTGTGTGTGTGTGTGTGTGTGTGTGTGTGTGTGTGTGTGTGTGTGTGTGTGTGTGTGTGTGTGTGTGTGTGTGTGTGTGTGTGTGTGTGTGTGTGTGTGTGTGTGTGTGTGTGTGTGTGTGTGTGTGTGTGTGTGTGTTTGTGTGTTTCTTTTGTTTTCTTTAATATTCCTTTCCAACACACACACACACACACACACACACACATGTTTGATAAAAAAAGGTGGGAGGTATGAAAATACATTATGAACAAACAAAAATCCCAAACAATTGTAAAAATCAAATCCAAATCAATCTTGGAGAGTAAAGCACAAAGTGAAACGTATCAAGGCCCAAGACCAACTAAAAATAAAATTATATGATGACAGAGGCATGTGGCATAAGCACCATAGAAACAACCATAAAAAACATAACCATATACCATATTCCTATGAAATTGATGCTATCAGCCGATTTGAGCTAATCAAAGGAAGTGTTAGACTATCAAGGTTATTTCCCTAACCACTACTAAGGAGATGCACAATATCATTTATGGGAACACATCCATCATAATATGATTTTTTTGTATTATCTTCCTCTATCTAACCCTGATCTGGAAGTTTCGTAGCCAACTTGGGTTGACAATGACCTTCCAATCCCTTCAAAGGTTGAGAGTATCTGGCAGGCATAGGCTTAGAAAAATTTAAAAACTCTAAATTATGTATGTCACCCTCTACTTTGTTTCATTCACCCTTGGTATCTCTAAGGAATTTTGTCTAATAGAATTAGGAGGCACTCTGATAACATTACAAATGGGAATTCTTCCAATGGGAAAGCATGGTGTGGAGGTGTTCTACCTCTAACACCACCTTACTTGCTTGTACTTTGATCTACAACATGATATTAGATAAAGTATCAATGGTGTTAGTCATACAAAAATTATGTCTAAATATTTTTTATCAAAAATAACATAGTATCTATCTTCCCAAATTTGAAAAAGAATCTTAATGTGAAAAGTATGTCAATTTTTCTTAAACTTTGTTATCAGCATAAATAAATCTCCAAGGAGAACCATGTGCCAAGAAAAGGGTTTTACTTTGAAGGGATTAAAAAAAAGAGTGGATCCACTTCCAGACTTGTTGATCTCTTACACAAAACTTGGAAATGTTTTTGAGTAACTTTTATTGGCCACATGCATGGCATTTGGGAGTAGAGATGCCCATATGCAATAGTTTATCTAAAACTAGAATTCCTTAGTAACGAATACACCATGAAAAAAAATGGTGGGATCAACCACCATAAACCAAATAGTATGAAATATTTTTCTCCAACAAGAAGAGGATTTTTCAAGGATCCACCATTTGTTAAGGATTTCCAAAGGAACAATACTAGGAGCAAGCCATTGATAACCAAGTCAAGGTTTTTACTAAAGTGAAGGGGTAGAGACACTCCAATTATAGTCCTTATAAAACTAGGGGAGAACTTTAAGATCTATTTTATGTAAATAATAATCAAGCATAATAATTTGTATTTCAATAATGTATTCAAAGTCTTGATTATTTAGACCATACTTAATTTTTGGAGTTGGCCAAGAAGACCATGACCTAGTTCCTTTGTATATATTATTAGCAATAGTTTGGATGTCTTTTATAAATATCGTAAGAGCATTAACCCTAGGAATTTATTATAGAGGATTGTTATTGTGATTGATGGCTAGAGACCACCATTATAGAAAACCTAGTTTTGAAGTCATTCCCTTACTAGATAAGCCAAGGTTTAATCATTTCCCAAATTTCCAAAATACTCTTAGTAAAAAATGTGTCTGCTATGTTTATTGTCACATGATAAATTAAATTAAGATAAGAAATCCCAATCCTCTCTTGGATACTCTTCCATAAGGAATTATAGAAATGAATTAATGTATGAGATAAATCTTGTAATCTTCCTCACCTTCTATGGAATTTGGAATCCATTTTGCATAGAGGGAAATCCTTTGCTTTTGAATATCAATTAGCCACAAGCCACTAACATCTTAGGGCCTACAACAAAATCTTGAGCCACCATATGAAATATTTTCTTACATTTACATTTGGCCCAAATAAGGTCTCTCAGATTCTTATCTATTGTTTTTAGGTTACTATAAAAGGATCCTAACATGAGGAATAATACATATTAAGTATAGATAAAACTTTGAAGTGTATCTAGAATTTTTATAAAAAGGAGAGTGGCTTGGTTATCTTCTAAGAGAGTTATTTCTCAACCCTCTGAACAACATATTTCCATATCTCCTCTTGATAGGCTTCAAAAGCATAGTGAATCCCTAATAATTTAAAAAATTCACCATGAGAGATCCTATTCTAATTGTAAACATTAAACCAACTTGGCCTAAGGCCAAAGGACTTCTTGCAACATTGAGGCTTATCCAATTGAATAATACAACCCAAGGAAAAATATTAAACATGCAAAAATTCCATAGTATTCTTAACCACCACCTCCTTTCAAGGATTATGATAAAGTAATCATATATAAAATGTCTATTAATGCACTAGTCAAGTGGGTAATCAGAAAAAGATATTGCATTCACAAAGGATTTAGAGCCATAGTTATTTAATAAGTATAAAAACCTTCAATAGATAATACATAAAGAGAGGGGGTGAGTGAGCACCCTTGCCTAATATATATGAACAAACAAAAATTATGATATTGATTCCCATTGAAAGTTAAAATAGCACAGACATCTCTTAATATGGTTTGGACTGACTGCACAAATCTAGGTCCAAAGCCAAGGGATTTCAAAATTATCAATAATAAAAGGCCTTTCAAACATATCGTAAGCTTTTTAAAAATCAACTTTAACAAATACATTTTTTTTTTTGGGAAGTGTGAGCCCATTCAATCCCTTCCCAAACAACTATGATTATGTCAAAATTTTATGTACCTTGAATGAAACATGTTTGCTCACATTTTACGACTAAAGGAAGGATAAGCCTTATACACAAGCCTAAAGCTCTAGAAATAATATTGTAAGAGACATTAATGAGGGTGATAAGTCTCCAATTGCTAATAATATCTAGATCACCTACTTTGGTGATGAACACAATATTTCATTTATTAATGAACTTGTCGAGGGAGCCATTGGCCATACTTCAATGTAGACATTATATGAATATGACACAACATATTCCCATAGGATTTGATAGAATTCACAAGGAAAACCATCAATTCCTAGGGATTTGTCATGAGCCATACAATTCACACCATTTTTAATCTCATGAATTATGAGAGGCCTATCACAAGCCAGTTTTTGGTCTAGGGAGAGCATGTAGGGGACCAAGCTTATACATATTTTTAGATCAAACTCTTGTTCTTAACTAGATTCTTTGGATTTATTGTTTGAAAAAGGATTATAGGATGTCGAGTAGAATCCTAATTCTATCCTCACATCTATAAGCACCTTAATCTACCCAAAGGAGTGCCTAGTTCTTATTTTTTGAAATAACTCTTTAGACAACTTATCCCCAACCTTAATCCTATGGAATTTATCTTGGATTTGAGCACTATGAAGTACATGTGATTAATCTTAGATATATTAATTTTTTGGGGCATATCTACCATTTGGAACTGTACATATTCATTAAGAGGTGAAATTTTCAACTATCAGGAAACCCTATCAAACTATCTCTTATGAGTAGTGTTGGCCCATTTTTTGAAAATGGATAAATATTTTCCAAAAACTCTAAGGAAAGTGGTGGTGCAAAAAATGATTGCCTCCCACTATTAAATCTTACAATTTTCATTATAAGGGTGTCATATAAGATTCTAAATTTTCTTGATATGTGTAAGTGTTCATTCATGTTGTAAATTCAAGATGTTGAGGTAGAATTAGTTGTTTAAAACCTTCATTGAAGGGGAAATCCACTATATGCATAACTTTATGGGTTATTGATCTAACAAAATATGATCAACAAGCACACTGACTAGCCTATCAAAGAACTAGGTGAAAGTGATGGTGTCTTACTCTACGAAAAACACCTTTGGAAGCCTCTTGATCACTCTATTAATTCCTTAGCAAAAGTTCAATCAAGTGAGGAAAGGGGTGGTAGGCAAGAGTGTTGGACCCCAATTTTGGCCAAGTATAGGAATGCAAATTATATCTTTTATTACTCCAAAGGCATAGGAGGTGCACACATTTTGAATGGATAATCTATAGATGTAAGGGGTGTAAGACACAAGTAAATCAAACAAGGTCCCAATTTTTATGAAGTCTAGCAAAGTGACATCAAGCTCAACAACGTGCAAGAAATCAATTACACAAATGTACCAATAAAACTCAAATTATAAGGACTGAACAAGTCTCAACATGTATCAATTATGGTAGTTTAGTTGATAGAGAACATGGAGCATAATGAACTAGATGGAATTTGTATAAACCACAATTGAAAAAAAGAGGAACAGTAATTTAGGAATCTAACATAGAGTGAGTCTTTAAGCATGTCACTATTAACGAAAAACATTGCATAAAATGGTCTTCAGTGGACCTAGAAGAATGTTGAATCAATCTAATTTTTTTTAGTTAATTTAATTCAATGTAGAGTGGTTAAAACCTTCTAAATTTACACACTAATGAGAACAATGGAATTTTTTAGGAGATGGTTAGAGTTACTTGGAACCCTATGAGCATGTGAAACCATATGGTAGATGAAGAGCCCACCCACAACCTACCTGAAGTACCAACTCATGTGTTTCTTTATCAAAGAGAAGGAACTAAAAGGAATCATGGGGATTTGTCTTAAAGAACAAATTTTATGAGATAAGAGGCAAAAAATAAAATTTTATGGTAAGAAATGCCATCTAAACCCTTATAACCAATAGCAACACCACCAATGAAGTCTAAGAGCCTAGTCATGTTCTGTATGTCAAAAATCAGTGGTGGTAATTCACCCATGCAAGCTATTAGTAATACTCTAATTTTGGCTAAGTATATGAATAGAAATTATATCCTTTATCACTCTAAAGGCATAGGAGGCACACACATTTTGAATGGATAATATGTAGATGCAAGGGGTGTAACACACAAGTAAATCAAACAATGTCTTAATTTTTATGAAGTCTAAAAAAGCACCATTAGGCTCAACAACATGAAAGAAAATAGTTACACAAATGTACCAAGAAACCCAATAATATTCAGATTAGAAAGATCAAAAAAGTCTCAACATGTGTAAATTATGGTAGTTCAATCGATGTAGAACATGGAGCATGATGAACTGGTAGGAGTTTGTATGAACCACAATTGAAAAACTAAAAAACAACAATTTAGGAAGCTAACAGGGAGTGAGTCTTTAGGCATGTCACTATTAAATAAAACCATTACATAAAATGGTCTTCAGTGGAACTAGAAGAATGTTGCATCAATATAGAATTTTTTTGATCAAAGTAATTCAATGTAAAGTGGTTAATACTTTCTAAAGTTACACACTAATGAGAACAATGGAATTTTAGAGGAGATGGCTAAAGTTCCTTGGAACCCTATGAGCATGTGGAACCATATGGCAAATGAAGATCCCACTCATAATATACTTGAAGTGACAATTCATGTGTTTCTTTAATAGATAGAAGGAAGAGAAGCGAATCATGTGGATTCATCTCAAATAAGAAAGTTTATGAGACAAAAGGCTAAAAATAAAAATTTATGTAAGAAATATAATCTCAACCCTTAAAACTCATAGCAACACCACCAACAAAGTCTAATATCTTAGTCATGTTTTATATGCCACAAATCAGGGGTGGTAATCAACCCATGCAAGCTAGTAGAAATACACTAGGAGGGATAACGACTGCAATCACAATAGTAGATAACCCATGTACAAATCAAACCTTAGTGCAACCAAGTATTGGGGTTAGTAGGACTATTCCCATATTAGGAGGAAATGCACGTGGCATAGGGATAATCAACCCTGGATGTAGTAAGAGTTAAAGTGTGCATGCCACAAGTGGTGCATCTATTGTGCAAATTCCTATCCCATTGTATTTCATTATGATATTTATTTAAGTCAGAGAATAATGGAATTTTGGAGGAGATGGCTAAAGTTACTTGGAACCCTATGAGTATTTGGAACCATACAACAAATGAAGAGCCAACCCATAATCTACTTGGAGTGCCAACTCATGTGTTTCTTTATCAGACAGAAGGAAATGAAGGGAATCATGTGCATTTGTCTCAAATAACAAAGTTTATGAGAGAAGAGACAAAAAATATTTTTTTATGGTAAGAAATACCATCTAAACCATTAAAACTAGTAGCAACACCACCAAAAAATTCTAAGTGCCTAGTAATCCACCCATGCAAGCTAGTATTAATACACTGGGAGGGATAATGATTGTGATCATAATAGAAGATAACCCATGTACAAATCAAACCTCAATTCAACCAAGCATTGGGGTTGGCCTAGGACTATACCCACATCAAGAGGAAATGTGGGTGGCACAGGGGTAATCAACCCTTGATGCAATTAGAGTTAAGTGTGCAAGCCACAAGTACTACATTTACTATGCAAATGTCTATCCCATAATATTTCATTATGATATTTATTTTAAGTCTAAAAAGAGTATAGAGGAGTGGAAAATTTTGTTGAGCATGTCCAATAATGTGAGATGATATAGAAAATAAAGGATGTCATTGCAGCAGAGCGAACTTCAAGCTAATTCACGACTATGTTGTTATATCACATACTTGGGAAAAGGAGGATAGTTCAATCATAATTTTTAGGAGTTTTGCTTGAAGAGATTTGAGAAAAAGGAAAATAAAAGAGAAAGCAAGTAATACTAAATTTGTTCCTTTGCATATGATTTTTTATTTTAATAATGTTTATGTTTCTAAATATTTTGAATTGTGTTTATTAACCAAAAAATTATTTATGTTCAAATTATTTAGGTTACTATCACAATTATATTTTTTGTTTTTTTCTTCTCATATATATTTTAAAATATAATAAAAATTAACTATATCACATTAAAATAAAACCCAATAATTTTTTTAATAAAATATGGTATAAAAATATAAAAGAAATATGTTAACATTGAACTCTCAAAATAAAAATATATTAATATTATATTAAACTTATAATTGTAGATATTAAGAAAATTTTATATTTTATTATATTTAATATTACAATTTTTAAATAAAATTATGTTACTATCTTTTACAAAACATTTTAAATCATTATAAATAATTTTTCATAAAAAAAATAATATAAAATAAAATAAGATTTATTATATTATCTAATATTATAAATCTACATTTCTTTTTTTCTTTTTTTTATAAATTAAATTTGTATTTCATTAAAAAACACAAAACACCAAAAACACACTCGACAAATTCCCACTCCACATTGACCAAGTAAACACTAAAACACGATAGACACTTAAGCACCTACCACTATTGTGCTTTTCAATACATACCGACCAACTTGCATCTTATTTGTCTTTTGCTTTCCTACCACTATAGTGTATCACACGCAACGGAAAAAGAAAAAGAAATTAACATGAAAATATCATTAGATTTTAAGCATAAAGTATAGACATGGGACAGGGGTAAGGTTATATTGTATCTTAGTTCATTATTATCTTTTAAATTTAATTTAAAAAATTTAAAGTGAAAATATCCATGTAAAGTTATGTGTACATAGGTCAAATTGTATATTTTTATCACATAGGTCAAATTGTATATTTTTATCACATAGGTCAAATTGTATATTTTTATCACAATATTTGTTATTTTTGTTAGTTTTGTTAGTTAAATTTAATTTAAAATAAATTTATAAAATAGCTATAAAATATGTTTAAAATATTTCTTGTACATATTTTCAATATAAAATAGCTATAAAATATGTTTAAAGTTATATATAAACTAATTTATATTTGTTTTATTTTTGGTACTTATATAAATTTCATTCATATATATAAATAAAATATAATATATATAAATTATATATAAAAGTAATAAATTAAAATGAAATATGTTTAAATTTATATATAAATATGATAAGATTTTAACATGATTATTTATTTATTTATTTTTTGATAATGAAATATGGATGATAATTCAGAATTTATTAGCTTTGAAATTATTTACAATTTTTTTTTTACATAAGATAAAAATCATTCTATTTATAAAAACATTAAAATTCTTAATCTAATATGTAATATTTTAACTTTAAAATAAATGTAATATTAATATAAATTTCTAATATATATTAAAGTAAAATATTTATAAAAATTTTAATTTTCTTTATTTATTTGATTAGTAAATTATAATATTTTTAAAATTAAGAACTAAATTTTATTATTAAAAAAAATTAATATTTTAAAAAAAAAATTATATATTATTAATAATAATTAACTGAAATATTATTTTTGTAAAATGATAATTCTTTATTTAAATTATATAATAAAAATATTAATATGTTGGTTAAACATGATTAGAGATTTGTAAGGAAATGACTCCACTTAAATAAGATTGTGAAGTTGATATCACTAGGTCCCTACCAACTTATAATAATAATAATAATAATAATAATAATAATAATAATAATAATAATAATAGATGAGACTTATATGTAATATGTTGTTTACTTTGAAAGTTACATCAAACTTTTAATAGATACAAAGAAATACATATAGTATTTTATTATTTATTTTTAAGATTATATCAAATATTTAAAATATTTATGTTTTATTTTATTATTTATTCGAGTATATATGTAGTTGTATATGTCGTAATAGATTTTATTATCTTTTCACATATTCCAATAAATTTTTAAGGAGCTTTATTTCATATGAAGATCAGAAATATTTAGCTTTGTCTATTCGTGAGACACTTCAATTTCAGCAAAAAATACTCAAATTGAAGTCCTTAAATACAAATAATTACAGGACTTTCAGTTATATTAAAAGATCTTATGTAGAGATAATTTGGTCCAGATTTGTCAAACAACATATATTTTATTGATTTCAAATTCTTTAACTTTTTAATAATTAATTTATTATTTTTATTTTCTATTTTTAAAAATACTTTTGGCACTCCTTTTATATACTAATTCATATATTATGTTTTTTTATCATATATGTGAATATTAATATCTAAATTAATTCAAATCAAAGAAACCAATTAGATGTACCTGAAGAGACCTTTAATACGGAGCATTGATGTAATGGATAACCAGACATTAAAATATCATTATTTTTATTTTCTGTTTTTAAAAATACTTTTGGCACTCCTTTTATATACTGATTCATATATTATGTTTTTTATCATATTTGTGAATATTAATATCTAAATTAATTCAAATCAAAAGAAACCAACCAATTAGATGTACCTGAAGAGACCTTTAATACGGAGCATTGAGTAATGGATAACCAGACATAAAAATGATTGAAGATATTTTAACCATCATTGATGTGGTGTGATGTAACATTCTCCTATGAATAAAACACAGTAATGAAAATTGCCCGAGTGCAAACTTGTCGAAGAGTGGTGAATGTTTTATTTACGTCAACCCTCAGACGCGTGCAAACATGTAAACTTCAGACGCGTTTTCCTTACGTCAGCTCTGTAGACAAAAAAACAGACGCGTTTTAGATTGTCGGGGGCATCTGCATGCGTTTTAAGGTTTCCATATAAACACGCTTTGTAGAGTTCTGTTCCCCATTCCACGATCCCAAAGGAATTCAGCCTCCAATGTTACTGTTGGTTTCTGTGTATTTTGAAAATGGAGAAGGAGCACATCATGAAGAAGGTGATACGACTTCCACAGCAGCGTGGGAATATTAAGAGGAAAATATTTGCTTCCGTTGTTGGTGGAATGGCTGCTGCTGTCTCTCCCATTTTCTGCTGCTGTATGAAGGGTAACCCCGTGGCCCCTTCTCCGGAGTTTTCTCGCTGCGTGAAACCCTAAGATGATAATACAGACTGCCTGGGTTTCGAATATGATGCAGACTGTCTGGGTTTCTAACATGAGACTTCTCTTTGCTGGTTGTAAGATCTTTGTATATTGGATGTAGGGATTTCATCGGCCTAATAGGCTTGTTTTATAGTTGTATAGTGGATGCTTAAGAATAAATATTCTAAGAGCTTGAATTCTCACGAGCCATGATATGATTATTATGATGAGGATGGTGGTGGATTTCTAGTATAATTATGATTGTGACGAAGTATTTTTAATTGTATATGAGTAAGCGTGTGTGAATGCTTTCTATATTTTTTCTGCAAGTTTTAAAATAAAATGAGATGGGTTTATACGGCGGCTTTCTGCTAACACGTCCTTAATTCTGTACATGCCTTCAATTCACCTGTTTTATAAGTTGTAGGGTTGAGCAACTGATCGTGTGGAGAAATCGGGAGCCCAAGTGATAAATAATTTACAAACCTTATTGAATTAATGAAAGCTTCTGAATTTTTACCCAATTAATAATGTCGCACTGTTAAAAATTTATCCGTTTCAATCTAAAAACTTTAATTAATGGAAGCTTCTTAATTTTTTACCGCGCATAGCAGTCCTAAAATCTATCCGTTTCAATTTACAAACTTTAATTAAAAAAAGCTTATCAATTTTTTTATCAAATTGATAGTACTGCATTGCTAAAAAATCTATCCGTTTCAATTTACAAACTTTAATTAATGGAAGTTTTTGGATTTTTACCTAAATTAATAGTGTCACAATACTGAAAACCTATCCGCTTCTTTTAGAACCAGGAATTTTTTTAAGCTTAAAAAAAAATGTTATATATAAAAAGATTTTTAAATTTATTTTGCACAGAAACTCCTTGATTTATTGTACTGTACACACGTTTTTTTTTTTTAAAAACATTTCAAGGAAAAAAAAAAATTATGACAATATAAAATCTACAAACTTTCTCATAAAATCTTTCAAATCAAATTTTTAATCCATCATCTACGCAAAAAAACTTGTGACAACATAAAATCTAGGAACCTTCTCATAAAATCTACTAAAGACGTTAATTTCCATTTCCTTCTCAACCTATAGGAAAGTCTTGAATGTGGCTTATAACACAAATGATAAGATGTTTGTCCATTACTAATATTTTTATTTTTATTTTTATTTTTTCTTAAATGATGGAACTCTCTTATGTATGTTCACATTCTTGTCCTCAAGTTTTGTTTCTAATGATTTAATTTAGCCTGCAAAGAATGCTAAATATTATGCCTCTTCAATTTATTTTTTCAATATTTATTAATATATTTATATTTATTAACATATATATTTTAGATGGATATGTATCCTAATTACTTATCCGTATATAAATTTAATACATTTAAATCTTATGATAAATCTTACAATAAATTATTTACTCTTAAATTTTAAATAATTTTAAAATAATAGTTTATAAAATAATTTATAATTTTAGAATAATAATTTATAGGGTAAATAATTATTATAGAGTAAATAATTTATTTAAAATGATCATATTTATTCTATAAATTATTACCTATCAATATATAAATTATTAAGGTAAATATTATAAATCTTAGGATAAAGTATTTACTTTATATATATATTTTTTAATAAATCGACTTTCAATTAATTAATTGCCAACCCACTCCTATGATTACACCCTTGCATTCACCGGATGTTGTAAGAAACACCTATCACTATAATTATTTTAAATATTTATAAAAAATAAGTTTTTATTAAAACTTTGAATAAAATAAAAAATATTTTAATAAAAACGAAAATAATTAACATCTATTTTTTTTATATAATAAATAAACAAATGGATATTAAATAATTAACTTTTATAATAAAAATAATTTTAATCCATTTTTAAAAAAATATAAAAATCATCACTACGTAATAGGAATAATTAACTAATGTGCAGTCAAACAACTAATTGCAGGCATGGCCAACATAAAACAAAGGAGAGGCAATCATAGATATACCAAAACAACTCCAAGTACTTATTGGATGACTTTTTCAAATCTAAAGGTTACGTGTGAAAACCACCTAAGACTTTGGTACTCACGATGAAAATGATTGCCACTTAAATTGATAAAGCGGGTGTTGTTTGTATGTGTGAGTTTTTCTTTTTTTTTTAAATTAATTATTTATTTTTATTTTTGAAAGAATGTGATATTTTTTATTTAGGGAAAAATATAATATATGTCTAATAAAAATAGTATTAATATGAAAGTATATTTAGAATAATTATATAAATTAAATTATTTAGAAATTAAAGTATAAATTGAAAAGTATTAAAGTCCAAGATCAATTAAAAATAAAATTATATGAAAAACCGGTAACAAAAATAATTATAAATAAAACATTTTTTATATAATTTTGTGGATTTATGTGTGATGTCATATGTAAATATATATGGATACAAATATTTCCAAACTTTTTCTATTTTTATTCTCAATAATACTAACAATAATTTTATTCATATGAATATTGCTAATTTATCTTTATTTAGTGAATGGAAGAAAGGAAAAACTGCCACCAAGTAGACAACCTTGTTAATTTTGAGTAATCTGTTAGATATGTATTGGAATCCCCACTAGTGTTTGCATACATTTTCCAAGTGTTACAATGGTCTGATGTATCTCAAATTAGGCACAAAATGGTAGAGATTTGTCATAAATTATTAATTTATTGTTATATATAATATTAAATTTTATATGTAAATATAGAATTTATTATACTATTTCTTAATTTATTATATAAAATATAAAATATATAAATGTATTCTATATAAGGTTGTTGCTTACTATTTTATATTTTATATAATAATATAGTATTTATGTATATTAAATTCGTCTTCACCTAATATTCATCTCTAAATAGTATCCACTCTGAAGCGTAATGTTTTGAACTGCCTCTTAAGCATCTAGGGTCATAATCCAACTGGGTCCTCATCGGTCAGAGACATACATATAAACAATTTTTTATTCTTGAGAAGTTTTTAAAATTCATCTCAACATCTATTAGATTTCTTTTTTTGAAAATAATCAATTGCCACATGTATCCTCATACAAATACTCTCTATTTTTTCAATATTTTTTTAATCAAACAATGATACATATTGAGAAGTAGGTATTATTCGAACAACATTACATGAATTAGAATAAATATATACATTATAATATAGCTTCCCCATGATAAAACCCATTGTCTATATCCAAACGACCCTTCATAATTATATATGTCAATTGGTAAAAGTCTTCTACAAATTAAAACTAATCATTAAACATGACATAAAGTTTTATTTATATGCTACAAATATCCACTCTATTTAAATAACTTTTTGTACCACAAAATCTCAAGTGTTGATTTCATTATTGTTTCCAATTATTTATATAACAATTTACCTTCAACAAATTTAAAAAAGTATATTACATTCTAAACTACATGGAATAAAAGCGAAAAAAAAAAAATTACATTCTAAACCACATGGAACAGAAATGAATGAAATTGAATCTATGAAAAATCATTATGAAAAACCATTACATTTTGACAAAACCCACCAAAAAAAAAGTTTCTTAACATAACAGTAGTACCCACCTCTTTCCAAGAGTAGGAAATCCAAAGTTGCCAAGATTGACAACAATGGGAACATTAGTTAAAAAATGATTTCCAGTTTCTAATCTCTATGCACTATTCCTTTGGCAAGCCAAAAATGAATGCTTTTAATTAAAAAAATTAAGATCTCTTGAGTTTCAAATTGAGTAAAAGGACCACTTTCAGAAATCATGTTAAACTGATCTTTTCCACTAAAATCTTCATAATTATATTATTATGATCTGGGTCCTCAAACACATTCAAATTGTATGATCCCCTTGTTACCCAACATCATTTTTAACATAAATTAGATTTGTTTTTTTCTAATAATTTTAATTAAAAAATATATTTTTTAATATATTTTTTTTAATGTAAATGTTGATTTTATTGTTTAGTAAATTTTTAATAATTTTGAATTATTTTTATATCGATCTAACTTAAAGTTTACGTAATTTGTGAAATATAGTCTTAAAAAAATATCTTATATTTTTTTAAAGTGTATTTTATTGGCTGTACCACATTGAGTAGTAAAAAAAATAGTGAATGCTACATTTTCCATGCAGTAGAATGGTGGCATGAAAGCTACATTGATAATTTTAAAATAAACACACACACACACACACACACACACACACACACGTTTCTCATTGAAATAGTTTAATGGAAGCCACATATTATATTGATAGATGTTATATATCATAGAACTTTTTACATGTATCTATTTGAGTTTTTTCAAGTCCATCCACTAAATAAATGTGCCATTCCCCTCACTATCACCGCTCAACAAGATTTGAAATATTTTATCACTTATATGTTTTGTATAGCCTTACACTTTCTTCCAAGTGTTCAAGTATGGTATTTCCATATGTTCTTAACCTTAATGTAATTGCTCCATGGGTAAATATATTGGCAACATTTATGGAAAAAAGCTACAAGATAGACTCTAAGACTCCAATGTCTTATCTCCATATCAACGACATTGTAACACTGATTCAAAAATGTAGAACCCTACCACAATCAGTCAACCACCCTTAAAAATAGAGAATATTAGGACAGTGTTTGGATTTACATGACCAATAAGTATTGAAATGGGTCTATAGCTTCCAAGGTGGCAGTATTAATGTATTAATATTTAATAGTATATAAATTAAACCATGACCAAAACATTTGAGATCAAGTAAGAAGATGGATTGAAAAAGTGTTTAGTAAACAAAAAATTAAAAATTTGAACATGATCCATTTTTTATTATATATTATATTATATGATTGGTGGTACGATTAAATTGTATAATATTATATCATATAATAGTAATAATATAAATATTACATTCTTTCTACTAATTTGATTGTGATTTGTTCTTAACACTTTATACACAAATGATTAGACAAGGATAATAGCTATGGGTTTTGAGTTATGTATAATCATAGATTTACACTCTTTCACTATATAAAATTGTACTTCATAAAACTAAAGAATCACACCCCTTTCAACAAAACTTACATCTTTGAAAAAACTTTTTAAAAAATCTAAACATGTCATTATTATTAATAAATACAATAATATTATAATCACCAAAAATTGAATAATTAATATTAAAATAACTTTATTATATAAAAAATTGAAATTTTCATTAACCCATATATATAAACTTTCATTTATAAAAAAAACTTTATTAAACAGTTTTGTTTGTAAAATGAAAATTATTAATAAAATAGTTTTGTTTTTAAAATAAAATTTATTAATAAAATATATTAATATAAATATTATAAAATAAATCTCAAAACTTTGAAGTTACACCATACACCATTTAGATACCATCCAAATTAGAATGCTCCGCTTCTAATGCCTTTCCCCTACTCACATTGATATGGAACATTGATGAAATGGAAAATCAGTAATAAACATTGATTGAATCGATTCACATTCTCCTATGAAAAAAAATTGCCCCGGTGCAAACTTGTGAATTACACTGCGCAGTAAAGAGTGGTGAATGTTTGATTTATATCAATCTGAAGACCGAAAAAAGGCTTTTCCTTGCATAAACTCTGCAGACCCAAAAAAAACCACGTTTTTGTTGGAAATCTGGTTTTCTTAAAATGGTTGGACATCTGTATGCGTTTTATAGATTCCTATATAAACAGCTTTGTAGAGATCTTTTCCATTGTTACTGTTGGTTTCTGTAGGTTTTGGAAATGGAGGAGGAACACATCATGAAGAAGATGATACCACTTCCACCCAAGCGTTAGAAGGTTAAGAGCGAAATATTTGCTTCCTTTGCTGGCGGAATGGCTGCTGCCGTCCCTCCCATTTTCTGAAGCTGTATGAAGGGTAATCCCATGGCCCCTTGTCTGGAGTTTTTCTCGCTGCGTGCAACTGTAAGACGAAAATACAGTCTGCCAGAGTTTCGAACCTGAGACTTCTCTTTGCTGGTTGTAAGGTCTTTGTATATTGGGTGTAGTGATTTCATGGGCCTAATAGGATTGTTTTATAGTTGTACAGTGGATCCTTTTGAATAAATATGCTCCGGGTTTAAATACTCAGAAGCCATGTTATGATCATGATTATTATGGCAAGGATTAGGGTGATAACAAAATATTAATTGTATATGAGCAAGCACGTGGGAATGCTTTCTATTTTTTTCTCAAAGATTTTAAATGAAATGAGATGGCTCTATCCGGCGGCTTTCTCCAAACAAATCCTTACTTCTGTACATGCGTCCAATTCAACTGATTGTGTGGCGAAAGGGGAAACCTAAGCGTTAGTAAATCTACAAACCCTAATTATTGGAAACTTCTGAAATGTTTTAACCTGAATTGATATTGTCAAACTGTTAAAAATCTATCCTTTTCTTTTGGAATCAGCAAATTTTTTTCAGCCAAAAGAGAAAGGTCATAATGTAAAATAATATTTTTGGATATATTTTGCGTAATTTTTTTATCCGCTTTAGGACTATATATTTTGATCATTATGAAGAAGCAGCTTTTGGATATATTATGTAATTTGATGGATGTTTCAACTTACATCCTCAAACCATCATCAAAGCTAAACTTTTGGATGTAATGTGGACAATTTTTTTAGTAAGCATTTTGAATTGGTTGAGTTTAACTATCACATATAAATTATTTGCATGTTGGTGTTGGATAACTTTTTTTTACTTTTTTATGATTATAAAAAAATTTTTAACCATTTTTATTGTTAAACCGACAATGCTAAAACCTTTATTGACTCAACTACCATCATGCAGATTGCCAACGTTAATTGTGAATGTTAACCATTGGGGCAAACATCACCACATGACAAAATGGCATGACTCTCACCATCACACCATCCAACATGTCGAATACCCACCTACATGGCATGAACACCTACATGACATGGAGATCAGTATGGCAATCAACGACCTAAAGGGTAGGGTATTTCCCTCTAAGCCACATTTCATTTTTTTTTTTTTTTCTAGGAGTCACCCATTATCTCCTATTTCCATTTTGCCATGCTCGCTCCTAGCCTACCAAGCACTTGTACATTTAGAAGACATTTTTTTGAATCCATGACCTCACACTACAACGTAGCCATAGTCCATGACTCCATAGTGCAACAATAACATAGAGGTATGTATATAAATTACAAAGATTTTGAATCCATTTTCCCCTACACGCTCCTAGCCCTTCCAAGTACTTGCAAATTTGGAAGATATTTTTTGAATCCATGACCCCGTATTATGACACAACCATAGTCCATGACTCCATGGTGCCATAGTAACATAGAGGTCTATGTGTAAATTATAAAGAGTTTGAATAACAAGAAGTTGTTTTTTTATGATCTTGGATGTTCTTTATTGCCACTATTACATGTTTGAAAGTGACTCTTAGTGTTTGAAATCTATATGTGCAGTCCTGTCTAAGAGAGTTTTACATACTTCTATATGCATGAGGAGCATTGAATGATTGAATGTATGAGATGAGTTTTTATATATATATATATATATATATATATATATATATATATATATATATATATATATATATATATATATATATATATATATATATATATATATATATATATAAAATTTATGAGAGGAGTTATTCTATATTTTAGTCAAAAGAGGAAGTGTCTTTAATTGTGCATAAATCAAGTATTATCACAAATTATTTTCTCTCACACTACATGTACTCAGAGTTGTGACAGTCATGAGAACAAGTAATGTTTTGTATCTTTTGTTTTATACAAGGTCTAACCATGTACTATAGACGTAAGGCATGTATGTTTAATGTATGTTCAACCCACAATAAGTCCATCGAAGGCCAAAACATTCAAATAAACCCCTTTACTAACCCTTAGGTCTGAGAAACTATCATAACAGCCCTACTAAAGTTTGTTGTTTAGGGTATTTGATTATATAAGAAGTACTAAAGCTTATTGGAAAAGGTGCAAGGAGGATAATAGGTCATGGTGCAATTGGAATGAAATCATAACAATGCCTAGAATGAAAAATAACTAATTTAGTTAGCTCTCGGCTAGGGAAGTCTACAAAGTCCTCAAGGTAAGGGTTTTGGCTTTTTAATGCTTGTAACATGGTATTGAAATATGTAAATTGTTTTAAAGTATGTATAATGCTAGTCTTAGGTGAATGACATTTTTTTAAGGTGATCCAAAAGTTCGAGGAGGTCTATAAGGTAAGTTCTAGTCCAAAAATCAGTCAAACCTTGCTAAAAGGCCTAGAAACCCTATTTGGTAGCTGAAGAACAAGTATAAATGAAAGAGGAGATCAAAGTAAAGGTATGGAAGCTTGAGATAATTTGTAAACCTAATTATGTCTAGGCCTAGTAGCCAAATCAGTGATAAAAGTAGATATTTGACAAGAGAAAGAGTTTGTAGCCTATAGGTTGAGTTGATTCTTGTTGAATGTGTTGTAAAGGACATAAAATAGTGAGGTGGATGGTCAGAAGAACCTTGGTGTGGATAAAGAGCCTTGAGAACGTGTATTAAGATGTGTAGCCCTATAAGAAGGTAAGTGAACCTGCAAGAAGAAAAGAAATTGGAATCAGTGAAGAACCTGTTCGAAAGTTAAAGAATAATCTCATTGATCTTGAGAAGACCAATATAAAAAGATTTGCAGGTCTATAGTCTCAGAACTATAGAGAAGAGACCTAATTGAAGGCCTATAAGAGGCCCATACAAGTTAATATTGGATATATAGAGAGGGATAGAGAGTAATCACAAGAGACCATACAAGGCTTAACAGATTAAGATCGATCCTGGGGAAGCAAGTAGATGTTTACTTGCATCATATTCAGACAATAATTTTCAAATCATAGGGTCTTACCAGTCACCGCCAGCACGTAAATCCATTCCATCACTGCCAAACTCACCACAACCGCCAACATCACCCTAACACCACTTCCTCGCTGCAACATCACTGCAACCATGATCAACGGTTTAGCGGACAAGACTATCGAGACCTGCGTGGCACTCACCCGTCGTGTCATGGATCATGAACGAATCCTCCGTGGCACACATTAATTTGACCATCTGGAAGTCGGTGAGCTTGAATATTGATGAGTTCCCGCGCAGTTTTGCGTCTAAGTCCCCATCTGGGCATTCCCATCTCCCCTGTTTCGGCTGAAGACTATTCTGGTTGAAGACTTCGGGGCAGGGGTAGTGGGCGAAGGAACCAGTCGGAGCTTGGCAATCCAATGCATGCACATCACACAGATTAAGGAGTATGAAGCTTTTATATTATGTTTAACCATATTTAAATGTTAAGTTGGTCATAACTTATTACAATTTCTTGACATTTACTGGTTTACAAAACATTTAGATGGGATTAGTTTGGATTGCAGAATGTCTCATCATTTTATCTCAGTATTCTGTGGCTTGCGAAATGGCCTGAGATGGACTCTGCAGTTTATGCCTATACGAATAAATGTATGCATCTATATATTTATTCTTAAATGTCATCACGGATCAAACAAATATAAATATCCATAAGAAAAACACCAAACTCGGGTGCTTGGTGAGGAGATTTATTGTGCTCAAATATTGGATGAATGTAACAACAAATTGTAAGAAGACCTGATTTAAAAAATCTAAATAAATAGATATAAATGTATTATATATAAAAAATTATAATGGAGGAATATTTCTGCATTATGTCCCACTGCCTCATAACAAATCATAAAAATTTTACCTTACCTTTGTGAAGCCTCTACTTAATTTTATGCACAAGAAATGGTACATTTACATTTGATCTCTCCAAATGGACAACCTCCACACTTTCATGTTTCAACGGTGGCAAAGAATGGACCTATGATGTTGGATTGTGTATTCTCCAATCCTGGTTGCTCATTATGCTCCTACAGATGAGATCTTTCGTTCCTAGTCTCTGATACTGAATGGATTTTATGGGGCATTTTATATTATTGAAAGGGACATTAAAATTATTATTTGTAAAATTTTGTCCAAATTTGGATGATCAGTTACCGCTGTCCTTAATTTAATCTTCATTAATGTAATTGGCAAGGTCATTTGAATCTTTATTTGTAAAATTTTGTTCTAAATTGTATGTTGCATTATCCTTCTCTTAAAACAAAAACAAACCCAAAAAAACTCACAATTATTGTCAAATAAAATTGAAATATACCACAATGATAAATTTATAATAAGGAGAAGAGAGAGCGGGGAAGAGGGGAGGGGACCTTAACATTTTAAATGGCACTTTATGTTAAATAAACTATTGGCTGGGCTAAGAGAGATATGTTAAATCAATAAAGATCCAAAGCTAGCATTGCACCCTACCCTTCCTCATTTACCTAACCTGGTGCAAAACACTCAAAGTATAATGGAACAAAAATGATTGATGATCTTCTACTTTAGAAGATTGCACACATATTTATGACCTTTTTCTAATGTTTTAGATTGTTTCAATGTTATTATATTTATTAAAATTTATGTTTCATATTATCAAATTATTTATCATTAAAATGTACTTCAATTTATTGTTTAGTTTGAAATTGGATATTCTCAAAGTTATATTTAATAACAAAGAGATGTTTTTAATATTCAAGTTCTCTTTATTTAAAATATGGATCAAAAATGTTTTTATATATTTTTTTTTATAAATATCTATTGTTAAGAAAATTCTAAAAAGAAAGGTTTTTATTTAATATATATATGAGTAGCTTAAGCTCAAATCTTCATCCTTGTTCTAATTATTTAAATATTTTTTTCTTTCCATAATTTAGATTTGAAATAATAATCTAACATTTTTCTATGTTCATAACTTAAATTTGAAATATTAATTACTCACAACATTGGTGTATTTATTGTAAAATGGATACTTTTGAGAATGGATATTTATGAAATAACTTCATTAATTGCAAACGACAATAATTATGAATATGTGATGTCATGGATCATTGCGAGATGCACTTTTAAGGCTAAAGTTCAAACACTTCATGTGATGTCACCTTATTTTTTCATGATAATCACATACCACTAAAACATAGTCCAAATTTACGTTACATTGTACTAAAGGCTTCACTTTAGACAACCTAATGTTTTTCCACTTGAGCTCATCACATGTTATTCAATCTATACCCTTTTATGTACCCTAAATCAATATGGGTTATGCCCTGACTTTATTCAATGGCCTACAAATGTTTAACCCTTTCTAGAATCTATGGGATTCATAGGATTAACACATTCTGGCACTTCATGGACATGCATGCAGTTAGTGTGCGCTGATGGAGATTGCCTATGAATGTGAACCCCAATGGGTTGAACACACTAACTTGAGGCACAATTTATAATGCACACATGTCATACAATGTTTTTAATTTTTTTCCTGCTAGAATTTCCTTTCACACGATTCCCATAAATGTCATCATGCCATTACTATTCTATTTAATGATATGAAAATATAAAAAGAGCATGTTAACATTGAATTGTCAAAATAAAAGTATATTAGTATTAACATTATATTGAACTTAAGGTAAATATTAAGAAAAGTTTGTATTATATTATATTTAATATTGCAATTTTTAAATAAAATAATATTATTATGTTTTACAAGACATTTTAAATCATTATCTATAATTTTTCATCAAAAAATAATATAAAATAAAATAATATCTATTATATTATCAAATATTATAAATTTACATTTCATATTTTAATGATCATAACATTTCATTTTTTTTAAATTTTTTTTTTAATAAATTAAATTGTTATTTCATAGAAAGCACAAAATCGTCTAAAAAGACTGTCTCGACAAATTACCACCCCGTCACTTCCACATTGACCAAGTAAACAATAAAAAACCACCTACCACTATTGTGCTTTCCAATACCTACGGACGAACTTGCATCTTATTTGTCTTGTGCTTTCCCACCACTATAGTGTGTCGCATGCAACGGAAAAAGAAAAAGAAATTAATATTAAAATATCATTATATTTCAAGCATAAAGTAGACATGGGAAAGAGTAAGGTTATATGTATACATCGCTTAACTTGCATCTTATTTCACTATTATCTTTTAATTTTAATTTTAAAAAAATTAAAGTGAAAATATCCTTTACAAAGATCAAATTTTAAAATTGTGTGTTTACATATGTCAAATTGTATATTTTTTTGTCTTGATATATTTGTCACTATTGTCTGTTAAATTCAAATTAAAACAAGTTTGAATTGAAAATATCTTTTACATATTTTCAATATGTGAATTACGTGTAAAGTTATATATAAATTAGTTTATATATGTTTTGCCTTTGTATGTACATTTCATTATTGTATATCAAATTTAATATTAAAAAAATAAAACAAATTTATTTATACATATTTTAATTATGAAATAGATATGAAAGGATTTTAATATGTATTATTTTAATTTTAAAATAGATATAATATAAATATAAATTTTTAATATATATATAATTAATATATATATTAAAGTAATAAATTAAAATATATATATTTAAGTTATATATAAATATGATAAAATTTAACATTTTTTGATATATAAAATTCTAATATTTATTATTTTAATTTTAAAATAAATATAATATAAATATAAAATTTTAATATATTAAAATAATACATTTAAAGTTATATATAAATATAATAAGATTTTAACTTTTTTTTGGATATATGGAGGATAATTAAAAATATGTTAAAATTCAAATCATTTGAACAGAGGATTAAAATCGTTCTTTTTATTGTTATAAAATGTATATACATATTTTAATTCATAAAAAAAATATAATAAAAATATAAGTTCTTAATATAATTATAAATTTTTAATATATATAAAATTAATTTATATATTAAAACAATAAATTAAAATAATATATTTAAGTTATATATAAATATGATAAAATTTAATATTTTTTTGATATACAGAGTTCTAATATCTATTATTTTAATTTTAAAATAAATATAAAATTTTAATATATATTAAAATAATATATATTTAAAGTTATATATAAATATGATAAGATTTTAACTTTTTTTTATATATGGATGATAATAAAAATGTGTCAAAATTCAAATCATTTGAATAGAGGATTAAAATCGTTCTCCTTAATGTTATAAAATGTATATACATATTTTAATTATGAAATAAAAATGAAAAAATTAATGTATTATTTTAATTTTAAAATAAATATAATATAAATATAAGTTTCTAATGTATATTAAAGTAATAAATTAAAATAATATACATTTAGAGTTATATAGAAATATGATAAAATTTTAACATGATAAAATATTTTTTCTTGATAATAAAATATGAATGATAATTTGAAATGTGTTAGATCTCAAATCATTCACATAAATTTTTACAAAAGATAAAAATCGATCTACTTATTATTATAAATTGTAAAAACATTAAAATTCTTATTCTAATATGTAATATTTTAATTTTAAAATAAATGTAATATAAATATAAAATTATTAAATACATTAGAGTAAATATTTATAAAATATATTTTTTTACTAATTATTTTATTACTATATTATAATATTTATAAAATTAAGAACTAAGATTTAATAGTATTAAAAAGTTACTATAATTATATATTATTAATAGTAATTAAGTAAAATATTATTTTTGTCAAATAATAATTATTTATATTTAAATTATATAATAAAAATATTAACATGTTGATTAAACATAATTAAAAATTTAAAAAATCAATTGTCTCTACTTAAATAAATATTGTGAAGTTGGTATCACTAAATTTCTACCAATTTAAAGTGGGGAATATAATATTTAAATTAAATAAATAATAATGACAGAATATATATATATATATATATATATATATATAAAAGATCCCATCAAACTTCTAAAATGAAAAAAAATATATATATTATTTATTTGAAATTTAAAAAGCTTCAATTTTATTTAATTATTGTCTTTATATTATAACTTAAATATAGATTATTTTTTTAAGGGGAAATGAAATGGAAAGATCCTTTTTACGGTCGGAACAATCACATATTCCTTATAAACCAATTAGATTTACTGATGTACCTGAAGAGATCTTTAATAAAAAATGATTTAAGAATTGATTGTGTGGCAAAATGGGGAAACCAAATGGTACTTAATCTACAAATCCTAATCAATGGAAGCTTCTGATTTTTTTACCGAATTGATGGTGTTGCACTGCTAAAAATCTATCTGTTTCAATGTACAAATTTTAATTAGTGGAAGTTTATAAAAATTTTATCCGAATTGATAGTGTTGCATTGCTAAAAATCTATCTGTTTCATTTTGAATTAGGAATTTTTTTTCAGCGTAAAAAAAGTAAAGGTCATATATCAAAAGATTTTTGGATATATTTTGCACAGAAAGTTTTTACCCGCATTTCAACTTATGTTTCATGATTTATTAAGAAGAGACTTTTGGATATATGGCACGTTAATTTTTTTTAGCAAATTCATTAGGAATTTGGTTGACATTGATGAAATGACTAAGGTAATTTTTAGGAAGGTCATCAAGTTGGAATTCCTTCACTAGAGCATTAACTAAATCTTTTAGTTGCGAGATGGAATGTCTAGGAAGTTGGTTGTACCATTCAAGTGCATCACCAATAAAGTTTTTGGATAAGATTTTTGTGGTATCAAAGGTGTTAGTTTGGACCCATTCCTTATAGATATTACCAAAGGACTTAAGAAATATAGTAGGGTCCTTAGTCCCATTATATGTGATAGTTGGGGAAATGTTTTCATTATCTATGGATGTAATAAATGGGGCTAAAGGTTCATTTTGAAGATGTTGAAGCATTTTGTTATTCATTAAAGGTTGAGGGATGATATTCCCATTGGCATCTATAAGAGGAGGAGGGACAAAATTTGGATTTGGTTGAGACATAATGACTTGAGATGTTTGACTAATCATGTTGCATAAGTGTTTTTGTATGTTCATCATTTGAGATTGATTAGAAGTTTTCATGATGTTCATTTCCTGAATAACTTGGGTAAGAAGATGACTTATATCAATAGGTCGGTTTGACGGTGGGGTATAAGTGTCGATAGGAAGAGGATTTTTAGTTTTAGTGGGAGGAAGATTATCTATAGGTGGAGGATTCCCAATATTTGTGTTAGTTGTCTTAAGTGTGGTGGAAGAAGAAGGAAGCTTGGTAAGGCCACCATTCTTGTGAGGAGTGTAAATAATATTGTCATCAAGGATTTTGAATATTTGGGAACCATATAGATTAGTATTATTTGGTTAAGGGCTCCAAAAATTAGTATGGGGAAGAGGATTATGATGAAGGATCTCAACTACATTGCATTAGGTAGTGAGTGGTTTAGGCTTAGGAGAAGGGGAAGGAAGAAATTGGATAGTTTCATTGAAGGTAATGAAATAAGTGAGGTTAATATCCAAGTCCTTAATAATGTAATATTTTGGACTAAGGGAAGGTTAATAATATTTCATCATGATGAAAGAAGACTAGATAGCCACACAAGGAGAACAAAAAGTGACAAAAAATGGTACTAGTTCGACTTGGTTGACCTAATACAAAAATAGGAGTTGATTTCTTGTTTTGCCTATATCTTCAATCTAGTATAGTGCACAGAGGTTAAAAAAAGTTAAAGGGATAAATATAGTATGGGTTTGATCAGGTTGACCTACCATAATGTATAGAGGCTTAAAAAGAAACTAAGTTGACCAAGTCGACCTAATACAGTGAATAGGAGTGAATTTCTTGTTTTGCCTATATCTTTAGTTCTACATATTTGTTTTACAAACTGTAAAATGCATTGGATTTGTGATGATTTAGGGAAGATGATAATGTTGATATGAAGTTATGAATTTAAATAAGAAAATTTTAAAATAATTAAAATTAATAAGTACTAAAGGGAAACAAATAGTTAATTTAATTGACATTGGCCAATCCAACTGATACACACAAAGCAAAACCTTGCATTATCGCTAGATAAAGCATGTTTTTAAACACACAATTGAACAAAGAGAAATAAAATAACTTGAAAAGTAAATAAATAGCCACTTGGTCAACCTAGAACATTTATTAGATTATTAATAATGATTTTTAATGTGAAAGGAAGTTGTCTATAAGCAAGGTACTAGATAGCAATCTATGGATAGTTTCAGGTAATTTTAGGATGAAAGGGACTATAATGGAAATGATATAGGTTTGGCATTGAGGCATACCCCCTCACATCACACACCAAAATAATAAGGGTAATAGGTGATTAGCCAAAATATATCATTAACCACAATTTATACTTGACTAGAGCATCAAGTCAGCTTTCCCCTTAGTGATGAAATCCATGTAGGTTGGCCTAGATAGTCAAATGTTTAAATAATTTCTTGATCTTTATGTGATTTTTTCATGTGTGAAAAATAATAGAAATAGTGTAACTAAGAGATTAATTAAAAATCCCTTAATTAGACTATGTGAGCTATTCTAATCATGTAAACAACTGAGAAGAAAGATGTGATTAACATATAAGGTTAATTCCAACTTTGAAATAAGGTATAGTTGAGAAACCATTTGGGCAATCATACTGAACATGGTCAATAGGGTTGAACCTATACTATAGCAGCAAATTTTGAAAATGAACTAGGTTGGTCAGGTTGACCTAGTTATTTCAGAATACATAGAACATAGAACTAGGTCCAAAGGGTCGACATAGTTGACTATGTAGAGGTAGTTTTGAGGATACAAACTATGAAAGGAAAGTACAAAAATAGAAAGAAACAGAGGAATAAAAATTGGCCTAAATAATTTAGAGATGAAAATAAAAATATTATTGATCAAGAACTTTGGATAAAACTATCAAAAACTTGAAAACTAGGTCAAACTGGTCGACCAAGTAATGCAGGAACTTGCTAAAAAAGTGTTGAAAATGTACTAGGTTGACCTAGTCAACCTAGTAAGTTAGACTAGAAGTCTAAAAACTAGAAAAAGCTTGTACTAGGTTGAGCTGGTCAATCCAATTATTTGGACATAATTTTTTAAGTTCTAAAACATGTACTAGGTTGAGCTAGTCGAGCCAGTTACCTATTCATGCAAACCTACCCATAGAGATAAATAACTAGTTTAATAGGGTCAATCCAACATAGTAAATATATGATAAGAATAATTATGAATATAAGTGAAATAAGTGAAAGGGATCCTACAAGGGTTTGATTCATGTCAGGTTCACCAAAATATATGTAATAAAAAATGCATCATGTCCATAAATTAATCTTGGATTAGATGGGATAGAGCACACCTAAGCTTTTGATTGGGGAGCATACAATTGTTAAGTAGGAGCATGATCAATGTGATGATTTTCTAAATTCAATTATGGGATCACCTATCACAACACACCATGTGGGATAGGGTTCCAAAGCCTATAGTCTAAAATGATCGCATTATAAACCTAAAGGAGTCCTATGATTTAATATTTCACTAATCTAATAGTAATAAAAGTACATATAATCTAGTACACACCAAAGCTTGTGGCACAAAATTGGGGTTAGAAACAAAACAACTAGACTAAACATGTATAGGAGACATATACTCATGTCAATGTATATAGAATATTAGTACATGAAAGAGAAGAATATAAATTCACTATCTATCTACTATTACAAAGGAGGAATAAAGTTAAGAATACTTACTTTTAAAGATCATCAATCTCCCCCTTGGCCAAGGTGCTTCACAAGAGATTATCATGGTATGTAAGGACAATAAAGATAAATTAGATCTAGGCTACACAACCTATCCAAGCATCCAAAATACTTATCTAAAATATGATATCGAAACTCCAAATAAAGTATTGAACCCTAAAGCTTTACTCCCCAAGTAGAATGGTTAATAGGTAGATGTTCGTTCACTTTTCTTCACTTAATTCTTCTTTCTTATGAAATGGTGGTAAATAACCTTGTATATATAATAGTATCTTATCCTCAAAAATTTTGAGAATGTTGGCTATGCTTGATCGACCCAGTTGACCTAGCACATTTTTGATACTAACTCTCTAGGTCTGTGCTAGGTTAGCTAAGAGGCCAACAAACCAAAAAAGAGAAAAAAAATCCTAAATTATACCAAGTTAACCTGGTCAACCTAGCACAACCAATAGGTCAAAAGTGTGTTAAGGCAAGAAATGAAGGATAAAACACAACAAGTGATAGGAATAGGTAGAAGTACGAAGAATAATCTTGTGTTTAATAATTTCAAGAGGCTAAAGTGTGGATGGCAAGTGGCAAAAGGAATGATAATCTTATGAAGCATCGATGTTCTTTGTACCCCTTTCTTTGTATACCCCTTAAGGTATGCACTTAGAGAGATTGAGACTTGATACATTATTATAAGATATGAAGTGTCAATAATCAATAAAAGTTTTAAAAGATTATGTGTATATACAAACTAATTTTTCCTTCTTCACCTCATATTTAGTGTGTTCATGTTAAATTTTTTATGAATGATAGTGTTGATTTTAAATCTCCTTGCATTTATCCTCTTCAATTTTGCCTCTTTGTGAGTAAGTTATCTTCTTGTAGGTCAAATGGTGTGTATCAAGTGGTTATGCAAAGAATAAGTTTATAAGACCTTCATTAGTGCCTCACTCTATGACTCTTGATTGTTTCTCTTAGTTAATGTATCATCTACAACCTCCATATTGAAATACTTATGCTAGATAACTATTTGAAGTTGTGTGATTAAATTCATCCTTGTTTAGCTTTATTATGAGATCATAGACTATAAGAGGAGACATACAATTGGGTGCATCACCCTTTTTTCTAGTTGATTTCATATTTCTCTTTCCCTTTTCATTGTAATTTGAGTAAGTTCAGTGATAATATAGGTGTAACATCAAGGGAGCTAGATTTTTATATAATCTCTCTTTAACAATAGGATACCCACAAACTTAGAGAGTTCCTATTGTGTCAATTAAGTGAGGAGACTTGAAACACCTCCTCAAAGGGTGTAACTCAAAGTGACAAAAATAATTTACATGCTTGATGGAATAAAACTTCAAGAATATTTCTCAATATTGGTGTTGGTCTTGACTTACTTGTAGTTGTTATAGCATCAACATCTAATGACTCTAACAAGATTTCAAGCATCCTAGTTGTAAATCTAATGTCTAATTTTCATACCAAAGGTAACTAAAAGATCTTATGCTAAAGTTACTCCTTTTGATTTTGTATAATTGGATTGTCATTAATCTAAGAAAAGGATGTTTTTACTACACACCCTTATCCTAAAAGGTCTTTTGTTGTTGATACAAATTTATCTATAGAAATTTTTTATCTAGGTCCATTTTCCAATATGTCAGTGCCCATAAATAAATAATTTGTTATTTCAATGGTGGAATCCCTCTAATCCTATCCCAATATGATTATATCTCTATATTTTCCATTAAAATTATCCCACACTTAACTAGAAAAGATTCCTCTACTTCTATTGAGTATATAGGAGATATTGCTAACACTTGTCACATACATCATGTGATACAAGAGAATGTCACAATCATATTGTTAGCCACTTCATTCAAATGGAAGTATATTTAATGGTATATAGGCTTGAGGCCTAATTCTATTACCACTTGGTATGAATTTGGAGAAAAATTATACAATCGTTTTGAGGATAAAAGTGATCACTTATCCTTGGTGGAGTAATTGCCTACTATAAAGAGGGATCCTCAATAATTCATGGTTAATTTCAATTATAGGTTTTAAAAGACTTGGGATAATATACTATCCATAGTCAGTCCTATTGAAAACTATTTTGTCTTGTACTATTTTAGGGCTTTGAACAATGACATTGTAGTAATGATTCAATCAATGGGAGGAAACACATTCCCTGATGCATATAAGGTCAAAATAAGAGGTGATAATTATCTTATCCAAGCTATTAATATTTATATAATGCCCCATATCCCTTTGTTTCCATATTTGTATCCCCTTACTCCTTATACACCTCTTGCATTGCCCATATTCACTCCTATTCCTTCACCAAATAATCAAGAAAAGGTTGTCTTCACTCTTCCTAATGACTTACATGAAGTCAAGATGCTTCTACAAAGTGTTGGAAATGAAATTTTAAACATAAAGATGTTAGATAGTTATCAATGATGTCATGAAAGTGTCTTGGTGAGTGGATGGAATGCCTTGTTAGTCTAAGTGACAATGACAATGTTTTCAATGTGCTTGTTCTAGTATGCTTGAAGAAGGCTTGGTTGATCTTCAAAGTTTTCATGGTTAGAGACATTCAAGGATGAGTATGGTGATTTGATTATGAGTAAAGATTCCTATTAAAAGTCAATAATGGTTTGAGTCCCTTTGCACATGAGTGGAATTCAATTTGTTCAATGTTGTTATCATCTAGACTTTTTGAGTCAATAGCAGAAAATCTAAGTATGTAGTTTGTTGATGTCACCATTATCACATGTGGATGATTCAAGGGGATTTGGTCATATGGTTGTGATCACATTAGTCCTTAGTTTCTATATGTTAACTCTAAATTCATGTACCTAATCATAGTCAAATATATGTAAGTGCAAATTTGGTCTTCCATGCAATTTGACATTCTTTTCCCATACTTAGCCAAATATACATGAGGTAAGAAAGAGCCGAGTAAGCATTTTGATGTAGTCATATCTCACATGTGTGGATATTTCAGAAAAACATGATCACATGGGTTTGTTTAATTTTGTGTCTAGTTTAGTTTCACTAATTTTAGCTCATGTGATGAAGTGTATCAAAATTTATACATGTGCAAAGTTGGCCTTCTAGACAGTTCTTGACATAGTTGGCTTTGTGAGAGAAAAGAAGTGATATTTTTAATGTCTTTATTTATAACACATGCGAGGGTTACAAGATAATATTAACACATGGTTGGATTATCCTATATGAGGATATCATATGGTCCAAATTTTAGAACATGCTCTTGAGTAAAATAAAAGATATGGAGGTGCAAAGTTGGCCTTCCAACTAGATAAGCAAAGGTTCCTTTACTTCGTCATTTTTGAGAAAAGGTAAAGACCATGACCAAATAGAGATACTATGGCTTATGAGCGATTATATATTTGATGGAATGGTGTATGGTGTGTTATAAGGACTTGGCTGATCTGTAGAGATCAACAATGTGTAGGAGTTTGTACATCTAGATCTACAATGCACAACAAGTCAAATAGGTCAAAGTGTTTGAGGTTTAACATCAAGTAGAGATAAATATCAAGATATGTATAAAATAAATGGTGAGAATGTGTTTATACTGATCAAGATCAAAGATGTCAATTAAATTCAAGAGGTCAAAGTGATATTTGTCTAGCATGACTAAAGTGAGGACAATCTCAAAGAGATCAATGGAACATATGAAGTAAAAGTTTCCAAATTACACAAGATGAGGTCAACATGCTCAAGGTTTAATGTTTTTAAATTGGTGATATATGCATTAAATATCAAAGAATATAAATGGTGCATGATCAATATGAATCAGTGAGGACACAAGATGCAAGCATAGTGTTTGAGGTTTTAACTATGATTGTTTGCATTTGAATATTTGAATTTGCAAAGCAAAAAACTAGTGATCTATATTTTGGTTATATATTTTGATATATACAATATTTTTTCATGGTGTAAAAATTGAAAATGGTAAAGGATTCCAGTTTTCATCTAGAAATATAGAATTCAAGATCTAAAAGCGTTACAATAAAATAAATTGAGGTTTAAAGTTGACTCTGTGTTCGACTGTGTTTTGCAAGTAACTCGAGAAGGTTGTTTGAGATTGTAATGTTATTATTTCAATGTTTAATGTTGAGTTGGGTATTGTATGATAATTTAGACTCCATGAGGATGATATATGTGTATTTTTGAGGTGTGATCAATCTATCTTGAGTATGAACAATGCTTAAAAAGTTGACTGTGTATTCGTTTATGGTGTCTATATGAATAAGGCTATTATTTGAGTTGATTTAGGTTGCACAAATGAGTGAAATGATGATTGTAAGAATTTTAGGATGATTAGTGGGTCATGCATAGTGGACCTATGCATTTTAAAATTGTCTTATGTTCTTATTTTGCTTGATGAAGTGATAAAGGAGTGAATGGGTCTTCATGAGATATATAAGGGATATAATGGCCTAATTGAGAGGTGTAGTTGCTTCAGGGTAACCCATGGGTTATATGGATGACCTAAGTGGATGGTATTGAGCCATGTCTTTATATTTGGGATTTTTATTAAGGGTTAAGGAATGCCTAATAGCTAACCAAGATGTTGATAGTCATGAAAGCTCTATATATACTGAAACCAAACTTTATCGTTTCTAGACTTCAGGGTGAGACAAAGGAAAGTTTTGGTGAGAGACTTGAAGAGGAGTGTGTGTGAGAGTTGTGGAGTGAAGGAGAGGGTGGATGTCTAGTGGATGAGTTGAAGACAAAAATAAATTGATAACTATTTGTATGACCTGTAGATCATAATTATGTTGGCATAATAGTGCTCTTACTATTTGATTATGAGTGAAGGTGAAGAGTAATGATCAGAGGTCCATCATCATGTGTTGAATAGATGATTTCATATGTGGATGTGTTATTAGGTTTTATTATATTAGCTCAACATTGAAGGGGGTTACAACCTCCTTGTAAGGTAAAACTTGCTAAAGGTCTAGTTATTGTTGCAACTTAGCTAGACAGGTGTGATAACACCTTGTGAGATTGTAGTCTCACTAAATAGGGATTGTAATTCCTTGATGAATTATATCTGGTATAAATTGGTTCTTATTTTTATTTGACAGTAGTATAAATTATAGGTTCCAGTGGGTTTTCTCCCCTAAGAGGGTTTCCCACATATATCTTATGTTATGTGATTGGTCTTGCATTTTCTCTCTTATTCTTTCCTATGATTGATGTATATGCTTCATGAATGCTTATGGTAATTATTTAAGAATTTGAAAGGATTGAAATTTAAGTTGGATTTTCTAAGCTCACTGATTCACCTACCCCCCTCTCAATGATTATACCTCTAAAAAGTGGTATCAAAGTAGGTCCTTTGGTAAAGGCTTGATAGCTTGAAGGTGATCTAAGGTACAATATGGGTAGTAATTATGGAGGTTTATCTACTAAGAAATCACCGATGTTAAATGAATTCAATTATGATTTTTAGATTGCAAGAATGAGGACATACATTATGTCCCTAGGGTTTGATGTATGATAATCTATTATGGATGGTTATGTTGCTCCTACTACTCCATCTAGTGTTGTAGACAATAATTTGTTAGAGAATAATTATAAGGAAATGAATGTCATCACTTGTGTTCTTATAGAAATTGAGTTCACCAAGGTAATCCTTTGTAAATCTATTAAATAAATATGGGACAAAATTCTTATCATTTATGAATGAGATTCAAAGGTCAAGCTTGCTAAGTTGAAAACTCACAAAAGGCAATTTGAAAGTCTCAAGATGAAGGAAGAATATTCAGTAGCATCCTTTTTTATAGATTTGATGAGACTGTGAACATCATCAAAGGTTTTGGAGAGAACCTTAAAGAGGCTATTGTATTTTAAAAGGTATTAAGGTCTCTATCTCTCATCCAAAAGTATCTTATATAGAAGAAATTCATGATATTACTTAGTTAAAGATGGATCAATTTCATGACACTCTTACTTCCTTTGAGATAAGAGTAAATGATGATATATCACCAAATAAGGAAGCAAAATTCAAGACAAAGATGAAGCCTAAGAAGAAGTTCCAAGGTAAGAAACCTAAAGATGATAACATATTTGACATTGATGAGGATGAACTAATTGCTTTGATTACTAGGAAACTGAACCCAAGGTCAGGAAAGTATAAGGGGAAACTACCCTTCAAATGTTTCAACTATGGAGAGATAGGACACTTTTTTCATAAGTGCCCTCATAAGAATGTGAAGAATGATGATGAAGAGCCTGGTGAAGGTCATGATGAACTAAAGAAGACAAACATGAATAAAGGATTCAAAAAGTATAACAACAACAAGAAGTCCTTTAAGAATAAGAAGAGTCTCTACACCAAGGTAGAGTGTAGCTCATAAGATGAGAGTGAAAATAGTGACTCATAGTATGATCATGAAGATGATGGTCCTGATGAATATGAAGCCCTGTTCATGGCTAAGGAAGGAAGTTTCTCACATCAAAAGGAATTTACTTGGAGTGATGTAGATGATGATGAAGATGAGATGGACTATGAAACTACATTGATAAATGCTCTTGAAGAATTGAATATTGATAAGAAGATCAATAAGAAGATGAAGTCTCAACTCAAAGACTATGAGGAGAAATTTAGTGTGTATGAAGCAAGACTAAATGTAGATAGCAAAGAAAATGAATATATGGTCAATCATATCAATTATTGATTGTAAATCTTGTCTACAAGCCTAAAATCCAAAGAAGATTAATGTTCAAGGTATGTTTATAAAAATGAGTATTAGAAATTTGAATTAGAGAAGACATCTAGTAAGGTTAAGGCATTTGTGATATTAAAATGATTTCATGTGATTTAGACAATATTTTGAGTGGTAAAAATCATGATAGTGATAGAACTAGTCTTGGATATGAATAAAATATAAATAAAATAACTCAAGACAAGATGAAGACTAATGTGAACTAGGACAATCATACTTTGAAGACAAATCATCAGACAAGAAATGCAAGTGCTAATAGAATAAAGATAAATCAAATCAGGTAGCCAAATGCCATGAGGTATGAAAGATTCAATGGTTAATGTTACATATGTAATCAATTTATTCATAGGGGTAGAGAATGTAAGAGACCTATTAGAAATGAGTTTGCATGGAATTATGATGGGGCTCATCAATCAAATGGTGTGAACAAAATCAACTATTTTAACTGTCATGACATGGGACACATTGAAATTTTTTTCCAAATAAGGTATGGTAAGATACATTTCTTGTAAAAAGTATGGTGTGCTAAAATTGTGAACAAAGAGGTCACATTTCTAGGTTTTTAAAGCAAAGGCCTACAAATTGAGTTCAATCAAGCTCCTAGAGTGTAAGGAGGAAGACAATTTAAAACATGGAATCCTAAAGTGACAAGTATGAGTCATAACAAATATATAGGTCCAAGTAATCTATTTTATATGGTGGAGAAAGCTACAAAAGTTGAAAAGTGCCAAGAGGTCTCATTGTCTACTCATATTGAGAATAAAGTGACCAAGCTCAAGGAGAAGACCAAGGTGCTAGTTGAGCCTAGTTCTGAGGTGTGTATGGATCCAAGTGAAGATCATGTTGTTTCTAAGTATAATTAAAAAATCATCAATTATTAGTACCTAGTGATGAGGTTCCAAGCTACAAGGAAGATTCTACATATGAAAAGGTATGTCATGAATCTATGTTGTTTCCATGTATTGTCAATCCAATCATAGAAGAAAAAGAGAATATTGTATTGGTTGAGAATGTTTATTCTCTTAAACCTAAGAATGAGAAGAATAGCTATATGATCTAGGCAACAACTCAAGTGACAATTTGGGTGACAGTTCCATCCCAATTGATGATGGAACTTCTAGGAGCCATAACTTTTACACCGTAGCTCCAATTGACTCGTTGTTTGAACCATTGGAAAGATAAGAATGAGGAGAATGTTTTGAGATGGCATGGAGATTTTATCAATGAAGTTTTACCCCTAAAATCCCAATGGAAGTGCCCCAAATTTCAATTTTAGTAGTGCAGTCTAAAAATAATAGTTTATAAAAATAGTAATTCCTCAAATTTTGTATTGTTTTAAATCTTGGACGTTGAACCACTTAATATCCCTCAAGATTGGTGACCTTCCACATCCTCCCCATGCTTTAAAAATGTGTATAAATAAAGAGGTAACCTAAAATTTGAAGACAAACATCTCTTCCCAGAGATAAGCATATAATTATATTGTGATCTTGAGTAATACTACATCTCTTCTCAAAGAATTCATTGTTACTGTGTTATTTCTATGTTCTTGAAATATTTATGAACCAAAACTTTTGAGTTTTGGATCAAAAATTCATTGATTGCTTGTAAGAAAAATATATCTACTAAGGAAACTGCTCAACTATATTTTAGTCATGTATGGCTCCATTTTGGTCTCCCCAAGTCCATTGTCTCAGATCAAGATAACAGGTTCTTGAGCATCTTCTGGTCCACTCTATAGAAGATGATGGATACCAAGCTAATGAAGTCCATAACCTTCCATCCACAGATTGATGGTTAGACAGAGGTGGTAAACTGCTTGATTGTTCACATGATTCAGATGTATCACTCCAAACATACACACACATGGGATGAGGGACTTCTTTTCATACAACATGGATATAATCAAGCATTGCATAGCTTGACCAAGCACAGTCCATTCCAAGTATGTTTTTTGTTCCAACCCATAGCACTAATTGATATAGTTATTCCATTTTCCACCATGGAATACACACCTCATGGAAGATCTGAGGTAGTAAAGGCAACAAGGTTTATTGAACAAATGCAACACATTCAATAATAATTTCATGACATCTTGGAGAAGATGAATCACAAGTATAAGCAACACCATGACAAACATATGATTACACACCATTTTGTTGTGGGTGACAAGGTTTGGTTATGGCTTTAGAAGGACTGTCTTGTAGGCCCACATAGAAAAATTTGGCCTCTACGATATGGTCCCTACACCATCACCAAAAAAGATGGAGAAAATGCTTTTGAGTTGAACCTACTAGCCTACCTTGGTCTGCATCTAATATTCAATGTGGAGCTCATCAAACCATATCATCCACCTTTATTTGACACTTTAGTTGTATCAAAACAACTAGACATTGATGAGCTTAATCCATAGAGTTTTTCTCTAGTGGAGGAGGATCATATTGTGGACACCTAGATGAAAACAACAAGAGGATGCTCTATTCTACTTTATCGAGTGGTCAAAAGGGGCCAGCTTAGCCACCAAGGTGAGTGGCTCATAGAGAATCAAATCAAGACACAACTACCGCCCCTGATGAGGAACATTGATGCAATGGGGACCATTACTTTTCAAGGAGGGAGGAATGATCTAGGCAACAATTCAGGTGACAATTCAGGTGATAGTTCCACCCCAATTGATGATGAAACATCTGGGAGCCATAACTTTTACACCATAGCTCCAATTGACTCACCGTTTGAACTGTTGGAAAGCTAAAAATAAGGACAACATCTTGAGATGGTATGGAGCTATGATCAATGAATTTTGACCCCCAAAAACCCAATGGAAGTGCCCTAAATTTAAATTTTAGTAGTGTAGTTTAAAAATAGTAATTCCTCAAATTATGTATTATTTTAAATCTTGGACGTTGAACCACTTAATATCCCTTGAGATTGGTGACCTTCCACATCCTCCCCATGCTTTCAAAATGTGTATAAATGAAGAGGTAACCTGAAATGTGAAAATAGACATCTCTTCTCAGAGATAAGCATATAATTATATTGTGATCTTGAGTAATACTACATCACTTCTCAAAGAATTCATTGTTACTATGTTATTTCTATGTTCCTAAAATATTTATCTACCAAATATTTTGAGTTTTGGATCAAAAATTCATTGATTTCTTGTAAGAAAAATATATCTACTGAGGAAACTACTCAACTATGTTTTAGTCATGTATGGCTCCATTTTAGTCTCTCTAATTCCATTGTCTTAGATCAAGATAGCAGGTTCTTGAGCATCCTCTGTTCCACTCTATGGAAGATGATAGATATCAAGTTGATGAATTCCACAACCTTCCATCCACAGATTGATGGTTAGATAGAGGTGGTAAAGTACTTGATTGTTCACATGATTTGGATTTATCACTCCAAACATCCACGCATATGGGATGAGGTACTTCTTTTCATACAACATGGATACAATCAATCATTGCACAACTCGACCAAGCACAGTCCATTCCAAGTATGTTTTGGGTTCCAACCCATGGCACTAATTGATATAGATGTTCCATTTTCCACCATGGAATACACACCTCATGGAAGATCTAAGGTAGTAAAAGCAACAAGTTTTACTAAAAAAATGCAACACATTCAATAATAATTTCATGACATCTTGGAGAAGATGAATCACAAGTATAAGCAACACCATGACAAACATATGATTGCACACCATTTTTTTATGGGTGATAAGGTTTGGTTATGGCTTCACAAGGAATGACTTGTAGGCCCACATAAAAAAATTTGACCCCTGCGATATGGTCCCTACACCATCACCAAAAAAGTTAGAGAAAATGCTTTTGAGTTGAACCTACCAGCCTACCTTGGTCTGCATCCAATATTCAATGTGGAGTTCCTCAAACCATATCATCCACCTCTATTGGACACTTTAGTTGTATCAAAACAACTAGACATTGATGAGCTTGATCCACAGAGTTTTTCTCCAGTGGAGGAGGATCAGATTGTGGACACCTAGATGAAGAGAACAAGAGGATGCTCTATTCTGCTTTATTGAGTGGTCAAAAGGGGCCAACTTAGCCACTAAGGTGAGTGGCTCACAGAGAATCAAATCAAGACATAACTACCACACCTGATGAGGAAAATTGATGCAATGGGTACCATTACTTTTCAAGGAGGGAGGAATGATCTGGGAAATAATTTAGGTGACGATTCGGGTGATAGTTGCACCTGAATTGATGATGGAACTTTTGGGAGCCATAACTTTTGCACCATATCTCCAATTGACTCGTCGTTTGAACCACTAGAAAGCTAAGAATGAGGAGAAAGTCATAAGATGGCATGGATATTTACTTCATGAATTTTGACCCTAGAAAACCCAATATAAGTGCCCCAAATTTTAATTTTAGTAGTGCAATCTAAAAATAGTAAGTTTCTAAAAATAGTAATTCCTTGAATTTTGTATTATTTTAAATCTTGGAAGTCAAACCACTTAATCTCCATTGAGATTGGTGACCTTCCAAATCCTCCCCATGCTTTAAAAATGTGTATAAATTAAGAGGTAACCTGAAATGTGAAGACAAACATCTCTTCCCAGAGATAAGCATATAATTGTATTACGATCTTGAGTAATACTACATCTCTTCTCAGAGAATTCATTGTTACTATGTTATTTCTATGTTCCTAAAATATTTATCAACCAAAAATTCTATGTTTTGGATCACTAAAAGTATCAGATGACCAAAGAGGAGAAGGAATATGAGGATTTGTGGGTAACTCTTGGTTTCACATTGTTTTAGGACATTATAAAGTAGGGTGTCTTTGCCTTTACTTCTTAAGAGACATATTTCTTGTGAAGAAGAAAGTTTGTGTGCTCAATACCATAATGCTAATCTAAATAGAGACTAGTGTTTATCTGAGAAGGTCATTGGTTAAGGGGGATAAATAAGCTCATGAATTTGCTCTAGAGGTTTGTTGAAGGAGCTATTGTGTAGGGTCAAAATGGGTGTTTCTAGATGACATAATGAGATTGATGAAATGTCAAGTAGATTTTGGTGATTATAAATTTTTCTGTACTTCTTTGTTATTTTATCTAGGTATTTTGGTGGTCTAAAGGTATCTTTTAGTCAAGTTGAATATTTTTTAGTGCTCTTAGTTATCTCAATTTTGGCTCAAGGGCAAGCATGCCTAAAATTGTGTTATAAAAAGTCAATGTTCCCAAAGGTATGGAGGCTCAAATTTTGGTCCAGAAGTGTGTGTTGGTTGTATCTAAGTGTGTAAGAAGTTTTTGAGGTGGAAATTAACCAAAAAGAGGATTATTGATTCAGATTGTTTCAATATTCTAGGGTTTTGGGCTATGTTATAGAAGTGGTTTGAATTATGAGTTGAGAATCGAGGCTTCTTAATAGGTTGAATGGGATAAATGGGTTGTTGAATCAATCTTCACATATATTTGAAGGTTTTTGGATTTCAAGTTATTCATATTTTTGTCAAGATGGATGCCTAATTAGCAAGTTGGTTTATGAAGCAAGTATATTAAAGAGGATGATCTAGGTGATGCAAATTGATATGATTGAGGGGGAATATGAGAGTACTCCATATGTGAAGTTTCAATTCTTGAAATTATGTCTATTGAAATTTGTGGGCTCTACAAGTTCCAAGTAGGGCTACAAGGAGTTTAGACATGCCTAGTCTTGAAGTTGTGGTTTTTGTTCAGTTTCTCTAAAAGAGCAAGGCATGAGTATTTGAAGGTGAGTTATCAATTTGGTTTAGCTAATGTTTCTTGATTGGTAAGTGGCATGAAGTTCAATTAGTGGTCCTTATGGTAACTTGAGAGAGAAGGCTAGTAAGCTTCTGTGGTGGTTTTTCATAGTGTGTGGAGATCTAAAGATGCTTAAGTGATGGAATGGCTCAAAAATATTATGCAGAGTCCCTCTCAGATGGTTCTTGGTGATTTTCATTAGATTTCAGTGATTTTGTGTGTTGTTTCTTCATTGGTTATGGTGCTTGGTTGAAGATACTATTGACATGGAGCAAGAAGGAAGTTATCAAGGCAAGAAGATGTAGGTTCAAGGTAAGGGGGAGTTTTTACTATATTTATAAGATTCTATAATATTATTTTTAGTGTTTTTAGGTCCTCAATATTAGTTGGTGCCTACATTGTCATTGTGTCAAAGGGGGAGAAAGTTTCTATTATGAGAGTGCTTGAAGAGAGAGAAGAAAGGTGAGTTATATATTGATGGGTGTTGACATCAATGACAAAGGGGGATATTGTTATAGAGTTTTCAATGATGTCATGGAAGTTTCCTAGTGAGTGGATGGAATTCCTTGTTATTCTAAGTGACAATGACAAAGTGTGCAATGTGGTTGTTCTAATATGCTTGAAGAAGGCTTGGTTGATCTTCAAAGTTTGCATGTTTAGATATGTTTAGGGATGAGTATGGTGATTTGAACATGAGAAATGGGTCCTATAAAAAGTTAATAGTTATTTATTTTCTTGTGTACATGATTACAATTTGCGTGGTTCATCATTTTTCTCATCTAAACTTTTTGAGTCCAATAGCTAAAAATATGAGTAGGTAGTTTGTTGACATCACCATTGCCATATGTGGATGAGTCAGGGGGAGTTGGTCTTATGGTTTTGATAACATTAGTTGCTATTTGATATGAAATAAATATTAAGTCATACACCTAAGCATATTCAAATATATGTAAGTTCAAAGTTGGGCTCCTAGGTAGTTTGACATTATTTTCCCATACTTAGCCAACTATGCATGAGGTAAGAAAGAGCCAGGTAAGCATTTTTGTGTAGTAATATCTCACACGTGTGGAAATTTAAAGAGAAGGATATCATATGGGTTTGTTAAATTCTGTTCATAGTTTATTTTTTCTAATTTTTAGGTCACGTGATGAAGCACGTCAAAAGTTATGCATGTGCAAAGTTGGCCTTCTAGATAGTTTTTGACATAGTTGGCTCTGTGAGAGAAAAATTCTAACTCAGATTTTTTTTATCTTTATTTATCACACATGTGAGTTTAAAAGAGTATATTGACACATTATTGGATTATTATATATGAGGAGATCATATGGTCCAAATTTTATAACATGCTCTTGATCGAAGCAAAATATATGGAGGTGAAGAGTTGGCCTTCCAAGTAGATAAGCAAAGGTTCCCATAGTCATTTTTGAGAAAGGGTAAAGACTAGGACCAAAATAATATCTTATGGATCATGGGAGATAATATAGTTTGATTTAATGGTGTGTGTTTCATGATAAGGACATGACTGATCTATAGATATCGATGGTGTGTAGGAGTTTGTACATTTAGATCTATGGTGCCTAGTAAGTTAAAGAGGTCAAAGTGTTCAAGGTTTAACATCAAGCAGAGATAAAGATTGAGATTATTAAAATATCTAAGGTGAGTGGGTGTTAATAATAATAAATGTAAATGGTGAACATTAAAGTTAAGAGGTTGAAGTGATATTTTTCTAGCATGACTAAAGTAAAGACAATCTTGAAGAGATCGACGAAGTGTATGAAGTCAAAGTTTCCATATTACACGAGATGAGGTCAATATGTTCAAGGTTTAACATTTGGATATTGGTGATATATGTGTTAAATATAAAATAATATCAATGGTTCACAATAAATATAAAGTATCAAGGACATGAGATGCAATCATAGTGTTCAAGGTTTAACTGTGACTATTTGCATTTGAATATTTGAATTTGCAAAAGAAAAAACTAGTGCTCTATATTTTGGTTATATCTTTTGATCATGCAGAATTTGCTCATGGTGTAAAAATAAAATTGGTAAAGGATTACAAGGTACATTTGGAAATATATAATTTAAGATATGAAAGTATGTACAATGAAATATATCAAGGTTCTAAGTTGATTGTGTTTTATAAGTAACCCAAGAAGGTTGTTTGATCTTGTACTATTGTTGTTTTGATGTTTAAGGTTGAATTAGATATTGGATAATGATGTATACTCTATGAGGGTGATTTATGTTCATTTTTTAGGTGTGATAAATCTATCTTGAGTATCAATAATGCTTAATAATTTGTTTGTGTATTCATTCATGGTGTCCTTATAAACAAGGCTATTGTTTGAGTTTATTCAGCTTGCACAAAAGAGTGAAATGATGACTATAAGCATTTAAGGATGAATAAGGGTTCATGTAAAGTGGACCTATGAATCTTTAATTGGTCCTATGTTTTTTTTTTCTTGATGACGTGTTAAAAGAGTAAATGGGTCTTCATGAGACCTATTAGGGCTACAAGGGCCTAATTAAAAGGTGTAGTTTCATAAGGGTGACCCATGGGTGCTATGGCCAACCTATGTGTATGGTATTGAGATGTGTATTTATATGTGAGAGATGCCTTAATGGTTAAGACATGACTAATGGCTGACCAAGATGTTGATAATCATAAAAGGTCTATATATAGTGAAACCAATTCGATTGTTTTTAGACTTGAGGGTGAGACGAAGGAGAGTTTTGGTGAGAGATTTGAAGAGGAGTGTGTGTGATAATTATGGAGTGAAGGAGAGGGTGGATGCCTAGTGGATGATTTAAATATCAGAATAGATTGAGAAATATTTTTATGAGCCGTAGATCATAATTTTGTTGGTAGAATAGTGATATTGATATTTGAGTATGAACAAAGGTGAAGAGTAATAATCGTAGGTCCATCATTAGGTGTTGAAGCCATTAGTTCATAGGTAGATGTGGTATTAGGTGGTTTTTTAGAAGCTCAACATTCAAGGGGGTTGTAGCCTCCTTATAAGGTGAAACTTGTTAAAGGTCTAATTATTGTTATAACTTAGCTAGATAAGTGTGGTATCACCTTGTGGGATTATAGTCCTACTAAATAGGGATTTTATTTCCTTGATTAGTTGTAACTAGTCTAAATTGGTTATTATTTTTATAGGATAGTAGTCCAAATTGTAGGTTCCAGTGGGTTTTCTCCCCCAAGAGGGTTTCCCACATATGTCTTGCATTATGTGATTGATCCTGCATTGTCTCTCTTACTCTTTACTATGGTTGATGTATATGCTTCATGAATGCTTATGGTAATTTTTTAAGAACTTAAAAGGATTGAAATTGAAGTTAGATTTTCTAGGCTTATTGATTCACCCTCCCCCTCTCAATAATTTTACCTCTAACACAAGAGGCAACAAGCTCAACACTATAGGACTTGGAAGCCCATAATTACTTCAATTAGTCCAATAGACCTCCTTTTCAAGGTAACTATCAAGTTCAAGGACAAATAACCAATACTAAGCCATGAATTATATACAACCCAAATGTTGCTAAATCTTTAAATGTTATTTCTCTAGATCAAAAAAATCTAGTACAATATCAATCGCGGTGATTTCCTTATGATCAATTTCAAAATTAGATTATGTATTCCAATGGTATGTCTAATCAAGCTCCCATGGTACAAGGTTCTCAAGGTTATCAAAATATTAAATTTTTTAAAGGTAATCAAGCTTCTCAAACTTTAAGAGTTAATAAACCACCACAAGGAGAGAATAATCAAGGTAAAGTGAAACATGATTCTACATTTTTTAATTGGCAGGAATGAGACTATTATTCTATGAATTAATTTGAAGGTTATAAGTAACATTGGTACTCCTATGGAAGCTAATTTAAGGGATAAGAAAAGAACAATAGAAGGTAATCAAGAGTTAAATCATGTACCTATTCCACATTCTCAAGTGTCTTAAGGGAATAATTAGCCTAATACAACCTTTAAATCTCAAGAAGTGCAAAAAATTGGAATGTGAGAGTTGTTCCTCTACCTCAATCTTCACAAGGTCAAGATAGTGTTGTTACTAATAAAGGATAGCCAAAGGTTAGTAGTTCTTATATAAATATTATTGACTAAATTAATAAGGCAAATGTGAATATTTAAATGTGGGAGACATTGGACATTCCTAAACAAAAGTATCTACTTCAAACGGAGCTATTTAATCTCAACCTTGTAACTAGATCAACAATAAAAGTGAGAGTAGTCCTCATGATTGTAACTCAGGCTAATGGAGGGAAACAAGTCAAGAGTGATAACCCCAATCCTTTATATCTTTATCTCATTATAAAATGAGCCTTTGGTTCATAATTGTACAATTGATAGTGGTGCTAGTACCTCTGTAATGCCTAAACAAGTGGCTGATAAGCTAGGCCTAAAATATAAGACAATCACCAAAGGAGTGTTATAATTGGATGGGATAGCCACCAAGACTTTAGATATTATCAAAGGTCTAAATTTGACTTTGTATTATTTACCCACATTTTAAATTCCTCAAGATGTTATTGTAATGGACATGTTGACCATTTTTACCACAAGTTAAAATGGTTCAACCCCATTTATAGCCAAAATATTATATATATGGGGATCATTATAATGGCATAGGGTGTTTCATAGTTCTATTTGATGTCATTTCATTTTTCATTCTAGCTTTAGTCATCATCCAATCTACTCCTTATGTCATTTGATATCTTCGGGGTCATTTTAGAGTCAAATATGAAAGTGACAAGTTTTCACAGTGTTCAAGCAATCAAAGTATGGGGTGAGTTACACATGCCTTATAAGTTCATCAAATCCTTCACAAGATCAAGCAGTGGTTGCTAGAATAAGTCTAAATTTCTCTCGGGTTCTTGGATAAGTGTTGGGGAATCGTTAGGCATTTTATTTGTAGCAAAAAGCACGAAGACCTATTTTTTAAGGAAAAATATTTGAAGCATAAGTATTTATTTCAAGTAAATCATTCTATAATAATTTTACAGAAGGAATAATTCTTTCAAACAATGTGTCTGAGAAAAATAGTTCAATGCAAAAATCTTGAAGGTTTGTTTCTTTTGGACATTTTATCTATAGTAAATTAGCCAAGTTTGATGTCTTTTAGATAAATTATCTGATATAAAATACTAAGGACATATTATTTTGGATAAAATGTTCAAAACATTAATCCTAATAACCCATATTATTTCAAGAAAATTGGTTGATGCAAAAATTCCAAATCCATCATTCTTAGTGTGAAATTATCTCGAAAACAAAGAGCCCAAGGAAATTACTTGTAATAAAAGATCCAATAGAATTGAATTATTTTGGGAAAGTTGATCTAGTAAAGTATAAAATTTTCGTAAATGTCAAAAATAAGCCATGGCAAATAATTATTGGAAGTAAAATTTTGATGGTCATACAGATGTTAAATACAGTTTCATAGACATCAAATGATGGGAGTACGGACGTCAAATTTTAGCTATGGTAAAAATCTGTTTGAGTTCAAATAGTGGGTCCCAATAGATCAATGGTTGGAATTCAAGTGTACACTCAGATCTAATGATTTGAGCTTGGTTCAAATAGGTTAAAAGTTCCTTAGGTAAAAATCCCCTAAAAATCTATAGGTTGGACAAGATCTAACAATGTGGGTTCACTAAGTAGAGATCCAATAGTAAGATCTCAATTGATAAGAATTTGAGTCCAATCTAGATCAATGATCAACATTAAATCATACCAATGATCCAATGGTGCATAGGAATTGATAGGAAAGTGGGCCAAATGATATTTATGGCTAGCATCACTCATATATCTTGATCTTATGGCACACAAGAGTTCAGAATTTAGGATCTAATAGTGAGGATCGTTGAGACCAATAAGAATAAAGGTAGTTTGGAGAAATATGATTGGTATGAGTTAGTTTTTGATGGACAAAGTCAAACCAAAGAGCCATTTTCAACTAGAGCAAGCATGTATTGAAGACATAGTTTAGAAAAAAATGAGAAATATGGCAAGAGAATGCCACATGGGAAAATACGTAAGATCAAAGGACTTTGTATTAAAGAGAGATTTTTGAACTCATATGCTTCCATGAAAACTCAATCAAGGTCCAAAATGAATAGTGACTATCGGATGTGAAGAACGAAGTCTAAGGAATCAACAAATGACTACAGATGGTGAATACATGTATCTAGAAGATATCTAGAATTTAGGAAAACATATTATGACTATCATAGTATTTTTAAACCTCTCTCATATAGTACATATGTGTCGACTATCTCAAATTCAGTTTCAAATGATCAAGATATCATCCATGATGAAAGGCCATTTCTTGTGCATAACAAAAGGAGCTCTATGCCACATTTCAAGAGTTTTGTGTTTCAAGAGCCAAATGTCCCATTAGACCTTGCATGGTATTTTTCTAAATTCATCCTCATACAGGTTTAACTCCTCCTATCAAATGAACATGTCTCCTAGTGACCTTTAAACTTCATTATTTTCTCCTCTCTTTGAAGTTGTATAAGTAGCTACCATTTTGGCCTTTGTAATCTAATACTACATCATATATGGCAAAGCCCTACTGGTTTTAACATTGTACTTTACCTTAAAACAATAAATGGAATTTGGTTTGAATTCATAAATTATCTTTTCAAAGTGTATGAAGAGATGTATAGTGAATAGTTAAGAGATATTTATCTATCCTTGCTTTCTCTCAGTCCTTCCATGTTTGATGCAAGTGATTTTAGCCTAGTAGGTCATATGAAGTGTAGTCAAGTGTATGAATTTGTCTTAAGTATGTAATGAACATTAGTATTTATAATTTATCTATTATCTTATTTTCCTTAGAAAGACCTCATGCATCTCACCTTCCTATTGAAACACTAATGCTATTGCATTATAGGACTCTTAGACTATTGTTGTATGTCTTGTATCTTTATGATAGAGTATGATAGTTTTATGGAATACATCTCAATGCATTAACCTTTTAGAATAGGTTTATTTCATACAATATATAATTTTTTTTATCAAAAGTAAGCATTAGCATAGGTGAAATCACTTTAAGACACATTCAGGGAGCCAACCCTTAAATCTAGAGGTTCACTTTAATCATAGGTACTAATTTAACATTTTTTAGAATATTGCTATATTATTCCTAATTTATTTAAAGGGTTTGAGTAGTAAAATTAGTAGATAAATATAAAATAATTAAGATACTTATTTGTATAATTTGATTACAATTTAAACTTTTTTCTATAAATAGTAATAAGGGTAAGAAAATAAGACTTAACTAGAAAATGACTGATACAACTGAGAGAGAGGTTAGAATTCACTATGTAGGATTGAGACACTATTACAAATCAAGATCTAGCTTTTATTTAGTGAAAGGATAGGAGCATTGAAAATAGGATACCCTATTGTTCTGTACTATAGTCTACCTTTGTTACTATTGTCTTGAAGATCTGAGCATTTTAGATTTTGTTTTCTAGGTCTGTGTGAAACTACCTATGAAGTTTTCATAGCTAGAAGTCTGTAGAGCTCCTTGTAGATCTAATTTTGTCTTAAAACCCTAGATTTCATTGTGATTTTACCAAATTTGAGAAAGAAGGGGGGTTTAGTGTGTGTAAGATTCACATAATGTGTTTCCACACCCCTTGTGTTGGCACATTGCCTACATCCCAATACTCTGAAGAGGGATCAATCCATATGTAGTTATCTCACTTAATGTGTTTTGTATAATAGTGTGTATGAAGATGAAAAATGCTAAACTATGAGTGCTTGAGATGACTAGGGACTAGTGTAAGTATTTGAATAAGCTAGAAATAGTATTGGATGGCTATATGCAGAGAATAGGTAAATATGATTGAGTAGTCTTGCTTATATTCTTGCTTGATTTGTGATATTTTCTAACCCCTTTTAAATTAAATTTGAATGGGATTTTATAGGGATCTATTGGTTATGGGTTAGATGCAATTGCACTAGGCCAACATAATGAAGAAGAGGAATTGGGGGAAAATAGTAATTTGGGCTCAAAATATGATTAGACAAGAGCACTAGAAAGGGAACACCCTAGGGTCCAGTGTTATATTCCAAGTTAGGTGCTATTTTTCAAAGGGTACAGTACCTGGGGGATGGAATAAAAGGTCTTGACTAAGCTAGAATGAGGTCTTGAAAGCCTATGGATGATTGATAATCAGTGAAAAGGTGCCTAAAAGGGTCATGCAAGCAAGTAGGAGGGACCTATGGGATGGATGTCACAAGTCATACTCAAGTTACCAATTTTTACATTTTATATGACTATATTCCCCCCATTTTATTTTAGTGATGCAACAAAGCAAAATACTAGGATAAAGGAAAAATAGAAAGCATACTTGAGCTTACCTGCAAGGGTAAAGCTCATGAGTCTGTGTGATGTTGGGTGTGCATAGAGAGAACATGTTGTAAAGTTTGAATCTACAAGATAAAACAAAGAGTAGATTAGTTCTTACTAGATATGCTATATCTAAAATAAGAATGTACAAATATAGGTAAGAAAGAGAGGTAGAGAAAGGAATGACTACACCTCACTAGGTACATGAACCAATAAAAAATATATTGTGATGCTGAGTGAGGTTAGATGATGCTGAGTAATGGTAGATGATGTTGTACAAAGAGTAATATCAGGAATTGAGATGAGTGTTCAATTCCCCAAGATTGGCTCAATAATGTAAAGGCTATCCCTTTGTCTCCATTTTCAACCACTAATTGAATCTATGTGATCATACATGTCTTAAATGATGTTTGGACTATGTGTCCAATCCCTCTAACTAGGTGGCTCAAGAATACAAAGGCTAGCTAGTCCTTTGGCTCCATCGTTATCCCGTGAAGTGAAAATATAAACTAATACTAGTATGAAATGTGTGTCAAATGAGATGGCTCCCAAATCCCATGAATGCTATATAATCTAACAAAGTTGGCATGGATAGCTTAATGTATGCTAAAAATTAGGCCACTCTTGGCCACTCTAAAGGATGGAGATTAGGCTTGTATGAAAGCCATTCTGAAACTAGTGTACTAGGCTTATATGAAATCCAGTCCAAAATGTATAAGTTAGGATTGTATGAAATCCACTCCAAAATGATGCCAACCACTTACAGATGGAATAAGGCACATAACTATTGAGAATGCCTCGATAATGCTAAACTTAGAAAGAAAAGAAAATAAATGTGTTGCACACATTACCCCCAATCACTGATGCCTAGAATATGGATTCTAATCTGAAAGTTATACCAACTATTGTATCTAAAACTAAAAGTGAGATCCATCATGTCATGTATGATTCCCCTTATATATAGATTCTCTAAGTAAAAGTGCACTAAAAATTGCTGATTTTGAACTAGTCTAAATGTGTAAAATTATAGCTAAACCTACTTTTCTACTTACTTTTAGAAAATTTAGTATTTTTTATAATTTAGATAGGAATGCTAAAAATAAGACACTGTAGTGTTCAGTGTTGTTATCCATGTTTGATGCTATTGTCTTTTGCTAAAACTAAAAACTATTTTGGAATCATTACTATTTTTATGATTTGTTATGCTTGGTTTGACCTCTAATTATTGTTCTAAGTGTTTTAAAATTGGTTTTTTGATCAATAGGAGATCTGATCTCTATGATAGAACCCTTATTTGTTGCCCCCTCTTTTGAAGGTAAGAGTGAAGACCCTGTAATGAAAACAATCAGAAGAAAGAGCCTTGTAAGTGTGTTATGTTGTGAAATTCATGATATAGCAATAATAATCAACAAGATATCTCAAGATATAACGTAGTTTGTAAAGGAGACTAATATATTAATAAGTGTATGTCTCAATAGATATAACAATGTAATAGTATTTATAATATACTAGATTGAAACTAAAACTAGAAGTCTGGTTAGTTGTTAGTTGGCAAGGAGGGATGGAGCATGATGTCCATCATGACATCCAATATATCAAGATAATACATGATGTGGATCATGGCATTGCAAAAAATGAGAAGAAAATAAGCAACAAGCACACAAGGTAAGAAGCGTACAAGAGTGGCCAAGGGGCCAAGCAAACAAGGGACATGGGCACATGTCACTCAAACTCAAAAACAAGCATACAAGCATGTTCAAATTCCATATACACATATATTTAAAAACAAGCAAGTTTGGCATGAAAGGCACAATCACATAGACTATTATAAGCAAAAGACATTAGAAAATGTCCTAAGGCACACATATGAATAGAATCAAAAGACATTGGAAAATGTCCTAAGGCACATACAGGAGACAAACAAGAGTTGATAAATGTAAAAAATATAGCTATGCTAAGTAAGAAAGGAAAGCATGTAAAAAATGGAAATACAATCACATCTAAATAGCCAAATCAAGAGGTGAAAGTATGTAGGAAATGGAGTACAAGACTAGGTATATGCTAAGAAATATATAAGTTTTATATACTATTGAGTTTTGATAGAGTAATCTATGTAAGCTAGTAAATAATATACATCATCATGATAGCTAGAGTGTGTGGTGTAGGAATGACATAACCTAGATGGTGTAGTCATGTAGAAGATGCCCTCAGTGGGTATGTATATTGATGTGTGTCTTGAATTTATGAGGATGCCCCCTGAATGGGTAGAGTGAATCAATCAAGGATATAGATGTCACTGCACACACTCAAATAAGATCAAGTGAAGCATGGTAATGTAGATAAATCAACAAATAATAGCATATAACATCAAATATAAGTCTATCCTAGCAATAGAAATGTAAATCATGGATAATGCATACAATCAAAATGTTTTTGGTGTTTTGACATATTTGAATGTTTTTGTATTTTGAATGTTTTTGAGCTATGTAAAATCAAGCATAAGAAACTATGTACAAGTAAAATTGAGGAGAAATGATAAAAACTGACGAGTCTCATGGGAGACTCCCTATCATGGTGTCATGTGTCAAAGAGAGGAATCATGCATGATCATGAAGCATGATGGAAGGGCTGAGGCTGTGGCTCTAAAAGCTATATATGTTGTAAATTCTCTAAAATATATAAAGTATAAAGTAAGTGTGGGGTCCCCTTGTAACTCTAAGAAGTGGATGTAACTATAGGGTGCTTAGGGACCCATCTAGTAGTAGAAAAAGCTCTATAAACATGTGCTATGTGAGTAAATGCATGAGATCTCAATGATACTACCCTAGGTGTGAACATTATAGCTAGAAGCTGTCTAGAATCTTGAAGCTATGGAGGTATATGAACTCTCTATGCTGGTGATGGATGCCTCAACTATGTCTCAATCAAAGTTGGAGGAGGAACTATAACTGGTGGCAAAATTGAAATTGGTGACTGCAAAATAGTAAATGGCTTTGAAGTGGAGAGTGGTGACTCATATGTAAATCCACTAATTATAATAGCCTGATTAGCATGAATGAATTTCATGCATCTGTGAACTACATAAGGTACTATTCTATGTTTTTGAATCCATGGTTGACCAAGTAATATATCAAAAACTCCTACACTTGGAACAATAGTGAATGGTGTGGCTACATGTGTTGGACCAACCTGTAGATGAAGTACAATCTCACCCAATAAACTTTGTATGTGCCCATTTAATCCAATGATAACTATGTCTATCAGGGTAATATATTGCTTTGAATATCCTAAATGCTACAATAATATCATAGTGCACATGTTCATGCTAGATTTATTTTCTATGAGAACACTATGAACGGGATGATTATGAATGTAACCTCTGATAAAGAGTGCATGATAATCTAAATCATCCTTGATGATCTCCTACTTTGGGAAGGAGATTGAAGGTCTAACTAGAACTCTAGAATTGTCTACACCAATCATGTTACTCAAAGGATGTGTCTCAACTGAAGGTGCCCTGCATGTATCTAGTAATAGATGTGCATGATATGTATGGTGAACCCCTGATGTGTCCCCTGTCTCTTGTGTATAATGTTGTGAAAAGGGATATAAGAAGATTTTCAAAGATTTATCTTATGTTTTCTTTGCTTGAGGAGGCTCAACTGAAGTGCCAAGATCAATATGATTTCCATCTATCAAATCTTATTTATTATGTCTCAAATTGATGCATCTATTTTTTGTTTGGCCTGGTTCCCTATGAAACTTGCAAAATACATGTTGATCATATCCCTATGGAAGAGGCTTTATTAGGTCAACATCCTAAATAGGAGGGAGAGATATGATGTTACATTTTAATAGCTATTATAAAACTCTAGCTGGAGAAATTGGTAAATTCATAAAGGTTCATTGAGGAGGTATTGATAAAACCACGTGTTGAGGGGGATTAGAAGTTGCATTAACTATCAGTTGATTTTGACTCTTGCTATTATTAACCTTGTCTTTGTATGGGACTTTTTTGCTACTCTTTTTTGTAGTTTCTGAGATACTTGTGTACTTGAGTTTTCCCATTGAAATTAGTTTTACTTCTCTTTCCTTTAGTGTGTGACATAATTCAGTGAAGGAAGAGAATCTTTTGAACATAATTTATTCAAGCAAAGTTGGTAGAAGACTCTTTTTGAAGAGATCTTCTAACTCTTGATCAGCCATGGGACTAGTCATCTTAGCCAAAATAGTCTTACATCAAAGAACATAATCTATGAGATGCTCATTTGACCTTTGTTTTTGTTGTGCAAATTGGGTATAATAAACCTTATCACCAATGTTAATGTTTAAATGAGCTAGGAACATGTCAACTAAAGGATTGATTGAATTGAATGACTAATTTGATAGACTATAAAACCATTGTAAAGCATAATTCTATAGGCTCCATAGAAATAAATTGGTAAGTAGCCAATAATTTGGTACATAGTCGAAGCATGTTGCATAAAAGGCTTTCAAATGTGTCTCTAGATCCCCCTTGCCATCAGATAAAGTAATCTTGGGTTAAACAAAACCTTGTGGTAAGGGTGTAGAAGCAATGTTATGTGTCAATGGTGTATGTAGTAGAGAAAAAGAATCCAAATCCTATGCAGGTCTAGAGGCACCTTGCTCAATATGTATCACCTTAGATTAAAGATATCTTATCTCTTACATAAGGGTTGCCACATCAGGAGACAAAGATGTACTAGTTGTAGCTAGTGGTATAAAGGTAGGTTGGAGTGCTATAAGGGGTTGTTGAGACATATTTGCCCCTTTAATGCCATTTACAATTGTATGCTCTGTGGTTTGAGAAGATTGACCATTTTTCATTCTTTGTCATTCTTCTTGTAGTATTTTAAGCATGGCGTCTTGCATGTCAGGGTGTTTAATTAAGAGTTTTTAAAGTTCCCTTTTATCAATTTCATCAAAACCATTGAGCCATTGTTAAGGTAGGAAAATAATTTCAAAGTTGTTTGAATTTTTTTCAATAATTTGTAATAGACAAAGTCATAGAGAATAAAAGTACTAAATATAAGAAATGTAAAGTCCTAAAAATAATGAACTAGAAATTGCGTAAAAAGGATACAAACATGTAAGGTGATACCTCAAGAAGCAATGGGACCTAGTATATGTAGCTAGGGTTTTAAAAATGATTATTTTTGAAAATTACTAATTGAATTCTTTAAATTTAAATTAATTTTTTGAGTTAGACATGCAAATAAAAAATTAGAAATCTATTGGAAAATTTGTGATTTAAAGAGACCTAGTAGATGTAATTAGGGTTTGAAAGAAAATTATATTAAAATTACTATGAAATTTTTTAAAATTAATGATAATTTTTTATTTTATTATGCAAATAACAATCATAAAAATATAGGAAAAATTAGTATAAAATTTACCCTAGGGTTTCTAAGATTTTTATGCACAATAAAGTAAGTCAGGTTCACCAAATGATTTAACAATTTTAAGAATATTGGTGTATTATTCCTAATTTAGTTAAAGGGTTTGAGTAGTAAAATTTGTAGATAAATATGAAATAATTAATCTAATAATTTATATAATTTAATTGAAAATTGAAATTTAAAATAATAATAATAATAATAATAATAATAATAATAATAATAATAATAATAATAATAATAATAATAATAATAATAATAATAAGGGTAAGAAAACAAGACTTAAATAGAAACTGACTAATACAACTGAGATAGAGGTTGGAATTCACTGTGCATGACTGAAACACTATCATAAATCAAGATATATCATTCATTTGATGAAAAGATAGGATCACCAAAAATAGGACACCTTAGTGTTTGGTTCTATAATCTAGCTCTACCATTGTTGTCCTAAAGATTTGAGTTTTTTGGGTTTTGTTCATCAAGTCTATGTGACCCTGCCTATGAAGTTTTGACAACTGGAAGTCTATAGAACTCCTTGCAGATCTGATTTGGTCTTCAAACCCTAAAATCCATTATGATTTTACCAACTTTGAGAGAGAGGTGGGGTTAGTGTGTGTAAGATTCACTGAACATGTTTCCACACCCTTTGTGTGGGCACGCTACCAACATCCTAATACTCTAAAGAGGGATCAAGCCATATGTAGTTCTCCCACTTAATGAGCTTTGTGCAATAGTGTTTATGTAGATTCAAAATGTTAAATTGGGTGTTATTGAGATGACTAGGGATTGTTGTAAGGATTTAAATAAGCTATAAATAGTATTGGATGGTTGTATGCAGAGAATAAGGAAAAATGCTTGAGTAGTCTTGCTTGTATTCTTGCTTGTTTTGTGATATGTTATAACCCCTTATAAATTAAATTTGAATGGGATTTTATATGGATATGTTGGTCATAGATTAAATGCAATCATGCTAAGCTAACATAATGAATAAGAAGAATCAAGGAAAAATTGTAATCTAGGCACAAAATGTGATTGGATAGGAGCACTAAAAAGGGGACACCCTAGGATCCAATTCTATATTCCAAGTTGGGCACTATTGTCTAGAGGGTATGGGGCCTAAGGGGATAGAATAATCATGGAAAAAGGGTCCTATATAAGCTATAATGAGGTCTTGAAAGCCTATGGATGACTGGGAATCAATAAAAAGGTGCCTAGAAGGGTCATGAATACAAGCAAGAGGGACCTATGGGACTGATGTCACAAGTCATACTCAAGTTACCAATTTTCATATTTTATATGACTACAGGTACACCCACATGCCTAAAAGTGTTCCCATGTTATCCAAATCTAGAAGATGCTTGAACACCCTCTTCTAGGGTGTAAGATTTGGTGACAATAGTTATGGCACACCTTGTGGGACTATTGTCTTCAAAATAATTTGTCAAGGTAAATGTTGATCTTAATTACATCACCAAACTAGTGTGCTACTCAACATTTGGTGACTCCATCAAATTAAATATAGATCAAGGCCATTATCTTGTTATAAAATTGGTCTCATAATTAATGGTTCTCACTAGGTCATCCTCTAGAAGAGTTCTTAATCCCATTGACCCATTCTTTTAGCCTGAACTTCCCCTTGAATTTCAATATCCTCAATCTAATCTACCCTTTGGAGAACCAGTAAATTTTTCTAGAGAGGAAGAGGTCAAAGAAATTAAGGAAATTGAAGGTACTAAATATTTTAAAGAATTTGAAGAAGATATGGCTAGACCTCATACTTTCCCTACATTCAATACATAAAATACAATTCATCTTTAGGAATATGATGTTATTCCTTCCAATGCCACAAAATGTGTGACCCTATTCAATGGTGAGAGTCATGTTACACCCAGTGAGCACATTAGAGATGTCTCTAAATTTTGCATCTTCCATAATATCACATCATGAGATGAATTAGGAGTGTCTTTGATGTTAATATTCAAAAAGGAAAGTGACCATGCCTATCTCATACACTAGCTTAATGTGATCAAAAGAGGATCCAAAAAAATAATTCATGATTTTAACAAGAGGTTCTAAAAGACTTGGAATAGACTACCTTCTCATTTGAATCCACCTTCCATCTTTGTGTTCCTAACCTATTTGAGAGCTATTGGCACTAAAATTAATTTCATGCTTCAATCCATGGGTGGTTCCACCCTCCTTGAAGCATATGAGCTTTCTATCAAAGTTGAAAATAATCTCATCCAAGCTGGAAGATTGCCATATAAAGTGTCTATACCTCCATTGTCTCATACTTCTACTAATACTCCAGATGTAGCCCAGGTTCCTAATGTCAATACCAAAACTATAGTTGCTCCTAGGTATACAAAAAATAATGTTGATTATAAGGCAAAGTTCCTAGACTTAGAGGCTCAAAATAGGTAAGGAAATATGAAACAAGGTGTCTAGAAAAATTCATACCCTTATAAACAAAAATATGTAAGAGGAAGAGGCCAATGGTAACCTAATCTCAACAGGCCTACCAATGTATACAATCCTAACTCTACTACTAATGTAAGGGAGTTGATACATGTGCACAAAAACTTGGTGCAAAGTGAGAATTGGTAGAAGGGCCAATTTATGGATGCTAATAAAGGTAGAGAGTATTATTTTATTTCTCAAGGATAGGTTACTCCACTCTTATCATCTGAAGATGAAGTGATGATATAGACAAGTGAAGATGAGCATCCTCAAGAAGATATCTCCACCAACTTCTTAGTTGAGGATAATTTTTTTATTAACCAAGGAACCTCAATTAAAGACAACACTAGAGCTAAGAGAAATGATTTAGGTGGTGGTAGTGATGTGCCTAGGCTCATTCAATGCACATACAAAGCAATAAGGTATTACTACATGTGAAGTAGCCTTGAATAACTCTACACATCTTCCAAACCAAAATGTTGGAAGGAGTGTTCAAGGCACTCCAAATTCTCAAGTTCTAAGAACTTAATTTCCTCCAAAAATTCAAGATAAAGAAGGTATGTCTTCTTTAAAATTGTATATTCATTGAAGAGTAATAAAACATCCATTTCCCTTTGGGATGTTCTACATATGCCTGGTCAAAAAGAGCTCCTACAAAAATAGTTATTTGTTATCCCTATTAGTGTCCCTTTTTCAAATCAAAGTCAAGGTCATGTTGTCCTTAAAAGTATCCATAATACCATTACTAAACTATACACCAAAACTAAGAAACCTACGCCATTCTATCTCACTCTCATAGTGGGTGATAAATTGGTCCATAATGGCATAGTTGATAGTGGAGCTTCAACATTAGTCATGCTCAAGGTGGTAAATGACAAGATGGGCCTGAAATATGCTGGTACACCTACTAATATAGTAGGACTGATAAAAGGCTTGAATTTTTTCTTGCATGATTGTCCTAGTTTTCCTATCTTACAAGACATAGTTGTTGTTGATATTCCAACCCACTTTGTAATGTGCCTATCAAGGGACTTCACAACCAAGATATTTGACTATCTCTTAGCCGACTAGTATTTATTAGCCTTTATAACAAGGTATGGGGCCAATGTGATAATTAGGACACAACCTCTTACAAAGTTTCATATAGAACCTTACATTGAGATAATTTCTAATTTGAATTATTTTGTTCACGAAGAAAAGAACTCTATTGTAGATGATGGAACTTCATCCAAGCTTGAAAGAATTACAGATTTTTTTCTTGATGAATATGGTACTAACATTTATGAGAATTATCCTTATGCTCTCCTGGAATAAACTGATCTATGATTATATTTTATACATGAAGGAGTACCAACACCTCTACTTGCTAATGAAGAGGGTGAAGAAGATGACACGTGGAAAATAGTTTTTGATTATTCAAGAAGTAAATTTGGCATAAGAAATGGAATTATGTTGGTATCCCTATCTAAAAAATATTATTATGCTTAATATAGATTTTATTTTAGTTTTACTTGTAATGTGGCTGAGTATGAAGGTTTAATTCATGGCCTTTAATGGGTAGGGACAAAAGGAATCAGGAACTTGTAATTATATATAGATAGTGAATTAGTTGTGTATTAGGTTAGGAATGTGGTTACTACCAAGAAACCTTTTATCAAGTCATAAAATCATATGGTATGTTATTTTATTGAATACTTCAATCCATTCAACATACGATCAGTCCCAAGGGAGTAGAATAATCATGCTAATAGACTAGCTACCATAGGAGCTCAACTCGATACTCCAACTACCATAAAATAAGAGGGGAAACAATCTCACATTAATATCATTATCATACCTTCTATACCTGATAATGAAGTGTCTTATCAAGTGTTTGATAATGACAAATACATTACATGCTTCTTACAAATTGAAGTTGATTTTTATTCAAGGAATCAAAAGAGGCTCCAAGAACAATTTAGTGATAAGATTATGAAGCCAAAAATGAATAAGATACCTAAGGGTCTCATGAATTTATAAAGTATCTTCAATGATAATGATAAAAATAAAAAGGAAAAGGTGAGTATGTCCACAAAAGAAGAGAATTATGAAAGAGTCTTGATCTTCAAAGATAGACCCCTCAAATTAGGCAAGGTTTGTTCTACATTAGAAAAATAAGAATTCATTGATTTGTGTAGAGATTTTCATGGCATCTTCACCTGGGAGTATAAGGACTTGAAATTATTTGATCTTAGCCTAGCACACCATACTATTGAGTTGGAACTTGGAGTTAAAATGGTCAGACAGAATCAAAGACCCATTAATCCCAAGGTTGAGTAACTCATGAGGTTAGAGATCACTAAACTCCTTGAATCTGAAATAATATTTCCTATCAAACATTAAAAATGGGTAACTAATATTGTTTCTATTATAAATAATAATGTGGAGATAAGACTATGTGTGGAATTCAAGGATCCTAATAGGTTATCACTCAAAGATCACTCTCCTTTACCGTCAATGGAGAATATTTTGTAGATTGTTTCAATTTTTCAACATTTCTCTCTTCTAAATGGATACTTAGGTTATAATTAGATTTAATTTAATGAATATGATTATTTTAAGATAGTATTTACTATTAAAGAGGGGACTTTTACTTATAAGAAGATCCCATTTGGTTTGTCAAATGTTGGGGCTACCTTTCAAAGAAGCAAAAGACATGGCCTTCAAAGGTTTGATTAATGATATGTTATTGGTTTATCTAGATGATATAACAATGTTTTCTAAAGATGCTAATGAACATATACAACATTTGAGATAAGTGTTTGAAAGATGCAGGTAGTATGAAGTATCTCTTAATCCAAATAAATAAATCTTTGATGTACATGAAGGTAAGCTCTTGTGACACATTGTTTCTAAAGATAGTTTGGCTATCGATCCTAAAAGGATAGAGGATATTCTTGGCCTATCATTTCCATTGCATAAGAAATATCTCCAAAGTCCTTATGCAAAGATAAAATTTTTAAGGAGGTTCTATTGATGATGAAAATCATACCATCAATGAATCAACCTTTTTACATATCATAAAGGTCAAAGTGGAACCATACTAGTCTAATCGTGAGATTCTAAATGTTCAACTATGATCCTAAAGATGTGAGATATTTTTAAATATTATGGGAAATAATGAATAAGTCATCAAATGTAACATATTCCATTATAACATCATAAATCCACTTTATCAAATCATGAATTAGTTTAGATATAAATATGTAATCTATCATATCTGATAGTGAAAACCTATGAATTAGATAATCATTTGAAGTAAACAAATCTGATTCAATATAATAATATCTTTCAAGTAATATCGTGCATATTCTACAATTTCCCTAAGTGAGAAAATAAAAATATTAAGTAAATAATCAAACATAAAGACACAAAAAAGAAAAGAAAAACTAATTAAAAAAACTAACAAAAAAAGCAAACAACAAACAACTAATTTAAGAAAAGATAACAAAATACTTAAATCAAAAGGTCTAATGACTAAGAAAAGAGTTAATGACTAACAAAAGACAAGCTAAGATATAAAATCTAAGAACTAATAAGGTAATAAAACTAAATAATGTTAATAAAAAGATCAATAAATAATCTTAGTTTAAAGCCAAATTATAAACTATTATAATACTTAATCCAAAACTGTCTAAGTCTAATATATATATATATATATATATATATATATATATATATATATAGACTAAACTAAGAGTAACCTATAAATCGACTAACAAATAAATCTAATAAAGAACTTTGAAACTACATCTAAACTATAAGAAACAAACTAGTGAAAAAAAAATTATCTATCTAAAATATATAATCTAAAGAAATAAACAAAGTAAAAAATATAAGAAACTAACAGAAGAAAACATAAACCAGATAGTAAAATAAAATAGATAAAAGATAAAGATATAAATTAAGATACATAAATATGATCTAGATAAAATATGAAACCATATTAAATCAGAAATACTATAAATTACAATAAAGTTTGCAAGTCTCAGAAGAGAGTCATCTTACCAAAAAATATAGATTTTATTGAGAAAAGAAACATCCTTCTTTATAATAACTTGAGAGATAAATTTTAAAATTGAAATAGATTAATGAAATGTCATAAAATAGTAAAGTGTTCATCATTGTTTAGGTTGAATATTTTGAATCTATGCATAAGACTACAAATAATAATTTACAAAACATATTAAATTTGGAAAACTTTAGATAATTTGTCATAAATGATTTAAAAAAATTAGATATACCTATGTTGCCTAATCAATTACTCAACCATCAGATAAAGTACCATCAGGTCTATATGTAAAAATCATGTAATCTCATAGAAGTTGCATAGAAAAAAGAGAAATGAATAATTGACTCACAAAAGTATGAGTCTTCAATACATGTGTTGTTCTTCCTCCATTTAAAATGAATCCTTGATCTCCTTTTATGCTCTAAACTTAGTTGAAAAATAAGTTATAACTAACCTTAGTTATTAGTTTATGTTAACTAATTGAATTTAAAAGTCAATTAATTATAAATAGTTATTGGTTAAGAATATGTTTAATTAAGACTTAAAATTATTAATAGATCAAGTTTTTTTTTAATATAGACTAGGTACTTATCTTAACAAGTGGGGACCATTATCAATTAATCATAAAATATAACACTTATATCAATTATTAAATAGATAATTCAAAGTTTAATAAAATTCTATTTATATCAAACCATGTTGCATATTCCAAAATTAACTTCGGCATATATACATTAAAAATTAAGTCTGTTATACTTCTTAAAATTATCAAAGATATGAAAGTGTATGCATTAAAATTGTAATTCAAAATATCAACTCTGAAAGTAAACTATCTCCTAAATATAGTCCAACTAAAAAATTAAAATTTTATCTAGATGACATCTAGTAGTCATCAGAATCTAAAAGTAATTCGATAATAGGCTTCTCATGCTCATCAACACTTTCATTATATTCTATTTTAATTGGTATAAATTGCACCAACTTAATTCCATAATCACTTGTATTGTCATCAAATTCTAGCTTGATTTGCTTGAGCACTCTGACCGCAACTGGTGAATCTATATCATTTTGACTAGCTAATCTTTTATTTGAAGTGGAAGGATGAATCTCAATCATATGTTTTGTACCTATTGAAGTTGGTTTTTCCAAACTCAATTTCTTACATCTTGTGATATGTTCACTATGATAAGATGTCAAAACTAATTTCTTACATCCCAAAATAGGCTCTCAATGAGGATATGAAGGCTCATTTGAAACTTAGGCAATGGCAAGATTGACAATTTTTTTAGCATGAGTTATTTTAATCTCAAATTGAGTAGCTTGATTGATAGGAAGAGGTTTGATAACATTCTCAACTATTTTGAGATTGGGAGGTTGAATTGGTAAATACTACAGGTTATTTTATAAATGATGCAAGGAGATACTATGTGAAGGGGTCCTGACACTAAACCTAAGCTCATAAAATACTCTATTTCCTATATTGCTTCTATTATTAGAGGGGTTAAAAGGTAGATTATTGAGGATATTCCAAAATTTAGGGTCTACTACATCAAAATGAATAGACATCCTAACACCCCTATGAAACTTAGGGCCAAACCTCTTAGCCCTAAATCCACCTCTCTGAATATTTCTATTATGATTCTACTTATTAACATTACTATTAGAATTTTTCCCCAAACCTCTATCATCATTACTCCTACTTGATCCACGCTGATCCCATCCACACATTTTATCAACAATCTAAAATATATCTAGAAATAAATTGATGAATGAAGAATCAACATATATCCATTCCAGATGAAATAGAACTAAACTTTTAAAAACACTGTCATATCTCAACCATTTTTTGAACTAAATTATACGTCAAGTGTATCCAATATCATTATCAAATCTATATATTTCTTTAGAAAAGATAAAATTTGAATGCTTCAACTATATCTTTAAAACTAATTGAGTCTTCAAATAAAATTATAATATCATAATTTTATTTCAAAATATTTTGATATATCTCAATGAAGTTTAGATCTTTGTCAATCAACTATAAGCCAAATCAATCCAAGAATTGAAACATGATTCTAGAAAAATATTTTCCAAAATGAAATCACTAAATAATATTTTAAAACATAAATCACTTACTTAAAATATAATCTTCATCAAAAATTTAACTGAGAAACAATTGAGTTTATTAAGGGACTATCACTTCATTATCCAATTTCAAAATAAACCCAAAACTTTAATACTAAGATGTAGATTCAATAGAAACTTCATATTTTATCTAACCCTTTTGAAACCAATACTTGTAATTAAAAATGGTAGATGAAACTTATGATTATAGACCTTCCTTTTATATATTTTGATAACTTCCTGACATATCTTTCTATATTGTGGTCAACTAAATTCATTCAATATTTTCTATATATGACCATCTTAAGAACCTTGAGAAACAAAAAAACAACAAACCAAATATGCTTCTATATAAATTCAAGGTTCCTAAATTATAACATCAATCAAGCTTTTGCGGAAATAAATACTTTCAAAACCGCAACACAGTTCACCAAGTTTTCAAAATCTCAACCTATATATTCCAGAATATATCAAATCCAATTTTGAAACAAACCTTGCATCTAAAATTTATCCTTTCAATCATTGGTCTATTTCTATATTATGCATGAAACTAAATCTTATCATGCTTTAGATGTTTCAATACATCTATGGAAAACATATAGATATAAATCCCTTTGAATAAAAACTAAAAGGAGCAATGGCCAATATTACTACATACTTAAAATTCTTTGAAAATCTTACCAAAATTTACAAATGAAAAGATATGATTTTAAAATACTCACATAATTAAAAAATGATAGATTCACTGAACCCCAAAATCAAATACAAAGATGAAAAACTTTTCCTTCATTTCAAAACTTGATAAGCTTCACTTCCATGACATGCATGAAACCTTCTTCTGAAATTGAAATTGAAATGTATGTACCATAAACTTATTATGCTCAGACTTTCTAGATCTATGAAATAACATCATCTGGTAGAACTTTAACATTTTAAAACTTGACCAATCATATAATCATATAAAATATATAGATATAAATCCCTTAGAAACTAAAACAAGCTACAACCAAACATTATATTATATGCTTGATAAATATTGAAACCACTTCCTCAAAACCTTTCAAAAACTTATGGAGTATTCATGCAAGTTGTATCTTACAAAAACCCTAAAATAACAATGAAATCTTTAAATTGTACATATTTATGAATAACATTGAAATTGAAAACAACATACTAAAATTCCATAACCCTTTTATAACTTCACAGAGAATCAAAATGATTGAATATTCTCATATATCCACATTAAAACTAGAATATATCAAAACTAAACCAACTTTCATCAAAATGAATCAAAGAAGTGATGGATTCAAACAACTAAATTGTAAGTGCCATATGAACTTTCAAACATCCCATGAATAAACTTAAGTCACTAAAATTTTCTCATGCAACATAAATGACATAAATCTTCTTTGTAACCAAAAACTATTCAGGATAATCAAGAAATATTTTCAAAACTTGTTTAAATTACTCAAGGCATACCTAGTTGTGTTCCTTTGTATCTTTTTTTCCTTGAAATCCTTCAAAATTCCTCTTTGTAACTTCAAAAATCCAACTAACCAAAGCTCCACTTCTGTGAGAAGCTTTCCAAAATGACCAAAATCCAATAAAATCAACCTACTTGTATTTTCTACCCTCTATCGTAATTGACTTGGCTAGGCACTCATTTCTTATTGTTTCATCAAAATTAAGAGTGCATTTAGCAGTTCTACTATCTTATTTATCAACATGATCAAAATTAACAATGATTAACCTTATTACTAATCTCTTCATCAACTTCTTCCATTCAAGGCAAAAATGCTTTGCATTAACTCTTCATTATCACCAAATCCTAACTAAATATTGATGCTTCAAGATTGTGCTTCGTATTAATTGTTGATGCCACTCAACTTGCCATGAATACATGTTGCTAACTGAATGCCAAATCACTATGCCATAGACCATTGAATATGCCTTGAAAATAATCCAATAGTTTTTTACACCAACATCTTAATACTTAGGGAAGTTTATATACCTTACAATGAACCCTTATGCCCTTTAAAAATAATGAAGTCTTAGGGCTTAAACTTATCAACACTCGATACCACCATGCCCAATAGTTATCATCACTACTATTTCAAAACCTTTAGGTTAGATTTTCCTAGGTTAGGATCTTTATAAATTATAAATTAAAATTACTTTAGAATAAAACTTAAAACTCAAAGATGCACCATTTATACCAATTCAAAATAAATATTCATAAAATTGATTTATGAGAAAGAATAAGCTCCTTCTTTTGATTACTATGTTTGGGGTTCATGATGAAGATTCAAACCAAAATACATCATGCCATTTTCTTTCAAATTGAATTATGTATGAATGTAATCCTTGAAATAATAAATTTGTAAGAATTTATAGTAAAATCAATGATAAAATGCATTATTTCCCTTTGTTGTGATAATTATATCCAATCCATCTAAATACTCATAATTTATTTGAAATAAATTGAGAGAAAAAATCATTAAAAATTATTCAAAAATTATTTTGATCTATTCTAAATCTAACTTCATATAGCCAATGAATATTATGCCAATCATTGCTATAATTCTTCAAGTTATCAAAACTAAAAATCCATTCCTAAATTTTCCATGATAACCATATTCACTGAAATCAATAAAGCTATCTGAAAATGTTATAGCAATATATATGCTTCTATATTCGAAAATACATAAAGTGAAAACATGCCAAATTGAAAGGTTGAGTTTTAATTTGAAAAACTATTTTGAGAAGAAAAATGACTGATCATATACATACATATTGATATATAGATACATATTTTATTTATTAATCCAATATATTTTTTTAAACCACTCAAAATATAAACATAAATTTATCAATCAATTATTATTAATTCATAATTAAAAAAATATGCATTTAAATATACTACTAATTGATCAAGTCCCTGACATAGTTTTAAATTTCATGACACGATCAACTCTATGGTAAAAAGCATTAGTTTATAAATAAAATTAAGGGAGTGTGAAAAATAGGCATAACACTAGTGACCTTACTTGTTAGTTTTGTGTAATGAAATTGATTAACAAATAATTGCCTATTAATATAAAATATTCTTGAGAGTGTGATCCAAGAAAATTATTTCTCAAGTAGCTATATGTGAACCCCTTTAATAGTGAATTTTAGCAAGGGATGGATTGTTTGTCTAGCATGGTAGGAAGAAAAGGAATGATATAACAAGAAAGTTAAGGTTAAATGCACAATCTAATACAAAATTTAAGTACAAAATCTAAAAATTTAGTAAAACTTCAAAAACTTGATACAATTCAGTATATATTATTTCTTTATGAAAACTAAATTTATAAAGAGTAATACTTTAAAAATATTAATACTTAGAACAAAATTTGGAGTATCCTCACATTCTTCATTTATAATGTGAAACTTTTCCACTTGTAACCCTAATTGATCCTTTCAAAAGTAAAAGTACAATCAGACAAAATAATAAACAACAAAAAAAGAGAAACAACAAATAAAGAAACAACAAACCAAAAAGAAGATAGAAAATAAAGAAATGAACAACTAAAAAGTAACTAATCATGAAATAAATTCAAATGATGGCCGTTAATTGAGTAACACAACCAATTTCATTCAAGATCTTTTAAATAAAGAGTATTGTTTTCAAGTACAATATCAATTTTATAAGTACTAAGCTATAATGAATCAAATTTGTGATGTTTACTAGGATCTTCATGTTCTTTGTCCCAATATAAGACTAAATCTTAGACATTAAAATTCTTGTTAGAAACCTTTTTTTTGAAAAACTTCTTTAATTTTTACTTAGCTCTTTCTAATTTTTATAACATTATTGCTTTGGACTCGTCAAGAGATATTAATTCATGTAATCTTTATTTAATTAGATTTGTACCTTCTGCAACATATTGTAAAGCAATTCTAGCTAAAAAAAATCTAAAGTTCTATTGGTAAAGTAGCCTCAAAACCATAAGCTAATATAAAATAAAAATAACTAGTTGATGCCTTAATAATGGTGATATCAGTCCATAAAGATTCAAATAATTTGAAATGCCAATTTATTTTACTATCATAAACTAATTTTTTCATAATTGAAATCAGATTTTTATTTGTTGACTCAGCTTGACCAATAGCTTGATGTTAATATTTAGATGGGTGACTAGATATAATTGAGTATTTTTATAAAAACTCTAGAAATTTATTAGAAATAAACTAAGATCCATTATCATAAATAATTTCATAATGAACTCCAAACCTAGAAAAAAAAAATGATTTTCTAAAAATGGGATTACTTCACCTATTACCAAACTTTTAAGTGCTTTGGCCTCATGCCACTTAGTAAAATAACCTATGGCTATTAAAATATGCCTATGGCTTGTAGATGAACATAGGTGAATATATGAAATAAAGTCAATTCCCCATTTTTAAATTTTTTTTAAAGGAATAATAGGGTTTAAAAACATTGTAGGTAACTTCTCTCTTCTACCAAATAATTAACATGACATGTAAGAATGAACTAGCTTATAATCATCATAAAATAGAGTAGGCCAATAATAACTTGGTCTTAAAATCTTATAAGTGGTTATTTTCATAGCATAATTCAAACTACAACTTCCTTCATGGCAACCTCTAAGAATTTTTTATGTTTGATTATGTGCAAGACATCTCAACAAAATTCTATCTCTATTTCGATAAAATAAAAAAAATTGTAACAACTAGAAATTTAAATCTTTTAATCTTAGCGAACATCTTTTTATTTTATCTAAATTATTAAGATAGGCTTAATTTAAAAAATAATATACTAAGTCATGGTACCAATCATCTTCAACTAATAAACAATCCCATTCATTCATTTCAAGACCAAACTTAATTTTTTTAGAAAATTCAGTAATCTTCATGGTTTGTAAATGTGGCTTTCAATTTAATTTATCATAAACTAATAAAACTAAAACATTAATATCTAAAGAAGTATTTTCAACTAAGTGTTTTGTCAATTCATTACCTTTGATCGTTTCGAAGGTTTTGAATTCAAGATCAAACTCTTGAATGTGTAAAATCCACTTAGCAATCCTTCTTTGAATGGTTGGTTGTTTTAAAAGATAGGACAAAACCTAAACACTAGATCACACAAAAACATTGTTTCCCATAAACAAATAATGAAACTTAATCAAAGAAGAAACCAATGAGAAAATAAATTTCTTAATAAGGAGGTACATAGTTTCTACATCTTTTAAAACTTGACTCATGTATTCAATTGGTTGTTATTCACTATTTTTAAATGTTTGAGTTATTACAACTTCAATAGCTTTTGTAGTAGTATTAACATAAAGTATGAATGTTTTTTTTAAATTAGGTTTAGCAAGAACTAAAGCACTTACAATGACATATCTAACATAATTGAAAGCTAAATTATTACCTTCATCCTAATCATATATTTTATCTTTCTTAAGAAAAAATTGCAAAGGATTAGATTTATCAACAAAATCTGATATAAATTTCCTAACAAAGTTTTATCTTACCAAAGAAAAACCTCAAGCTAGATTGATCTTTGGGAGGAGGTAATTTTTTAATTGCTTTAACATGTTTGGGATCTATAGAAATGCCATATTTTTAAATAATATGTCCTAATAACTTACCTTTGGTAACACTAAAAACTAATTTCTTTAGATTCAAATAAATAACATACTTTCTACATCTTGTGAAAAATTCATGAAGATGGTTCAAATGCTTTTTTATTATTTTTGAATACATGATGAGATCATCTAAATAAATCTAAATAATAATGCCAATCAAATTATCAAAAGTAATATGCATAGCTCTCTAAGAATATCCTCCTACATTCATCAATCCAAAAAGCATTCTGTTATAAGCAAAAGTACCTCTATGACTAGTAAAAGTAGTTTTATGTTTATCTTCAAGATTTACAAAAATCTGATTATAACCAAAGAATCCATCCAATAAAGACATCATTTCTAATCTTGTAACTTTCTATAGAATCTAATCTATACTTGGTAGAGGAAAATTATCCTTAACACTAGCTTTATTTAGATCTCTGAAATCAATAAATAGTCTAATGTTACCATTTTTCTTCCTAACTAGCACTAGATTAGCTACCCACTTGAATATTTAAATGACACCAACATCAATCATCTTATCTAGCTCTTTGTTAATGGTGTGTTCTAACAAAGGGCTAATTCTTTGTATTTTATACCTTACAAGTTTGATGTTAGGCTTAATAAGTATGTCATATTTAATAATTTTAGTATCATAACCCTTAAGATATTTATATGATGAATAAAGATCTAGGCAAAAACATCAATGAAATCTTTAATAATTTAACAATTTTAACCTTCTGACTTGTAGTAAACTAAATTCTTAAATAAACATAATTTTAATCCCTTTTAGTACCTAAATTGATAGGAATAGTCTCACCTATGATTCTCCTAAAAGGCCCTTATATTCTATATATTTTTGGTTGATTGTTAGGCGTAAACATTGATTCCAAACTCACCAAACGAATAGACAATTTGATAGTACTTAATTGTAAATAGTATCTACAAGTCAGTACATAATCATCATGATCAAAACAATTGTCTTTAATGAAATAGTCTATATGTTCATCACAATTGAAGACATGCCAAGTATCATTTAAATAAAAAAAAATTAGGAAGAAAAATTTCAACATAAGAGAAGTCTATAGTAGGTTCAGTCTCACTTAAAGTTGGATTAGAGGTATAAACAACAATATTTTCAACTCTAATATTCTATTATTTAAGAATATGTGTGATTTTAAATGCCTCAAAATTTTCAAATAATGACCAAAATTTTTGTGTGTAACTTTATAGACGAGTTTGATTAATTTTGTAAATTTTATGAACTTGCCTAACAATCAATTGAAAATATCTAAAGACTTATAGATGTTTAATGTTAAGTTCTATATATTTTTTCAATCCTAAACATAATTATTTAAATTTTTCTATATTATTAGTGTTTTCAAAAGATAATTTGAAATCATAATGGAATATTTTGCTAACAAGTCAAATTAGACAAATTCTAGCACTATTACTTTGTTAAGAACAAGCTCCATCAAAGTGAAGTGACCATAAATTGTTCTTTTTAAATAATTTTTCATGATGATTTTATGGTTCATCTAAATTTATTAATTCATAAGTTCCAATTCTAGTCTAAACATAAGAAATAATTGAAGAAGTAAATGATTCAATAGGTGTACCAGACTAATTCTCTCTTTTAATGAAAGCAATCTCATTACTAATAAGAACCCATGTGATATCTTTCCCAACAAAATCACAATTTTTTTAAGACCAATCTCTTCCCAATAACATATCAATTACTAGGGATATCTAAAACTTAAATATTAGTCATGCATCTAATTATTTTATCTTATATAGTTTTAATGACTATATCATGAAACTTACCATAACTCTTAGTTTGTCTAGAATCAAAACCAATAAATTTCATATTATCCATTTCATAAGATATCCCTAACTGATTTGCAATATATTTAGGCATAATATTTTTTGAAGCAAGTATATCTAAAATAGAATAATGGATTATCTTATTATCAATTTTAATTGTAACATAAAAAGGAGAAATGTAATTAGTAGAAGGATTGTAATTTTATGAAAAAATAATTGATTGTTCATTACTATCTTCTTCTTTTACACCTATATTAGCTTTAGAATTCTTAACAACTTCATTAATTTTATCAAGTTACCTTGGAAGATTAACTACCTTCAATAAAAAGAATCCAGCTTTAATTATTGACAAATAATCAATTATGTTATAAGTTTTAACATCAGTTTGTCTAAAAATTTTAGGCTTAGAATGTTGATATTGACCATTGTTATAACCAATTGATAGAGGAATATTTTGAGCAGCATTATCAGTTGAACTATTAGCATTATTCTAAACTATTTTTTATATATCATTAGAATAAAAATTATTATTTTGAGAAGAATCATAATTTTTAGTTCTAGTATTCACAATATAAGAATTCTCATTTTTTGATGAATTATCAAGAGTGTCTATATTATCTACTAGATCTTTAGATATAAGATCTTTCTCTTGATTTTTTTTAAGCTTATGAACATTACACAAATCTAGATCATGATCTAATTCACATACATTACAGTAATAAGCAATATCTAACTTTTTATTTTTATTATTATTTCTATTTGATGAAGAAGGTTTATCATTAAGCTATCTTTTAACAATGACTAACTCATTTCCTATACTTTGAATAGCCTTTAAAATTTTTGAATTATCTAAATTTGAATCTATAGAAGACTTTTTCTTAAACCCAATGTGTTTAAGATTTTTTTATATTAAATATAGAATGTTATAGTTTCTAATATCTCTATATTCTAGATTCATTTTTTATTTTAAAGGTAAAGCAATACAAAGATAAAGTCTAGATAACTTTTTAGAAGGTTTAAGATCATGTGGTATCTTTTGACGTAGCTTAGTGAACCTAAAAATGAAATGATAAATGGTATCACCTAAATTAATAAAAATTTACAAGGTCATTGACTAGATCAAATCTTATTTATATTTTCAAAAGGATAAATCTATCCAATCCTCAATATCCTTTCATGTATCAATAACCTTGGTAAGTAGATTAATAAATGCTTGGTAAGATTTTATTTCAAATGTTTGGATAAAAAATTTGAAGAATTTTTTTTAAATCATTATTCCAAAAGTAGCACAAACTAATCTAAAATATTATAAATGATCTTCCCAAGATTCTCTGGGAGTGCTAGAAAACTTTGGTATATTAAATCTTTTAAGAGAAGGCAACTTAGCAGGATGGTTTTCAATATTAATTGGATTTGCATAAATCCATAGAGTTATAGCTATCTTTTATTCTACTTTAACTTTTTATTTATCTTCACCTTTAGTGAGATCATCTTATTCTATATTATTTTTCAATCTATGAATTATATATTATATTTTTTGTTCTACTTATTATTGTTATTTATTAAAAGTTTCATTAGTTTTTACATGAGTATATTGGTTATTGTGAGCCTAATCTAATTGACTTAATTATAGATTTATAACAATAGGTTTAGAAGATTAAAAAAGTCATCAAAAAGAAAAGAATTAGAAATAAAATGAGTTCTAGGCCTAGGATTAGAAACTAAAAGTCTATCTCTATCTTCTTAAATTCTTCTATTTGAATTAAGAATGTCTTGTTGCGTTTCACATGTGAGATTAAAATATCAATCAGTTTCAAATTTTCCAATATAGTATTCTTGATTTATGATCTAAATGACTTGTTGAATATTTTTTAGATGATTATACCATGTATAACATGTTAGATTACAAGTAACATCAATTTGATCATCAACAATATCTATTCTAGGTTGGATAATAGGAGGTTGATATTCTCTAAGTACCATGAACAAGAAGAAAACAAGACTTAAAATAAATCAGATTTTTGAACAAATTCTTTAGTGGAATCATCATATTTATTGATGATGAAAATTGTACCATCAAAGAATCAAACTTTTCACATCATGAAGGTCAAGGTGGATTATATCAGTCTAATCATGGGGTTCTAAAGGTTCAACTACGATTTGAAAGATGTGAGAGGTTTATAAATGTTATGGAAAATAATAAATAAGTCATCAAATGTAACATATTCCATTATATTATCAGAAATCCACTTTATCAAATCATGAATTAATTTAGATATAAATCTGTAATATATTCTATTTGATAGAGAAAACTTATAAATTAGATAATCTCTTAAAGGAAAGAAATCTGATTCAATACAATAATATGTTTCAAGTAATATCTTGCCTTTGCTACAATGTTTCCAAGTAATTTCAAAATATAAACCAAAAATACAATGTAGAACAAATTTGGGAAAGTAAAAATATTAAATAAACAATTAATCATAAAGACATAACAAACCAAAAAAAAAAACTAACAAAGAAAAGTAAACAAACAACTAATTTAAGAAAAGATAACAAACTACTTGAATCAAAAGGTGTAATGACTAATAAATGAGTTAATGATTAACAAAATATAATTTAACACATAAAATCTAAGAACTAATAAGATAATAAAACTAAAGAACGTTAAGAATGGGATCAATAAATAATCTAAGTTTAAAACCAAATTATAAACTATTAGAATACTTAATCCAAAATTGTCTAAGTCTAATTTCTAATATAAATAGAAATAGAAATAGAATCTAAAAAGTAAATCTATATATAAACTAAACTAAGAGTAACCTATAAAGCAACTAATGAAGAAATCTAATAAATAGCTTTGAAACTATATCTAAACTATAAGAAACCAACTAGTCAAAGAAAATGATCTATCCAAACTATATAATCTAAAGAAAATAAACTAATAAAAAAGAGCATAAATAAGATAGTAAAAAAAAAAGATAGAAGATAAAGATATAAACTAAGATATAGAAATAGGAGCCAAATAAAAGATAAAACTATATTAAATCAAAAATACTATAATATATAATAAATTTTGCAAGTTTCAAAAGAGAGTCATCTTAACAAACAAGATAGATGTTATTGAGAAAACCAACATCCTTATTTACAATAACTTGAGATAAAACTTTTAAAATTGAAATAGATCAATGAAATGTCATAAAATAACAAAGTGTTCCTCATTATTCAGGTTGAATACTTGGAATCTATGCATAGGACTACAAATAAAAATCATCAAAATATGTTAAACTTGGAAAGCTTTAGATAATCTATCATGAATGATAATAAAAATTAGATTTACCTGTGTTGCCTAAGCAATTAATCAACCATTAGATAAAGTACCATTATTTCTATCTACAAAAGTCATACAATCTCAGAGAAGTTGCATAAAAAGAAGAGAGATAAATGACTGACTTTACAAATGTATGAGACTTCATTTTTTATTTGTTTATTTGATAATGTAAACCTAGATTTTATAGGGACCCAAAACCATAAAAAGTGAGATAGAGATTTATAACTAGCCCCCAAATAGTTGAATGATCAAAACCAAAATTTTAATCAACAAATAAAAATAGACACAAAAAAGCACTTTAGTTGGGGGGACCTTCTTGGGTGTCCCTCATAGTATAATTAACCTTTGCTAGAATGTTGGACTTATCTTTTCAGGCCTTTTCTTTGGTAAAATTCTTAGGACCCTTGGCTTGTTCAATGGTAAAAATCATCCTTATATGCTTCTTGCCTTTCACATGGGAGAAGGGATGCTTTAGGGTGACCCCAGAGGGGATTTAGGAATATTAGGGGATTTGAAGACTAGGCAAAGGGGAGGGGTTGGGTAAATTTCATTAACATATAATCTGTGGTCTCCATCACCTAGTGGAGCTCGTTCTAATGAAGAATCACTTTAGCCAATCCAAAACTTGCCTACTAGACTTTTACATTAAAGTTTTCTAGCATTTCTTTGTTAGTGAGAATTCATTGATTAGACACTTTTTCATAGTTATTGAGAATGCATTTGAAGCTTTTTGCTTTCCCAGTCAAAGCATCACCTAATATGATAGTGTCATCTATGAAAAATTAATGGGTGACAGGATCCATGTTTTAGGCCACCAAGATGTTGGGAAATAATGGAAGCACACAATTAATTACCAAGTACAAGCAACTTACATGCAGAATTAACCAGAATCACAAGTAACTAGAATTTAGAAATAACACAAAATATGAGAGACAATACACAACTTGTATTAAAACTCTTTCAAAAGGAAATACAACAAAGAAGATTACCATAGTTCTTCTTCCTTACACACCTCTAGGGCATAAACAGTAAATCTTCCCTCAAAGCTCTCTCTCTTACGGTCCCAACACACAACTCAGACACAGAGTTGGTGTTCACCTCCAACCAATCAGTATTCACTACTACCAGTATCCAAGTGATCCACGCACTCCACAAGTGCTCCACACACTCCAAAAGTACACAATCATACTTCAAGTAGATCTCCCCTAAATTGCAACAACCTGCAACCCAATCTGATATTACTTATGGAAGGAACTGCCTTGCCTTCCTCTTTGCTCTCCAACTGAGTACACACTGTACTCCAAGTAGATCCTGCCTGATACTGCTCCCTATTGTGTTGTTGTCCTCCCTGATCTTGCACACCTATAAATCAATCTAGTTCTGCACACTTGCAAACCTGGATCATGCACACACATACACCTGCAGATCAATGATCTTACTTACCATGTAGATCTCCTATAGAAGCCATGCACACATGCTAACCAAGATCTTACACACTTGAAGAATCCTATTGACTCTCCAAAACCAGCACCCACCTTGGTACTGCCATGGAACTAGGAGGAATACACTTGCTCACCTCACACACAGAAGGAGCTAACTTTGTTCAACTCAAACTAGAACACTTTACAATACAATCCATGAGTTTATTATATAGATCTCATCCAAACAATAATTAAACATCTAATTACAATAATTAGATCCACAGCTTCTAGTCTAAATTTGGCTCTTGACATGCAAACACTTGGTTTGTTAACTAATTGCCCATAACACTCATAGTTCAAACCGAACAAGTGACCAACATCGGTCCCTGTCTGCCTGGAGGTGATCGACGTCGGTCGATCCCTGATCGACATCGGTTGCTATCTCTGTCTAATCTTACCGACGTCAATTGGCCTGACCGACACTAGTGTCTATGACACTCAGCAAACTCTCTGCAACCTCCTCCTCTATTTGCATCAGTGAAGCTTTTAGCTCCACAACCTAACACAAGATACCCTTAATTAGGCCTTGATTGCAAGCCCATCTCAAGATTTTCCCCAAAAATTCTACCAGTATGATGAAGAGGTATGGGTAGAGGAGATCTCCCTATCTTAGGCCTCTAGAATCATGAAAAAGTCTTTTGGGACCCCATTAATAATCATGGAGAACTTATGGGTGATAATGTAATTCTAAATGATTTTTTAAGTGTCATGATTAAATCCAAGCTTTCCAAGATCTAAAGAAGAAACTGCTAGGAAACCCAGTCGTAAGCTTTAGACATATCTAGTTTAAGTAACATACCTTTCTTGAAAGATTTGGTGATGGATTGGATCACTTCATGAGTTATGATAATGACATAAAAAATTTGTCTTCTAGCTAAAAAATCCCCCTATTGTTCCTCAATGATATAATTCAAGAGGGGTTGCATACAATTGACTAGAATAGAAGAGCAGATCTTTTAAATGGTGTTATAAAGATTGATGGGCCTAAATTATTTGATGTTATTTGCCCCTTATTTTTTAGTACTTAGGACCAAGAAGGTATTATTGATCTAATTTAGGATAGATTTAGATTGAAAGAATTATTTAATCACTTCTTCAACTTCCAGGTGGATAGTGTCCCAAAATTTTTGAAAGAAAATGTAAGGGAAGCCATCTAGTCCTGGGGCCTTTAGTCTATCCATAAGAAAGACCACACTTTTTATTTCCTCATTAGAGGTGATTTGGATGAGGGAGGCATTATCTGTGGTTGTGAATAACCTGTCAAAGTTTGATAAAGTCAAGGAGACTAGAGAATTGTCAAGCTTAGCATCTTTCAAGAGAAGCTTCTTGAAAAATTTGATGATATGTCGAGATATAACATATTCATCCTTATTGGTGGTTCCATATTCCATTTATAGTTGAGGGATTTTATTATAATTATTGTGTCTAAAATTTGAATGGTGGAAAAATATGGTGTTCTTGTCCCCTTCTTTCAGCCATAAACATCTAGATTTTTGTTTCTAGTAAGCTTCTTCTTTTTCTTCCAAATTATGAAAATTGCATAGGATTTATTTTTCCTTCTTAGATATATGTTCATTATATTCTCCTAAAGCACTAAATTCTTTGATGATGGATATTTTTACCTCTATGAACTTTTTTTGAATGAAAATGTCTCCAAAGACTTATTCTAGATTTTTAGCTTAGTTTTTAGGAAGTCAAATTTTTAGTGAAAATAAACATGGCTGATCATGAAAAAGGTTCCTTACACCAATATTTTAAATAATCTTTGAAGTAAGGATGGTGAGTTCACATACTCTCAAATTTGAAAAGGTAACATTTGGTTTTAGAGATTTTATCAGCTACGAAGATCATAGGATTATGGTTAGACCCAATTCTAGGTAGCAAAGAGAGTCTACTAAAAAAGAGAATATAACAATTTAGGGAGATCAAAAACTTATCAAGGTGGACCTGTATCAATTTTTATTCTAGCTTTCTATTGGACCAAGTATAAGGGATTCCATTTAAGTCCACATCAACTAAACTTGCATTAGATATGAAGTCATTAAATTCAAGCATGCTATCAATGAGGTCAAAAATTCCTCCTTTTTATCCTCTAAGGAGAGGGGAGTGTTGAAGTCCCCCACCACAATCCAATTCTAATCAAGGTAGCCCTAGTGAAAGTTCACAAGCATTTTCGATAAGATATTTATAACATATTTTGAATTAGGGGCATAAATATTAGTGAGAATCCATTTTTCCTTGCTAGCATTGTTAGTAAAATAAAACACAAATTTGGTTGGAGGATTTCCAAATCAAGTCTCCTTCTAGTGCATTGTGTTTTCAAAAAATGGCTAATCCTCTTGAGGCACCTTTGGACTCTGAGGTGAGAGTATTCATTAGATGTGTTGTTCTTCCTCATTTTAAAATGAATCCTTGATCTCCTTTTATGCTCCAAACTTAGTTGAAAAATAAGATATAACTAACCTTAGTTATTAGTTTATTATAACTAATTTATTTTAAATCTCAATTAATTATAAGTAGTTATTAGTGAAGGATATGTTTAATTAAGACGTAAAAGTCTTAATATATCAAGTTTTAAAAAATAAAAATAAAACATGTACTTATCTTAACGGGTAGGTACCCTTATCAATTAATAATAAAATAGAATACTTTTATCAATTATTAAATAAATAAGTCAAAATTTAATAAAATTCTATTTATATCAAACCATGTTGCATATTCCAAAATTAACTTAAGCATATATATATCAAAAATTCAATCTTCTATACATCCTAAAATTATCAAAGATCTAAAAGTTTATGCATCAAAACTACAAGTCAAAATATCAAGTCTAAAAGTAAATTGTTTACCAACTATAGTCCAACTAAAAAATTAAAAGTCTATCTGAATGACGTCTAGTAGTCATCTGAATCTAAAAGTACTTCAATAATAGGATTCCCATGCTTATTAACACCTTCTTTATATTCCATTTCAATTTCTATAAATTTCACCATCTTCATTCTAGAATCACTTATACTATCATAAATTTCTAGCTTGATTAATTTGATCACTCTAACCTCAATTAGTGAATCTATATCATTCTGACTAGCTAATCCTTTATCTGAAGTGGAAGGATGAATCTCGATCATACATTTTATGCCTACTCAAATAGGTTTCTATAAACTCAATTTTCTACATCATGTGATGGGTTCACTCTGAGAAGATGCCAAACCTAATTTTTTATATCCCAAAATAGGCTCTCAATGAGGAGATGAAGGCTCATTTGAAATTAAGGGAATGACAAGATTGACAAATTGTTTACCATGAGCTATTTTAATTTCAAGCTGAGTAGCTTGATTGATAAGAAGAGGTTTGACAACATGCTCAACTATTTCAAGATTTGGAGGTTGAATTGGTAAATGTTGTGGGTTATTTTACAAATGATGTGAAGATCTATTGTGTGAAGGGGTCCTATCACCAAACCTGCACCCATAAAATCCCTTATTTCCCCTTTTGCATCTATTATTGGTTAGATTAAAAGGTAGATTATTGAGGATATTCTAAAATTTAAGGTTTGATGCATCAAAATGAATAGACATCCTAGCACCCCTATGAAACTTAGGGCCAAACCTCTTAGTCTTAAATCCACCTCTCTAAATATTTCTAGAAGGATTTTGATGATTAAAATTACTACCAAATTTTTTCCTCCCAACCTCTATCATCATTACTCCTACTTGACCTAGGTTGATCCCATCCACACATTTTAAAAACAATCTAAAATATATTAAAAAGAATTGATGACTGAAGAATCAACATATATCCATTCAAGATGAAACAAAATTGAAATTTTAAAAACACAATAATATCTAAACTAATTTTTGAACTAAATTATACATCAAATGTATCCAATATCATTATCAATTCTATGTATTTCATCAAAAAAGAAAAAAAGTAAATGCTTAAACTACATCATTAAAACCAACTAAGTCTTCAAATAAAATTATAATATCATATTTTAATTTCAAAATATTATGATATATCTCAATGAAGTTTCGATCTTTGTCAAATCCACTATAAAGTTAATCAATACAAGAATTGAAGCAACATAATTTCAGCTAAATATTTTCCAAAATGAAATCACCAAGTAATATTTTGAAACATAAATTACTTGCTCAAAATATAATCTTCATCAAAAGTTTAACTAAGAAACAACTGAGTTCATTAAGGTACTATCACTTCAATATATATTTTTAAAATAAACCCTAAAACCTCAATACTAAGATGTAGATTCAATAAAAACTTCATATTTTATCTAACCCTTTTGAAACCAATACTTGTAATTAAAAATGGTATATGAAACTTATGATTATAGATCTTCCATTTATATATTTTGACAACTTTTTGACATATATTTATACATTGTGGCCAACTAAATTCATTCAATCTTTTCTATATATGACCATCTTAAGAACCTCAACAAACAACAAACCGAATTTGCTTCTACAAAAAGTCAAGATTCATAAATTCCAATAGCAATCAAGATTTTGAGGAAATAATTACTTTTAAAACCCTAACATAGTTCACCATTTTTCCAAAATCTCAACCTATATATCCCAAAATATATCAAATCCAATATTGAAACAAACCTTGCATTTAAAATTTATACTTTCAATCATTGTTTTATTTCCATAGAATGCATGAAACTAAATCTTATCATGCTTCAGATGTTTGAATACATATAGGGAAAACATACAGATAGAAATTCGTTTGAGTAAAAACTAAAGGAATGATAAACAATATTACTGCATGCTTAGAATTATTTGAAAATCTTAACAAAATTTACAAGCAAAAAGATATGATTTAAAATAATCACTTAATTTAAAAATGGGAGACTCAATAAACCCCAAAATGAAATACAAAGATGAAAAAAATTTCCTTCATTTTAAAACTTGATAAGCTTCACTTCCATGATAAGTATGCAACCTTCTTTTGAAACTGAAATTGAAATGTATGTCCTATAAACTTATTATGCTCAGACTTTCTAGATCTACAAAATAACATCATTTGGTAGAACTTTCACATTTTAAAACTTGACCAATCATATAATCATGCAAAATATACAAATAGAAAGCCCTTGGAAATTGAAACAAGCTACAACTAGACATTATATTGTATGTTCAATTAACTTTGAAACCGCTTTTTCAAAACCTTTAAAAAACTTATGAAGTATGCATGTAAGTTGTATCTTACAAAAACCCCAAAATAATAATGAAGTCTTTCAACTATAAATATTTTTTAACAACACGAAAACTAAAAATAACATACTAAAATGTCATAACCCTTTTATAACTTCACAGACAATCAAAATGATTAAATATTCTCATATATCCACATCAACACTAGAATGTATCAAAATGAAACTAAATTTCATCAAAATGAAGAAAAGAAGTGATGGATTTGAAAAATTGAAACTATAAGTGCCATATGACTTTTCAAACATCCCATCCATAAACTTAAGTCACTAAAATTTTCTCATGCATCACAAACAACATAACTCTTCCTTATAACCAGAAACTATTGAAGATAATCATGAAATATTTTCAAAACTTGTTTAAATTACTCAAGGCATACCTAGTTGTGTTCCTTTGTATCTTTTTTCTTTGAAATCCTTCAAAATTCCTCTTTGTAACTTCAAAAATCCAACTAACCAGAGCTCTGCTTCCATGAGAAGCTTTCCAAAATAACAAAAACCAAGAAAATCAACCTACTTGTATTCACCAAGCTTTGTCATAACCGACTCAATTAGGTACTCATTTCTTATTGGATGGTTAAAATTAAGAGTGCACTTAACAATTTTGCTATTTTATTTATCAACATGATCAAAATTAGCAATGATGAACCTTCTTACTAATCTCTTCACCAAATTATACAATTTGAGGCAAACATGCTTCATATTAACTCTTCATTACCACCAAATCCCAACTAGATCTTGATACTTCAGGATTGTGCTTCATATTAAATGTCTATGCCAACTTAGCATACCATAAATACATGTTTCCAACTGAACACCAAATCACTATGGCATGGATCATTGAATATGCTTTGAAAACAATCTAATTGCCTCTCAAAATGACATCTTAAGACTTAAGTAAATGGATAGACCTTGTAATGAACCCTTATGCCCTTTGAAAATAATGAAGTCTTAGGGCTTAAACTTATCAACACTCAAAACCACCATGCCCAATAGTTATCATCACTATTATTTCAAGACCTTTAGGTTAGATGTTCCTAGGTTAAGATCCTAAGAAATTATAAATTAAAATTTCTTTAGAACAAAATTTGAACCTTAATGATGCACCATTTATACCACTTCAAAATAAATATTCATAAAATTGATTTATGAGAAAGAATAAGCTTCTTATTTTGATCACTATGTTTAGGGTTCATGATGAGGATTCAAACCAAAATACATCATGTCATTTTATTTCAAATTGAATTCTTTATGAATTGAATCCTTGAAATAATGAATTCATAACAATAACCATGTTCAAATTTTTAAAATGAATTCATATTAAAATCAATGATAAAATGCATTATTTCCTTTTGTTGTGATAATTATATCCAATCCATCTAAATAATCATAATTTATTTGAAATAAAATGAGAGTAAAAGTCATTATAATTGATTCAAAAATCATTCTGATCTATTCTAAATCCAACTTCATATTTACAATGAAAACCATGCCAAGCATTGTTATAACTGTTCAAGTCATCAAAACTAAAAATCCATTCCTAAATTTACCATTATAACCATATTCACTGAAATCAATAAAGCTATCTGAAAATGTTATATCAATATATATTCTTCTATATTCAAAAAATACACAAAGTAAAAACATGTCAAACTGAAAATACTGAGTTGTAATCTACAAAAACTATTCTGAGAAGCAAAATGACTGATCACATACATACACAGTGATATATAGATGCATCTTTTATTCAATAATTTGTTATGATTTTTGAAACCACCCCAAATATAAACATAAATTCATCAACCAATCATCATCAACTCATAATAAAAAATATGCATTCAAATATATTGCTAATTGATCGAGTCCCCAAAATGGTTTTAAATTTCATGACATAATCATCTCTATGACAAAAAGTATTAGTTTATGAAAAAAATTAAGGGGGTGTGAAAAATACGCATGATAGTTTCATACCTGGGTTTGCATCTTTGGTGAAACCTATCACAACTATGCTAAAAAAGAATCAATTTTTTTCTTGGACTAAAGAAGGTAAGAACTATTTTGAAACTATTAATAAAGCAATTTCACAAGTTCCTACTATTGTGAATCCTAACTTTTCTAAAGACTTCATGTTGTATTCATTTTCTAACCTTGATATTATCTTATCCATGTTAATGTAAAATAATGATGAGGGTGTAGAGTAGCCTATTGCATTATTTAGTCAAGGTTTAGAAAATTATTAAGTCAAGTACACCTTTTTAGAGAAACATGTCCTTGTTGTTGTAAGGGGATTAAATAAATTTATTCATATGGTTTCAAATAATAAAATTTATGTTATGGTTTTTCATCTTAGTACCAAGGAGTTTCTTTTGAGCAAAGATCTTAGTGAGAAGAGAGCAGGGTAGATCACTAAGGTAATAAAATATGATGTTGATATCAAAGTAACAAAATAAGTAAGAGGTAAAGGCCTTTGTGAACATTTAGCTTTAGATTTTCATGAGTTAAAAGAAGAGGTTCTAGTCAATCATGATTACTCCTAACCAACTAGTTCCTTGCATATACAAAGTTAGACATAGGATGTGATCAGATTTCTTCAAAAATAATAAGTATCCTAATAATATGAGTAGATCACAAAGGACATATTTTAGATTGAAGTCTATTCCCTTTTGTATTGTGGATGGTGTGCGCTTAGAAGAGACATTAATATTATGTTATTGAAATGCATTCATAATGATCAGTTTAGAGTGTTGCTTGAGAAGTTTCATGATGGGGCAACAAGAGGTTATTTATCTCTAAGAACCACATCTATCAAGATCATGAAGGTAGGATATTTTGGCCCTACCTTTTCAAAGACTATCATGATTGGGTGAGATGGTGTGTATAGTGTGCTTTCTTTGTAGGAAAAAGAAGCTTACAGTTCTTCCTTTGAAGCCTATCCATGTTGATAAAACTTTCATGCAATAGGGTCTTGATTTCATTGGCATGATAAATCCCCCATCAAGTGCTAGTCATAAATGGATAATCATAGTAACTAACTATTTTACAAGATGGGTTGAGGTAGTAGCATTGAAGGAAGCTAGTAATATTCTATCTTGGACTTGTATGAGAGCATCATAACAAGGTTTGACACTCCTTTTACTATTATTTTAGATAATACTCTTAATTTTATGGTTGCTAAGATAGTTGACTGAGAAAATAGTAATGGAATATTCTTGAGTACTTCATCTAACTATTACCCTCAAGGTAATGGGTTGGTTGAATATACTAATAAGAATTTGATCAAAATCATCAAGAAAACCTTAGATCATAATCAGAGGGTTTGGCACACCAAATTGAAGATAGCCTTATGGGTTGATAGGAGAACGCCCAAGAGGTCAATAATGAATTCTCCTTTTGTGCTTATCTATGGAAGGGAAGCTATGTTGCCTATATCTCAATAATTGCTTACCTTAGAGTTGGCACATCAACTAGAGATACTTGAGAACACTCTAATGGAGGTGAGATTGATAGAATTAATAGAGCTAACAGAGGCTAGAGAGAAGCTTCATCAAGCTATGAAACATCACCAAGTACAAATGAAGAGGTCTTTTGAGAAGAAGGCAACTCCAAAATCATTTTAAGAAGGTGACATAGTATTGAAATGGGATGAAGATAGAGCAAAACTAGGTAAATATATCAAATTTGATACCCTATGGAGTGGACCATATATCATCATCAAGTACAAGAAAAATAACTCTTTTTAGTTAGCAAGGATGAATGGAAAAGAGTTTCCTATCCCTGTTAATGGGATACATTTTAAACATTACTTTTGAGTGGTAAAGTTCATTTTTTTATGTAGTAGATTAGGTGTGTGTGTTGTGTTCCATAAGTGCTCATACAGAACATGTGTGTCTCTTGCTTTGTGTTTTGTTCTTTTTGATTTCTATTGTTTGGTGTATTGTCAAGGAATTTATATGTTAAACTTGTTGTACATGTGACTCTATATCCCAATGGATAGGATTAGGCAACTGGTTATGGCATAGTAATCATGCCACCCTTGGGAAATTGCCAATAATGTTGACCATTTTTACCACAAGTTAAAATGGATCAACCCCCTTATAGCCAAAATATTATATATAGAGGTCTCATTATAGCATCATAAGGTGTTTAATAGTTTTATTTGATGTCATTTCATATTCCATTCTAGCTTTAGTCATCATCTAGTCTATTCCTTGTGTCATTTGATATCTTAAGGGTCATTTTAGAGTCATATATGAAATTGACAGGTTTTCACAATGTTCAAGCTGTCAAAGTATGGGGTGAGTTGCACAGGCCTTAGAAGTTCATCAAGCCTTCACAAGATCAAGCGGTGGTTGGTAGAACAAGTCTATAATTCTTTTAGGTTTTTGGCTAAGTGATGGGGACTCGTCACAATTTTTTTTTGTAGCAAGAATCCCAAAGGCCTATTTCTTTTAGGAAAAATATTCAAAGTATAATTATTTGTTTTGATTAAATAGTTTCACAATAATTTTATTGAAGATATCATTATTTCAAATAAAATGTTTGAGAAAAATAGTTCGATATTAAAATTTTCAAGGTTTGTTTGTTTTGGACATTTTGTTTGCAACAAAAGAGCCAAGTCTGATTTCTTTTGGAAAAATTGTCTAATACAAAAGGCTAACAACATATTATTTTAGACAAAATTTCCAAAACATAAATCTCCATGACCCATATTTTTTTAGTAAAATTGGTTGATGCAAAAATTCTAAAGCCATCATTCTTGTAGGGAAATTGTCCTAAAGATAAAGATCCCTAGGAAATTACCCATAGTAAAAGCTCTGATAGACTTGCATTATTTTGGAAAAGTTGTTCTAGAAGAGTATGATGTTTGTGAAAATGTCAAAAATAATTCATGGCAAATAATCATTGTGGGTAAAATTTTGATGGTCACCCAGATGTCAAATATGATTATGTAGATATCAAATGACACGAGTGCAGACATCAAATATCAGCCATGATAAATAGTCATTTGAGTTCAAACAATGGGTCCAAACAGATCAATGATTGGCATATAAGTGTACACTTAGATCTAATTATTCATGATTGGTTCAAATAGGTCAAAAGGTCCTTGGGTTAAAAACCTTTGAAAGAACACATGTTGGACAAGATCCAATAATGTGGGTTCATTGAGTAGAGATTTGATGGCACCAGCTCGACTAACAAGAAGGTGGGTCCAATCTAGATCAATGATCAATGCTTAATCATACCAATGATCCCACAGTGAATTAAAACTGATAGGAAAGTGGGAAAAATGATATCTACAACTAGTGTATAGGAGTTCAAAAATTATGATATGATAACAAATATTTATGAGGCTAATAAGAGAAAAGGTAGTTTAGAGAAATGTGATTGGTCTGAGTCAATTTTTGACAGACAAAGTTGAACTAAAAAGCCACTTTTAACTAGAGTAAGTAGGTATTATAAACATAGTTTAAAATGGAATGAGCAACATGGTAAGAGAATGCCACATGGTCAACTATGTAGGATCAAAGGACTTTGTATAAAAGTGAGATTTTTGAACTCATATGCCACCATGAAAGCTCAGTCGAGGTCTAAGATGAACAATGATTGCTAGATGTAAAGAATGAAGTCTAGGGAATCAATAAATGAATATAAAAAGTGAATTTAGGTGTCTAAAAAATAGGTAGTAGTTAGGTTAACATATTATGACTGTCATATTATGTTTCAACCTCTCTTAGATAGTACGTATGTGTCAAATCTCTCCAATTCAATTTGAAATTCTTGAGAGATCATCCATGATGAAAGGTCATTTATTGTGCATAGCAAAGGGAGCTTTGTGCTGCATTTTAGGACTTTTGTATTTTAAGATCCATTTGTCCCATTATACCTTGCATGGTCTATTTCTAAATTCAACCTCCTACAAGTGTAACTCTTCCTATCAAATGGACATGTATCCTAGTGACCTTTGAACTTCATTCTTTTCTCCTCTCTCTGAGGTTCTATAAGTAACTACCATTCTAGCCTTTATAATCTAATATCACACCATGTATGGTGAATCCCTACTAGTTTTGACATTGTACTTTACCTTAAAATAATAAATACAATTTATTTTGAGTTCATATTTCAGCATATCAAAGTGTGTGAAGAGATGTATAGTGAATAGTTAAGAGATATTTATCTATCCTTGCTTTCTCTCAGTCATTCCATGTTTAATGCAAGTGATTTTAGCCTAACAGGTCATATGAAGTGTAGTCAAGTGTATGAATTTGTCTTAATTGTATAATGAGCCTTAGTATCTACAGCTAATCTATGGTCTTATTTACCTTAGAAAGTTCTCATGCATCTCACCTTCATATCAAAATATTAATTCTAATGCATTATAGGAATCTTAGACTAGTGTTGTATGTCTTATCTATAATAGGCTTGAACACCCTCTTCTAGGGTACAATATTTGGTGACAACAAGACCTACCATCCCACTTTGCCCTATGTCTATCTAGGGAATTCACAACCAAGATTGGGAGATATTTATAATTAGATTGGTCCTACATGGTTTTTAGGACTAGGTATGGCACCAAACTTAAGATAAAATCAGAACCAATTGATAAAAGTTGATTTAATATTATGTTCCTAAGGTTTGTAATGTTAATTTCACTATTCTTGATGAAGGAGACCTCCATTTTGACCAAGAACCAACTATTTTTCTTGAAGGCATACCTGATCTTTTTCTTAATGAGTGGAAAACTAAACATCATATACATGATTCATATAATTTTATGGAATAATTAGACCTATGAGTATATTGTTTACATGAGGAAGGTCCATTTATTCCATATTTGGCAATCCTAATAATCCTACAGATGGTCTATGGTAGTTATTCTTTAATGGATCAAGGAGAAAGATTAGTGTAAGTGGTGGTGAAATGTTGGTGTCTCCTTTAAAATAAAGGTGCTATACCACTTTCATAATTCAATTGAGTTGTACTTTTAATTTAATAGAGTATGAGGAACTTGTATATGGCCTTTAGTGGGGTAGGAAAATAGGAATGAAGTGTTTACAAGTATTTGGTGATAGGGAGATGATTGTTCATCAAGTCAAAGGTTAAAATGTAACAAATAAATCCTTGATAATGCCCTAAAAACATAGGGTCTAGGATCTTATGGAATATTTTGAGGCCTTCAACATACAATCCATTCCAAGGAAGGAAAATAATCATGCTAATAGGTTTGTTATAGTTGGATCCTAGTTTTATATCCCCAATGATGTCAAGAACTCAAGATGTTGACCACATGTCAAGGTAATAGTAAGACCTTCCATTCCTAATAATGAGGTTAATTAACAAGTCCTTGATAGTGACAAACAAATAACATGCTTTCTCCAAGAAGAGGCTGAGTTCTCTTCAACAAATAAGTCCAAATTGTAGCAATCATATGATGATCAAATTGTAAAATTAAGGTCAAACAAGCTTCCTAAAGGCTTAGTGACACTTGAAATCATTTTCATTGATGATTAAAAAATTAAGAAAGAGAAGATATGCATATCTACCAAGCAAGATAATTACATAGGTTCACCATCTTCAAAGACAAACTTTTATCACTTGGAAAGGTATGTAACAAGGAATAGAGACTTGCATTCATTGAGTTATGCAAAGAGTTTGTTGATTTGTTTTCTTAGAAGTATAGTGATATAAAAAGTTTTGACCTTAGCCTAGGTCAACACACTATAGATCTATATGTATATTCTAAACCATTAATTTAAAGGCAAAGGCCTATCAACCCAAAAATTGAGCCCTTAATGAGTAAATAATTGACTAAGTTGATATAATATAACATCAGCTTTCCTATCAAACAATCATTTTGGGTTCCCAATGTAGTCCTTATAAGGATTAAGAATTTAGAGATAATATTATGTGTAGATTTTAGGGACTTGGATAGAGTCTCATTGAAGGATCATTATTCTTTACCTTCTATGGATAAAATACTATAGATGGTAGCAGTATCTGAACATTTCTCCCTCCTTGATGGCTACTCAGGGTATAATCAAATTTTGGTGAAAGAGGAAGATTAGTATAGGATATCCATTACAAAAATATATGTCACATATTCATATAGGAAGATTCCTTTTGGGTTGTTTAATGCTAGAGCTACATTTCAAAGAACCATGGACATGTCATTTCAAGGTTTGATAAATGATATAGTGTTAATTTATCTTGATGATATCATAGTGTTCTCCAAGGACAGACATGATCATTTCACTCATGTTAGCCATATTTTTGAGATATGTATATAGCTTGGAGTCTCTTTCAATCCTAAAAAGTGTTTATTTTTAGTACATGAAGGCAAACTCTTGGGCCATATTATCTCTTGGAAAGGTCACTTCATAGATCCTAAAATGGTAAGTGTTATCATGTCTTTGTCATTGGTTAAGGACAAGAAAGGGATGTAAAGTTTCTTTGGGAAGATAAATTTCATTAGGAGATTCATACCTCATTTAGATAATCATATCAATCCTCTAGCATCCATGTTGAATAAAAATCATGATTTTAGTTGGACTAGATAAGTAAGGGATAATTTTGGTGCTATCAAACTAGCCATAACTCAAGCTCCAACATTTTTAAATCCTAATTTCAATAAGGACTTCACCTTGTATGATTTTAAAAATTTTGAAGTCATCTCACCATGTTGACACAATCAATGAAAAGGGTCTTAAATATCTCATTGCTTTCTTTATCCAAGGTTTGGAAGACTATTAGGTAAAATACACTTTTGTAGAGACATAAGTGTTTGATGTTTTAAGAAGACTTAAAAAATTTAGGTATATTCTCTCTTTAAAAAAATTACATGTGATGGTGTCTCATCCAAACATCAATGACTTCATTTTAAGTAGATATTTGAATGAGAAAAAAGGATGGTTGGATCACCAAAGTCATGGAATATGGTGTTGATATCAAGGTTACCAAATTGGTGAGAACTAAGGGACTATGTGAACACTTATATTAAGACATGAAATAGAAAAAATATGTTATCCCATCACTCCAATATTATCCTTAAATAACTACATATTCATTTACCATGAGTTGGACATAAGACATGGTCAAATTCCTCCAAATAGGTGAGTGTCCATTAGGCTTAGAACAAGGCTAAAAGGAGACATTTTATATAATAATCCATTCCATATGTCCTTATAGATGGAATATTATTTATAAATACCTTAATTTATTAATCTTAAGGTTTGTATAGGTGAATCAGGTTCATAAAGTATTGGCAAAATTTCATCATAAATCATTAGGTGGTCACTTTGCATGAAAACTACATTAGCAAAAGTGATGAGAGTTGGTTATTATTATCCTAGATTATTCAATTTTTCATATGCATGGGTGATAAAGTGTCAAAAGTGTGTCTTGTTTATATGAAAATAAAATCTTGCATCCCTTCCTCTCCATCCCATTCAAGTAGACTAACCTTTCATGCAATCAGGATTGGATTTCACAGGTATGATCAATCCTCCTTCAAGTGTTGGTCATAAATGGGTGTTGACTAGAATTGAATATTTTAATAGATATACATAGGCTCTATCTCTAAAGAAATATAATAAAATTAATGTGTTATATTTATATGAAGGTATAGTAACCAAATTTACAGTACCTTCTACACTTATCTTAGATAATGTAATGGATTTCCTTGGTACTAGGATAAGTGAGTGGGTTGTAAAGCATGAAATCCACATAAAAACATCCTCAAACTACTATCCTCAAGGAAATAGGATATCAGAGTCAATAAAAATGAATCTAATTAGAGTTATCAAGAGGAATATGGAGGAAAATTAGAGAGCATGGCACACAAAATTGAAGATAAACTTATGGGATGATATGATCAATCCTAAAAGATCCATTGAAAACTCACCATACATGGTTTTCTATGGAAAAGAAGCTAAAATTACCATCTCTCTTGAGTTACCATCTATATATCTTACACATCAACTTTAGATGATGGATAATTATGCCATCAAAATTAGACTAGTTGAGTTGACAGAGCTAGAAGAAATAAGAAATCATGCCATGTATACTATGGAATCCCACCACTCTCAAACCAAGAGGTAATTTGATAAGAGATTTATTCTATGAGCATTATAATAAGGTGACCTTGTGCTCAAATGGGATGAAGATAGGGCCTATCTTGGAAGGCATAAAAATTTTGACACCCTATGGAGTGGGCCCTATTCATCACTCATTACAAACAACGTAAAGTTTTTTAGATCTAAAATATGAATGGAGAAGAAGTGCATATCCTAGTCAATGAGATACACCTCAAACATTTTTATTGAGGTCATTTTATCCTATTATACATAGTAGACTAGGCTTTGCTTTTTCTAAGTGCTTTTAGTACATGTTTTCATTGTTGTGTGTGGCTCATTTTGTTGGTGTGTTTATAAGGTGCTTTCAATTTGTTTCAAAAGTTAATGTCATGTCTAAGTTCATATTTTGTCTCATAAATAAACAAATTTTAGTGACTACATGCCCAATAGGTTGTCTAAAGCCACTAGTCTAGATGTTTAGTAGGCAAACTACCTTATGAGGTTGCCAAAACTATTAGCTAATCATCCACCCCTGACCAAGTATTGTTTAAAACTAGGTAACTAAGTCATCTAACCTTTAAATGGTCTTGTTGAGACTCATATTTTGGTTTTATGGTTTGGTGTTGAATGTCATCTCAAGATATAAAAAATGTCCTAATAGGATGATAAAGTCCATGTGTGTGTCTTGTCCAATCAACATTATGCCATGATATTTGAAGAGGTCTTTTACAATGTAGTTTAGCAAAGTTTAAGGTAACTTTGTAAAAATTAAGGTTAAGTTGTGAAAGTCAAGATGTGCTTGATCTATAATGAAAATAATGAGATGGTGATCATCCAATAAATAATGATGCTCCATGATGGATAAGTAGGCCTAGAATCAAAGGTAAGGAAGTGTAACATTATCTTTTCAAATATTTTAAGGAGTTTAAGGTAATTTTGGAAATATTAAGGTTTCATTTGTTTTGTCGTATTACTTTTTACAATGTTGAAGTGTAACCCATTGAGGAGACATCAAGTATGAAGGTCACATATAATTCATATAGGTCAACAAGGTCTTTTGGGGGTCATTTGACACTTGTTGAAGAAAACCTTATATATATGTTTTCTCGTAAACTTGTTTAAAGTGTCAAAATACTTATTTTTCAATGTATACTCACCTTGAAAACTACTTTACTCATTGTTATAACATCCAAACATAGTATAATGAAGAAATGAAAGGGATAAGAAGATGAAAATATGATTTTTACATTACATCACCACTATAAAAGCCAAGAGGAACTCCATGGACATCTAGTTCATAGTTCTAATAATGCATTTTGGCCAAATATGGCAAGTTTTCTTGATTAAGACAAGTTTAAAAGTGATTATGCAACCTCAAGCTTGATCATGAGGTATCATTGAAAGTATTTTAAAACTAATTATAGTTATTTAATACCTCCAAAACATCATATAGCCTCACCAAGCTCAAAATCATGAAGATAAAGAATTTTAAGGTCCAAAGAAGGAAAAAAATTAAGTTTTCCATCAAGTTGCTTACAAGAGATAAGGCTTAATTTAATAACATTAGTTCATAAAGGAGGAGATGTTTCAGACCAAATTATCTTAGGGGATGTTTAACACCCCAATTCCCTTCAAATACATGGAAATAGTTTTGGTATTATGGGGTGAATCTTTATGAATCATTGTTAATAAGTTTAATAGCCTCTTAAACCCTACTAAACCCCAATGTCAAGGTTTTCCTCTTGAAATGACATGTATTTGGTTGATGAATTAATGGAAATGGTTTTAAAGTGTCTTTTTAAGGTCCAATTACCCATAAAATATCAAACTTGACACAATTTCCCAATGGTCATGGTTGTACTAGCATGAAAATATCATTGATCTATTGCTTTGGACTTGGTAGGTAGGGTTTGTTGAAGTTGTGAGGTATTTACAGAATTAAGATGACTGAAATAAATTATAAATTATGTTTAATAGCTAATACAAACATAATAATCCCTTTTAAACCATATTCAATCAAATATTCAATGCACAAATGAGATAAATATCAAGGTACAAGTCTACAGGGTTAAGAGTGTAAGTTTCATGGTTGTTTGACACTGTTAGGAGGGTTTTGGATTAATGAAAGAAGTTAAAAAAACATGGAATTCTAATTCAAAATTATTTCACACCCAATTCAATATTTTCTCAAGCACACATCCATCTCTAAAGTTGTCTTCTAGTGCTTACTTAGCCTACATGCTTCAAATGGAGGAAACACAGTCTTGTAGGCAATCACATTTGATCCTTAAAGAATAGTCCACATGAAATAAAGTTTTAACAACTAAAATATAATATTACATAATTATCAAATAAAATATATTTTTTTCAAAACTTCCATGACCATCTTTTCTAAGAAATTGCAAATGCATAGTCCATACCTTTTTTCAGTCATGGTGAGTTTGAGAAGCTTAAACCCTAGGTGAAAACCCTATTGAAAAGTTGAATGAATTATAATCATAATGGGGAACATGAAGGTTTTGTATAAAATATATTCATATTATTTTAACTATATTTATATCCCTTATCTCTATGAGTCTTAGACCTTGTTAAGCCTATATGAAGGCTAAATGCAAGGTTTTCATCATTTCTAAAAATTATAATGGTTTCTTAAGGATGTTCATGAACTTAAAATTTTATCCCAAATATATTTTAAGTTAAAAAATTGTATGTATATTATTTTTTTAATAATGAGTGTGTATGTATTTTTTCAGTCAGTCACCTAAGAAAAACATCTACAATAGGTACAATTTTACACAAATATGAAGAGTTCTTTGCATTTTATGTAGGTGTTCTCCTTGGGAAAGTTATAAAATAAGTTAAAAAAACTTAATATTGTCTAAAATATCATTAAATTTTCATAATAATAAATTTATTCCAATTCTATGATAGTTTTGTAATAAGTTATGGGCCTAGATAGGCACCTACAAGCCTGAATACAATAATTTGAAGAATATGCATTTTGGTGTTGAACATAAAGATAAAGAAGGTCATGTACGTGTGAGGGACATTAAAATATATGTTTAAGTTTTTATATTCCTTTTGAGTAAGATAAACCATTAAAATAAGAGCCATTCTCAATCTTTGGTAGGGTGATAAGTCTAAAACAGAGCATAGAGGATGCAAGTGTAGATATTGAAAAATTATGTAATTTTTAAGTTGAGATTGAAGTATAAAGGTTATTAAAGGTTTTAGGAACAATTAATAAATTATGTAAAGTGATTTTATTCATTTTAATGAGGATAATTCATCAAAATTAATCTATTAGGGCTATAATAATCATAATGCCTATAAGCCCTTGACATGGGCTAAAGTAGGTTTTCAGACATTTGAAGAGGTAAAAGATTTTTGAAACCATATATAGAGCTTATATAACATTAAAAAATCATAGAGGATTATTTTAAAACCAAAAATCAAACATGGAAGAAAACTCTTTTTCTTAAATAGTCTTTTGAAATGCACATTATAGGTTTGCAAGCTCAAGAAGGCAAACATTCTCATGTTGGAAGTTGGATGAGAAGAGTCATGGGGAATAATTCCATTATAGGATTCTTATAATTTTTATATAATACAATTTTTTGTCATTTATCACTTCATTAGGGGGATAAACTCTATGAATAATTGTTAACAATATAGAGACCTAAAACTACGTTTTTTGCCCTTAAGGAGACTAAGGATTGAGAATGCTTATTTAACTGATTTTAATGAAATTAAAATTAATTTAAATCACCTTGATTATGTATTCAAATTTCATGGGAAAATATTGGGTGAAACATCTTGGTACGTGTGAAGTAAAAGTATAAGAAAATAGCCTAGAAGCTACCTTTTGTAGCTTGTTTACAGGTGTTTGAATGAGTGAGGTCCTAATGATCAATTGAAGTGAATTTATAAGCCTAGTAGAGGTATAATTACACTCAAATTTTAATTCAAGAGACTCTCAAGGTGTTAATATAGGTCTCAAGTCTCTATGCAAAGCCAAGATGAAGACTTTAGTTGCTTTCATTGAGATATGAGTTTGTAGACCTTCTCAATGTCATCCATGGAACAAGACACTTCATGACATCCATATAGGCATATGATGACATCCTTGGAAAAATCTACAAGTTTTGTACAAGCTTATTATTATGACTATAGGTTATTTTGAGAGCCTATTCATAGGTAACCTACTAGTTTCATGTTGTTAAGAACCTTTAAAGAAGAATACATGTCTCTATCAACTTGTTAAGATTTTATCAACTTAAAAAAAATCTAGAAGACTCTTAAGAGGAATTAAAA